>QANW01001990.1:480218-523078 GCA_003254865.1 Dryas drummondii | reverse complement strand
GTGCGCGGCGAGGAAGCCTGAGTGGGTGCGCGGGGCGGAAGCCTGGAGGGAGCTGGTGTCGGCGACGCGGAAGCCTGGGTGGGTGCGCGGGGCGGAAGCTCGGAGGGAGCTGGTGTCAGCAGCGCGGAAGCCTGGGTGGGTGCGCGGCGCGGAAGCCTGGGTAGTGCGCGGGGCGGAAGCTCGGAGGGAGCTGGTCTGCGGGAGCTCGGAAGCTCGGAAGCTAGGAAGCTCGGAAGCTCGGAAGCTAGGAAGCTCGGAAGCTCGGAAGCTCGGGAGCTTGGAAGCTCGGAAGCTAGGAAGCTAGGAAGCTCGGGAGCTTGGGAGCTCGGAAGCTCGGATGCTCAGAAGCTAGGAAGCTCGGAAGCTCGGAAGCTCGGAAGCTCGGAAGCTAGGAAGCTCGGAAGCTCGGGAGCTCGGAAGCTCGGAAGCTCGGAAGCTAGGAAGCTCGGAAGCTCGGGAGCTCGGAAGCTCGGAAGCTCGGAAGCTAGGAAGCTCGAAAGCTCGGGAGCTCGGAAGCTCGGATGCTCGGATGCTCGGAAGCTAGGAAGCTCGGAAGCTCGGAAGCTCGGAAGCTAGGAACCTCGGAAGCTCGGGAGCTCGGAAGCTCGGAAGCTAGGAAGCTCGGAAGCTCGGGAGCTCGGAAGCTCGGAAGCTCGGAAGGTTTTTGCACCTCAACTGAGGGTAGAGAATTCAATGGGGAAAAGTTGTAACTTTCCCACAGACGGCGCCAAACTGTTGATGCCCAAAAATGGTAGAGCAGTCAACGTCGAGTCGAACCACGTAGGCACGTTGACCCACCACTGAGTGGATGACACGTCGAAGTGGAGCAGGAACGGGTAGCTGGGTCCGATTGGTGAGTAATGAGAGAGAATGGTATCCAAAGCACCCTGCGCAAGTACACAAAAGTGAGCGGGAAGGGCACCGGTGTGGTGCCGGCCAAAGCTCCTCCGACGCTCAAGTCAGTGTTCAGAGAGATCTGAGAGCGGAGTGAGTGAATAGTATAATAATGATTTCAGTTGTCCTTTTGTGACAAGAAGGTACCTCTTTTATAGTACTTTTGGAAGAGTGTCAACCAATCCGGTGATGACACGTATCCTTTGTGATGACTTGCACTGTAGGAGCGCCACGTGTCACCGGTCTCGAGGATCCAAGTGAGTTGACACGGGTCGGGGCCTAGGAGGCTGGAGCTTAGGAGGCCGGAGCCTATGGGGCCGGAGCTTAGGAGGCCGGAGCCTATGGGGCCGGAGCTTAGGAGGCCGGAGCCTATGGGGCCGGAGCCTAGAAGGTCAAGGCCTAGGAGGTCGGAGCCTAGCGGGGGCTTAGCTTTTGGGTCTAGGCCCAAACGACATGATGTTAAGCCTTGTGTGACTTGTCGTTATGCCCAGATGATTAATCATACGAACAGTGCAACTTGTGAAAAGACCAAAATGTCATTCACGGCGTCTTTACTCGGATATTAAATCTGGCAGCATAACGGTATCGAAAATAGAATTCATGAGCCAGGTACCTATTAAGACCAGACAATTCAATCAAATTTCAAATTTCACAAACTTTGACCGTTCACGGCCGAGTTAGGCTGCCCGGCCCTAATTTCCGCATAAAAATTTCAGGAAATTCACAGAAACTCACCCACACTCACCAAAATGTCAAGGGATCCTAGAATTTGTCTCGAGAAGACTAATTGACATTGAAAATCACCCAACCCACCACCACGAGTGGCAGAGCGGGCAATGGCAGCGGTGGCACGACCTGAAAAATTACCCAATTCAATCCCAAATAGTCCTAATTGCAGAAAGGAACACACAATTGCACAAAAACAACTCAAATTCAAGTTCAATTTAAGAAATTCGAAATAGGCAAAAACCTTAAAAATTGATTTTTTTAATTTCTCAAAATTGGACAACTATACCTTAGGGGAAAGATAACTTATACCTAGAGGATCGCTTTTGAGAACTGGATCGATGGCCAAAAGTAGCTAGAAATGGCCGAAATCAGCGGTGGATGGTGTTGGACTTCCCGAGCTCATTGCTCCGTTGTGGAGCATCATCGGAGCATGGGAGTATCATAGCTGAACTCGCCGTGGTGAGAGGATCAAGACCTAGTGGGTCTGACGTTGCGTCTTGGCCGGAAAACTAGAGATCGCCGGTGAGAACATCTTCTCTGTCTCGCGTCGTTTCTTTGTCGAGGGTGGTTGCCGGAGCAAGGGGAGGCCAGGAGAAGGAGGAGGGAGGGACGACGATGGCGGGGAGCCAAAGCCGAACCCTAGCCGTCGCTGGACGTGCCCTCATGCGCCGGTGGCAGGGGCGGCGAGAGTGATAGAGAGAGACGCGGGAGAGAGAAGAGAGAGAGAGAGAGAGAGAGAGAGAGAGAGAGAGAGAGAGAGAGGAGAGAGAATGAAGGAGAAAAAAAGACTTTTGGGTATTTAAAACCCCTTTGGTACCTTTGGACAAAAAAAAAACCTCTTTGGTGCCGATTACAAGATTGCCCTTTACTTCAAATGTCCGAAACTCTTAAACCGTAACTCTTACACCGTAACTTTGATTTATGCGTGCTTCATGTCTACGTTCTCTTGGACTCCATATCTATTCAACGAGCCCCAAAATCTAAAACGAAAGCACATTAGAAACAAAAGTCAACTTTGGGTCAAACCCTATTTAAAACAAAAATTTAAAATTAGCACAAAACCTTTAAATTTTCCAAATAAATTTGGATCAGGTCGTTACAAGACTTATACAACAAAGGACCGCAAGGCAAGCTACAAGATCATCACAAGCCCAATCACAATCCCAATCTCAAGCCCAATCTCAAGCCCAACCTTCACAACCTTTCTTAAACACTGGACAATAAAGGGCTACAAGGTAGGCTGTAAGGTCATAACAAGCCCAAGCCCAACCTTCACAACATCTCTCAAGCACTTCACAATCTCCACAGTCCCAATCCAAGCAACCATCTACATGACACAGCAAGAAAGTGGTCACAAGAGATACAAGTCTCCTACAAAAAGGGTAGATTCAGAACCACATAAGAAGAAGTGCAAGAAGTTGTACATGAAGAAGAAGCTCTGGCAGGTTTGAGTCTTTTGTTGAGTTCTATGATTATGGTGTTATCCATGATTGACTTTGGCATTTTGAAGAACTTTGGCATTACGAAAATTTTTTGGTGTTATCCATGACTGACTTTGACATTATGACATTATTGAAAATATTTTGGGTATTTTGGAAGGACTGCTTGTGAGTTAGATATGTTGAGTATTTTGTGTATTTAGGGTGGGAGAGTATTTTGGAAAGACAGTTTGTGAGCTCATTTATTTTGTGTATTTTGAGCTTGATGGAAAGACAGCTTGTATCCAATTCAATTTGTGGTAGCTACAAACCCATGTTTAAAAATAATGTTAAATTATGCTCATACAATCACATTTACAAAAAAATGAGCTCAGGAAATACATATACTAAATTTCAACTTTATTGCTAAATAGAACATTACAAGGTTGAACCATTGTCAAGAGATGTAGCAATATATTACAAGGTTTAAATATTGAGGTTTTTTTGACAATTTACAAGATTCAAAATGAAACATGACAAAAACTACATAGTACATTAAACCCCTAAAACTATCCAACAAATATTGTAAATCTAAAAACCAGTTCCACATACACACTCTACCACATTTGCCACACCAGACCAAAACAAATACACACAATGAAAAAACCCCACGACAAAATCAACCCAAACTACAAACATTTCTTCGTTGCTTTTCCCCTTGAAATTTGAGTTTCCAACCCTCCAATTCTTCTCAATAGCCCAGGTATGACTGTCTTCGCACGGTAGCAGATTTGAGGATTAAACCACTCAAAGAACCCACAGCCTTTGGATCTCTACACCAATACCAACAACAAATCAAACCCATTTTCCATTTTACATATATAAAAATTAGAAATTTTAAAGCTCAAATCCTACAACGGAAGATAGTGGACACAATAAAACCTCCTTCCTGGGTGGCAGTTAGTCCAAGAAGTTGAAAATCGAGCGACCCGTTCACAATAACAACGAATATTTTCTCCCCTTGCACCTACAACACGCTGCCTATTGCTTTGGTGCTGGCTCATGTTGCTCATGACAGTCATGAAATTTTGAGGAAGATGAAGAGAAGTGTAAATAATAAAAGAAAAGATTTTTAGGGCTCAAATTAAAGAGCTGGAGGGAAAATGGCTAAAATAGAGGGAAATAGTCTCAGTCTCAGGTGAGGGGTCCCAGTTAATGCTGATGTGGAGCCGATTTGGCAACATGTCAGTTTGATTCATCTTTGCGTCGAGTAAAAGACCTAATTACCCATTCCATGTAACCGCCACTTACGTTTTTTGACAGACCCATAGATAGACTTGACGGAATATAATATTTTGTAAAGTTTAGAGGACAAATAAAAATTTAAAGTTACTTTCAAAATATCGGTATGAATAAGCTTTATTATTTTGATTTGCCCTGATTAGTGGAGTAAGACTTACATGTCCCGGGGATATATCTCCATCCTTCTCTCACTCTCTCTTTCTCTCTTTCTCTCTCCTTGGAGATACAGGTGGTATCCCAGTGATAGGTAAGTTAAGTTTTTCTTTTTTTTGGTCGAAAGTTAAGTTTTATTCTAATTAGTGAAATGACCTAAGATAAAACCTGCACTGCTCTGCGTGAACAGTCCTCCTCTTCTTCTTCTACTCTTCTGCCGCTCTTTTAAGGTTAAAACTGAATCAGGATTTTTTTTTTTTATCAAATGTTTCCTTTTGTTTCTTCTTCTTCTTCTTCTTCTTGTTAGTTATTCATCCGTGACTTTCTCCACCGAATTATTTATTTTGTTTATTTTATTTTTGGAGTTTGGAGGTTTAGCTTAAACCCCAGATTACAATGGTGGCTCCGCCGCTGCTACCGTCTCCCTCGCGTGGATCGAAGAGGAAAGCCAAGAAGAAACAAATCCAACAACAACATGCAGAGCTCGAGAAATTCGATTCCCTCTCATGGAACCCATCTCTCTCCAATGACGATGCCTTCACTCATGTCGTTGGCGACAACGACCTCGAAGGAGGTGCGTATAAACCCTAAACTCTAAACCCGAATTTTATTGATTTTATTTGCTCCTTTTTTTTTTTTCTTCTCAATTCAGAGAGTAAAAACTGGAAGTAGAGCGAATGGTCAGTCAATGAACAATTGTTATACTTGTTGACAAAATGTGGTTTTTCTGTTTGGTTACTCATTCGGGTTTAATTTAATTAGTTGTTAAAGCTTCGAATGTTTAATAAAGTTTAGTTCTAGTTAATAAACATTTCTAGTGATGAAATTACATGCTTTCTGTTTAGAAAGGAAGCGAAGTTTGTTAATGTTAATATCGATGAACACAGGTTTTCTTTTGCTCGAAGAGATTGACGAGGCTGCGTATGGTTTAGACATTCCCGAGCCAGAAGTAAAAAATTGGGACAGGAAGGAAAAGTCTAAGCAAAGTAAAAAGTCCAAGAAACGGAAGCACGACCAAGTTGATGGCAGTGCTGGTGATGGGGTTGAGGCTAATGGTGAAGAGAGATTGGACAAGGATGAGAATGAGATGACTAAGAAGAGGAAAAACAAAAAGAAGCCAGAGGAATCTCAGAAAAATGAGGATGTTGATGGAAATGGTGGAAATGAGGTTGAAGAAAAAGACAAGGATGAGGATGTGAGTTTTAAAAATAAAAAGAAAAAGAAAAAGAAGAAGGCCAAGAAAACTCAGAAAAATGAGGAATCCACAGCTGGTTAGTGTTGTATTTTTACTTGTGGGATTTTTCAATGCTGGTTTGTTTTGTTTTATTTTCTGTATTGGTGTTGTGCAGTTTGTTACACTTTTAGCACTAGGCACCCCAATGATTTGTTAATTTCTTCAAGTTAATTGGCTTGATGATGAAGAACTCAACCTAATACTTATGATCTAGGAGCATGTCCTTTATGGTTGTTTGTTAACTTATTAAGTTATAATTTGATCTGCAGTTGCTTGTTTGTTTATGCTGACTACGTTAACCATATAACACATATTCTCGACATACATTTTTTTTCTTCTATTTCCTATAAAATAAAAATACTAATACCAATAAAACATGTTAGTGTGTGTGATTTCTTAATTTCTGGTCTTGGTTAGCCTGATTGGGTTGTGCAGCGCCATTAGCTTGGTAAGACAGACTTGGGTACATGTCCATCATCATGTGCTAATTTTTTAATGCACGAGCGATTTCTGGTTCTTCACAATTTTCTTCCCCCCCCCCCCCTTCCATATACTTAAAAATGATGTACATGTTTAGTTTTTTTTTTTAAACTTATCACTTTCTGCGGTGCATGTGATTCTAGATGGCAATAGCAATGGCAAGGATGAGATGGAAGAAGAGCTTTTTGATGAAGCTGAATATTATGCATGGAATGAGTTGAGACTCCATCATCTGATTATGAAATCGATATACAGGCTTAGGTTCAAGGAACCAACGCCTATACAGAAAGCTTGTATTCCTGCTGCTGCTCACCAAGGGAAGGTTGGTTAAGGTTATTGTATAAGCTCTTTGACAGGTGATGATTATATTAAGCTTGATGGTCATTGTAATTGGTTTATATGGAAGGACGTTGTTGGTGCTGCGGAAACTGGGTCTGGGAAAACACTAGCTTTTGGTTTGCCCATTTTACAACGCTTGTTAGAGGAAAGAGAAAAATCTGTGAAGATGGATGAAGAAAAAGGGGAGGAAGCAGAAAAGTATGCTCCAAAAGGCCTTTTACGAGCCCTTATTATTACTCCTACTAGAGAACTTGCAAATCAGGTAATATACATTGTCAGTTGATTCTCTTCGTGTAATTCTCATTTTGCATGAGTGCATGGGATGACAGGATTGCTTAATGTGCGCTAGTGGAGCTCTTGTCATGTTTGAGTCCATGGGTTGGTAACAAGTAATCAAAAGATAGATGGGAAATTACCGATTGCCTTTTCTGAATACTCTTTGTAAATAAGTCTTTGGTTTTCATTTCTAAATTTAGAAAACTATGAAAACTCCAATTTTTGTAATTGAAAGGTTAGTACTTTTTTAATAGTGAACAAGTTTATCATTTCCTACTACATATTCCGACTGTTGCATTGAGCAATACAAAATTTTTCCAAGACCATATAGAGTGGTGAGGAAATATTTAGGCTTTATTTTGCCGAAGATATTCTCTTGGAAAGCTCAAAGGCTAACCTTATAAACTACAGTCGACAGAAATGACATGTGGGGATTGCAGACCGAAAAAAAAAAGACATGGGGGATAGAGATCTACTAAAACTTCTTGAGGAGACTGCATGCTGTATTTAGTAGTTCTTGGTTAGGTTGCATAAGAAAAATGGCATCTAAGAGCCTTACTCCCCAAAACGAAATATTGCTCTCTTGTTTTTCCTGCATGGTTTCAATTATTTTCATATTATCTTTTACAAAATGTAAATTTTTGCTGCAGTAATTGTTAGGATTTTGGGTACTTATATTACCAGGACCAGGAGAGTTGGTCAAAAGATTGTGAAAAGTTTTCCCATTTCTATTTTTGAATTTTTTGTGAAGCAACAGTTGCTCATCCCTTGTCATATTGTTTCTCAACATAAATGGTGGAATTGCTTTTGAATAAGTGGAACATATGGGTTTTAGACTTTGTGTGAACCACTTGATCAATTCAGAATCTGCATGTGGGGATTTTCATTTTTCCTTTGACCAGCCACTTGCTCATCCAGGTCTCTGATCATCTTAAGGCAGTCGCCAAGGATACAGATGTTAGAGTGGTTCCAATAGTTGGCGGGATGTCAACAGAAAAGCAGGAGAGACTTCTAAAAGCAAGACCTGAGATTATTGTTGGAACTCCAGGGAGATTATGGGAACTTATGTCTGGGGGAGAAAAGCATCTAGTTGAGGTCAGTAGTAATATATGTACATTGGTTAACCGGAGACTGATTGTGTCTGATTTTCCATTTTCTTTTTCCCCCCCTGTTTTGATACAATCCCATATCTTTGCTTTCTGAATATTTGCTATTGTGCAGTGCGCTGTTTGTATCCATATTTCTTGTTTTTGCATGAGGATTTTTTTTTTTTTTTGGTTAGTTAGATTTGTTTGCATGCCTGTTTGTATTCTGCAGTTGGTCAGGTCTAATTCCTGCTACCAAGAGCTGTTAATTTTCTTGTAATTTTGAGTATAAAAATGTGGAAGAGACATAATTAGGCAACTGGAAAAATCTGAGTAGAATAATTAACTCTATCAGAGCCTGTACAACCTTTAACTGTGTCATTTGTTTCACCATGCTAAACTAACATGTGATGTCATATATGTATGCTTGTGTGTATGTATGTAGTTTCCTTCATTGGCAGAGGGCTGTCCCCATTCTAGCCTGGTCAGTGGCTCAAACATAGGAAGAGATGTGGTGATCTTAGTCACAGGAATAGTGTCGTGCAATGCTTATTTTCACATACAGTAGAACTTTAGTGACTATTATTATTGGCAGCGTTTGTTTTCATGTTCTGTGAATGAGCTGCATGAACATTTGTTATAGATAAATTTTTTTTTTTGACTCCTATTTTATGCTTTTGCAGTTGCATTCATTGTCTTTCTTTGTGCTGGATGAGGCAGATCGAATGATAGAAAAGGGACATTTCCATGAATTGCAGTCGATAATTGACATGCTTCCTGTGAGGAATGGTTCAACTGAATTCCATTCTGAAAATGCACAAAATTCTGTTACGATGTCCAGCTTCCAGAGGAAGAAAAGACAAACTTTTGTTTTTTCTGCTACTCTAGCACTCTCTGCTGATTTCCGTACGAAGCTAAAGCGTAGTTCACTAAAATCGAAGCAATCAATGTCTGATGGGCTGAATTCTATAGAAACTCTATCAGAGCGAGCAGGGATGAGAGCCAATGTTGCCATCATTGATCTGACAAATAAATCCATTTTGGCAAATAAGCTTGAGGAGTCATTTATTGAGTATGTGCCCTTCATCTTTTCTTCTATTATCTGGCATCTGGAACTCTTTTTCATGAGAATTCAGTTCACTTTACCAACTTAATCATTTTAAAGTATAATGTCTTGAAGTTTATGCTTCTCCATTGAATTATGTGAAAGTGATTACTCTTTATTGGGCATAGGGGCTAAGAAAGTGATTACTCTTTGGAGATGTGCTGTTTTGGCTCTTTTTTGTTGTGTTTGCTTGGAGTGGAATTAGGGCCTCTTTGAAGATAAGGAGGAGGAGTTGGTTTTAACTTGGGAAAATTTTCCTATTGTTTATAACATTAGGAAAATTTTCTTACAATAAATTACACAATAGCTTTAAGTAGTAAAGAGGTCCTCAGAAGACACTGAGTGCTGTTTCCTCTAATGCAGACCTCGGAAGGTTGTCTCCCTTTTTTTTTTTTTTTTTTTTTTTTTTTTTTGGGGGCCCATATTATTCAGCAGATTTAANTCTCTTTTTTTTTTTTTTTTTTTTTTTTTCTAGGAGGACCTAATAACAAACAATTGCATCTCAGAAAGCCAGTGCTTTGTACTTTCAATCTGCTCTTGGCTCGCTATGATGCTGACACTATTTATATTTTCTTACACTGAGTTACATAATAGCTTGAAGCAGTATAGAGGTCCTCACAAGACACGGAGTGTTGTTTCTGTTAATGCAAACCTCGGAAGGGTGTCTCCTCTTTTGGCTAAAAGAGGACCTGATAACAAAAATGCCATTTCAGAAAGCCAGTGCTCTATACTTTCAATGTGCTCTTGGCTCGCTATGATGTCAACACTATTCATATTTTCCCATTGTTTATAAAATAAGGAAAATTTTCTCACACTGAATTACACAGTAGCTTTAAAAACAGGTCCTCAGAAGACACCGAGTGCTGCTTCCTCTAATGCAGACCTCGGAAGGGTCTCCTTTTTGTTGCTAGGAGAGGACCTGATAACAAACAATGGCATCTCAGAAAGCCAGTGCTTTGTACTCTCAATCAGCTCTTGGCTCGCTATGATGGCAACACTATTCATACTTTCCTTTTGTTTATAAAAGAAGGAGAATTTCCGTTCACTGAAGTACACAATAGCTTGAAGTAGTAAACAGGTCCTCAGAAGACACCAAGTGCTGTTTCTTCTAATGCAGACCTTGGAAGGGTGTCTCCTTATTTTGCTAGGAGAGGACCTGATAACAAAATATTGGATATCAGAAAGCCAGTGCTTTGTACTTTCAATCTGCTCTTGGCATGCTATGATGCCTATGCTTTTAGTATTTTCCTATTAGCTATAAAATAAGGAACATTTTCTTATGTTCTCAGTTACATAATAACTTTGAGTATTGAAATCTTCTATTAAAAGATTCTATTCTGTGTGCAATTGTTAGATCCTCATTCCAAAGGTAAGAGTGTTAGATTGGATAATTGCTCATGGGAAAGTTAATACTTGTGATCTGGTTTAAAAGAGAAGACCTTTTTGTCTATCTCCACATTGGTGTCTGATATGTAAGAAAGATGTGGAGTGTGCAGATGATCTATCTCCACATTTCCTGATAGCATTGAATCTTTGGTTAGCTTATTCAGGGAGGCCAATCTGTGCTGGGTGATTCCAGCTACATGTGAAGCCTTGTATTGCGAGAAGCATAACTTCTTTGGAGGAAGAAAGAGGGGTTTGGTGCTGGGAAGATGTGCAGCGATGCCTATTATTTAAGTTGTTTTACTAGAAAGGAATAAGCAGATATTTGAGGATGTGAGGGGGTGAGGAGGTGAGGAGGTGAATTAATTGTAGGAAAGGGGGTTTGTTTATTGTCATCTTCTTGGGCCTCTCTGACTTCCGAGTTTAGGAAGATTTCATTTTCTGCAATTTTTTATTTTATTTTATTTTATTTTCAGATTGGAATGCTGATGTTTCTTAGTGTATTCTGTTGAGATCTTGGATATTAATGCAGTTGTCTTGTTGTAGATAGAGGACAGTTGTGGGCTTCTGTGTTTTCTTTTAGAGGATGTGTTTCCGTCGACATTGTACAATTTCTTTTTTGATTAAGAAGTCTCTTTCCTCTAAAAAAAGGATAGGGTTGGAGATTGTGAACGTTTAGGAGTTGTCTCAGTTCATATTTATTACAAAGTCAATGAATTATTTATATTTATTATATATATTTTTTCTGTTTCTGAGGAATTAAAAGTGTTTTGGACTTATTTTATCATGGTATATTTTATTTTGTTTTTTCCTTCATTTTTGGAGCTAATATTTGACTGGTGATGAAGAATCTTTGAATATTTAGTATATTGCATCTTATTGCACAGTGTTGGTATGTGTTGGCTTTTACTATGCGGTTCAAGTGGAATTTTTCGTTAAAGCTTTGAAATTTATGCCATTATTTATGCATCTTATTATGTGGTTGAAATTCACCAAATATTGTTTTTAAGTAGATGAATATATGGAGCTGGAGATGGTCTTGTATTATTATGTATTGTTTTTATTTAACCATTCACCCCAACTTAGCTGGTAATATTTGAGATAGGTCTTTGGTTCACATCTTACCAACTAAAGTTATGTTGTGATGCAAACACGATAGGATTGGCACCATCTCACTTGGTACATAGGTCGCGTTTCTAGTCTTCTTCCCTCCCCATTATTCTTATGGTTTTGTTTATTCTCAAGATATACGTATTCCTCATGCTAAATTATGGCCAATAGCTTACTAACATTTTTTTTAGCTATCAAAGTTTCAACAGGATAATGAGTGTGTGTGTGTTTTATTATGTTTTTAATTGGACTTCTGTACTTTCATATCTTATTGTTAAACGGGGATGATTTGGATCAATTTTTCTGCCTTGAGTTAAACTTATCTGCATTTTTTATTTTACTGAAACCAACCCATTAAAGACTTTTTAAGTCAAAATATAAATTGGGGTCATCTTGTATGAATCTTTCAGAAACTTGTACTATAATGTTGTTTAGTCATATCATTATACATCTTTCTGATTTTAGTGTATGACTTTTTCAGTGGAATGGTACTTAATAATTTTTGGTTTGCAGATGCACAGAAGAAGACAAAGATGCCTATTTGTATTATATTTTGAGTGTGCATGGACAAGGTCGCACAATTGTGTTCTGTACGTCAGTTGCAGCTTTGCGGCATATATCATCACTCTTGCGAATTCTTGGCATGAATGTTTGCACACTTCACTCTCAGATGCATCAGCGGGCTCGCTTGAAGGTTTGCTTTCCATTTTTCCAATTAAGTCAAACAAGGTTGTGACAGCATTTACTTGTGGAAAAACAGGGGATATAATTAAATTTTCACTCTAAAATATGAGGCTCAACCATTTATGATTTCAAGTGTAAAATTTGGCTAATGCAAATGATTGAAATGAATTGTTTAGCATTCAAGAATTGTATGGTTATTTAAGGAAGAAAATGTGGTGGAGTGGAGGGGAGTAAGTGTATTAATAATATGATGAGACAAATTCTGATTTTTTTTTTTTTTTTTAATATGATGCCAATGGAGTTTACTATGGAAGGGCAAAGATGTTAAATTTTTCTTTTTAATAATTTTAGCAAGCATTTGCTGTAGAGTTCAGTCTGAAATTTGTATAATCTGGGCTCAGCCAAACACGACTTGGCCACCAGTTCAGTCTGATTTCTGTCACTGCTGAGCTCGAAACTGTTGGCCTGGATGTGTTTTGCGAGCTTGATGGACATTGGCTTTGGGACAGATCTGCTGCTCTTTTCCTTTTTCTTTTCTGATGATTAACCATTTATAACAAATCCTAGTTAACTGTTACCACTTGGTAATGAGAATACAATTGAAAATCTTTGTAGATTAATATTGCTACTCGGTGACCTTATTTATGTATTGTGCTTGCGGTCCCAGGGAGATGCAGACATAATTTTCTATTTAATTATGTTGTCTCAAAAGTATATTCCAGATCCATGGTTATTTGCTTGGATGGTTTATAGGGGGAGTGGGTTACCTACCACCAATCAATAAATAAAATGCATTCAAGTTCAAATTTATGGGTTGAATTTTTATTTTTTACTTTTTATGACTCCTTAAGGAAGAAAGATTACAAGATAAAAAGATGTCAATCACAGCTTCCATCGTCTTGATTTTCTCATCATATGTTCTTTTGTCAATGTTTGGTTGTATTTATGTATGATTTTTATTTTATTTTTAATTTTTGTATCTTGTTAACATCTTTCCCCTCTTCATTTGTGCTGAATCCAGGCAATTGATCACTTTCGGGGAAATGAACATGGTAAACTTGTGGCTAGTGATGCTGCAGCTAGAGGCTTGGATATTCCTGGTGTTAGAACTGTTGTTCACTACCAGCTTCCACATCAAGCAGAAGTAAACATTTGGATGCTTGTCACCATGTTGTTTGAAGTCCTTACATATTCTGACTGAATGTGTTTTATTCTTTTTCCTAGGCTTATGTTCACAGATGTGGTAGAACTGCTAGAGCTTCTGCTGACGGGTGCAGCATTGCACTAATTACACCCAATGAGACTTCCAAATTTGCTTCATTGTGCAAATCATTTTCTAAGGTAGCACTCTTGAAAAGAAGGCTTTCTTTTTGAATTGTTCATGAAGGAAAAATTCAGTTCTAAATGGGGGTTTGAATATTGAGCTTAATATCAACTGAATGACTTAAGGCCCGTTTGGCACTGCTTCTTAGAAGCACTTTTATTTAGTAGCGTTTTTATCATAAGCGCTTATATTAAGAAGCACATATAAATTTTTATAAAACTTTTAAGTTGTTTATGCAAAAGCACTTGAAAGTGCTTCTTGAGAAAGCACCTGTCAGGTGCTTCTCAAAAAACCCCTTAGAAGTGCTTTTATAACTCAAAAGCACTTCTAATTATTTTTTCCAAACGCTATCAAAAGCGATTTTACTAATTTGAAAGCGCTTTTGACAATTTAAAAAGCAGTGTCAAACGGGCCCTTAATATGTTCAGTTCTGTCCACAATTTATCCTTAATATGTTATCTTGCTTCTGTACCTAGGAAAGTTTTCAGCGATTTCCTATTGAGAACTCATACATGCCTGAGGTCATGAAACGATTATCTCTTGCACGTCAAATAGACAAGATTCAGCGGAAGGATTCTCAGGTATTTATGTCGATTTAGATTCTTACAGTGCAATTCTAGTGGTGGGCAGCTTGGTTTAAGCTTCTTTATGTCTATGCCCAACCTCTCCCAAAAACAAAAAAAAAGCCCAACCAGCTGAACCCCAATAAGGCATGACTCCCTATTTGGGCTGAGCTTGCCCAACCTAGATAGGGAAAAGCTAGGCTGATGCCTAACCCCTAGTCCAAAGGATTAAATGGGCCCTACCGCTGGGCCTAGAATTGACCAAGCTTTGATCTGACTTTGTATACAGTTTTTTTTTATTAAGAATTTAATTATAGTTTATAATTTAATAAATCTTACTTAAAATTATGACTAATCAATACTTCTTTAGTTTAAAAAACTAATCATGTAATGTAAATAATAATATAAACTTATAAGATATATGTTAATTATATAAAGCCTCGAGCTAGGCCTTGAGATATCTGGGCCCGGCTGCGGCACTGTGGCCTAGGCCCAAGTCTCTATAGGGGTTGGCCCTGCTTGTGTATGCCATTGGGCTGGGTCGATGTATCATCCCAAAAAATTGGGATGTGGTGTGCCAGCCCATAGAGCCGTGGATTAATTTTACAGTCCTAACAGTCCTAGTGCACCTATCGTCTCCCAAATTGAACTTTGTGGGCTCAGACTTAAGTTTGCTCAAGTTTTAGTTCTTGTACATTGGTTGTGTTGATGGCAGAAAGTCCTGATTCTCATACAAGCTTTTGAACCGGTATCATTCTATTGTTGTTTTATATCTAGAGCTTGCTTGATATGTGTTTCTAGATGTAATCTTCTGTGTCATTATTCTGTATGTCTGTCATTGTTGCTGTATTTGGACTTCTTGTCCGCATTGTTGTATTTTTCAAAAAGTTGATAAATTAAACTAGTTTCTTTTCACAAGATAGTTTGCTACATACATATTGTTTTCACAAGATAGTTTGCTATATGCATATTGTTTTTCGTTTCTGAATTAGAGGTTCTTGATGTACTCCTAAATTTTTGTTCCTTTTTGTCCTTTACCTTCTCTGTTAAATCTAATCATGATTTTTCATACTATTCAAAATAATTTTTTTCCTTCAGTTATACTTGATCTAGATATTTTCTGTCTTCTCTTATAGAGGACATGCATATTATTACCTGCTCATGTTAATTCACCATTCTTTTCTCTTATAAAATTTCTCATAATCAGCCAAAGTATGTTTCGATTTCTTTATTGTAATCTTGCATTCTTTGTACTATGTTTTGAGTTTGCTTTTCTTTTCCAGGAGAAAGCAAAGAAAAGCTGGTTTGAAAGAAATGCGGAATTGGTTGAATTGGTTGTGGACAACGATGACAGTGAGGAGGAAATAGTGAAAAATCATAAGCAAAAGAAAGCCAGCTCCACGAATTTAAAGAAGTTGCAGCAGGTTGCTTAATATATGGATATTCTTTTTTTCTTAATGCTCAAGTTGATCTCATGATTGGCTGATATGCATAGTCTAAAGTTTTGATCTATATTTGTTTGGAATAACAGGAGCTCAAGATGTTGCTTTCACGTCCTTTACAACCGAAGTCATTTTCAAATCGTTATTTGACAGGGGTAACCATCTTACAATCTTATTCACTTGAAATTCTTTTTCTAGAAGCTGCTAGTTTATTTATTTTAATCTCTGAAAAAGGAATTTTCATGCTTATGCATTCTTTATATTTTTGTAATATCATTTTATTTTTGATGGGAAACAAAACCTTTTATCTTGAAAGAAAGATGAGTTACAAATATAGATCAGAAATCCATCTAACCATAGCCGACTGCTAGAGCTTTACAAGAATTGAACTGCTTAGATGATGATGCCTATACTGTCCCAAATAAGATCCACCTCCTCTGCCCTTTCATCAAATATTCTGTTTCCTTTCATTGGAACAGTCCAAATAGAGGCCAAAACTGCATATAATTTTAAAAAATATTGGTCAAATTAAAAACTACAAATCTTAATACAGATTAGTGTTGGTGCCGCTAGGGTTTGTTTTACTGTCTGGATAGAAAGAGAGAGAGGAAGGGGAGAATGAAGAAGAGAAGAAGAGAAAAAGGAGAAGAAAGAACATGTTTTATGTTGTGTATTTTGGATAGAACAATGCTTGGGTCCTCATGTTTGAGGACCAACCTTGTTCTCATGGCCAATTAAATGAGCTCCACTATGAGATAGAAAAAAGAGTTGGGATCGTGGACCCCATCATGGGTTCATTTGATTGGTCATGAGGACAAGGTTGGTCCTCAAACATGAGGACCCAAGCATTGCTCTTTTGGATATTTAGAATTGTTATTTGAATTTTTTAGCATAAATATATATATTATTTCGGAGCTGTGTTGTGTCCTAGTTTTTGGAACTTTGCTGTATCGGCGTGTCGTGTCCCCGTACCCGTGTCCCTATCCATGCTTCCTAGCTTCCTTCCTTCTAAAGGTTAAGTATCATGTTGTGATTCAAGGATGATCAATATAATTGAAGAAACAAAGATTAGAAAGACTGAGTTACAACACTAAATGTTCCCAAATTGTCCTTGGTTATGTATCATGTTCTGTTTACTTGATTTACCAAGAAAAGAATAATGGGCAATTTTATATTTTAACCCTTTTTAATGAGGGACTTACTTTATTGACTTTGGCGGGAAAAGTCTTACATTTCATAACCCTTTGGCCATTTTCGGACAAAAATACCCCTCAGGAATGGCTGCAGCACAATCTAAAATGGCTGCAGCACCATCTAAAGTGGCTGTAGCCAGTTCATCTTGTTCATCAAAAAAACCCAGATCCAGATCATCTTGACCAGATCCAGAAATGATAGATTTTTGCCTATGGCAGGAATATTTATATCAAGGGTATAATAGAATTTTCAAGTCAAAAAAGGGTTAGAAAAGTAAAGATCTCAGAAATAGGGTAAAATAAATAGGAGGGACATCAAAATGGGTTATTCAGTGTAATTTCTCAATTATAATTCCATTATGCATCATAGTTAATGCCAAATGGTCCTTGAACTATTCACCCTATCAGATTGTCCCACCCTCCCTCACCACTTGGGCTAAGTCCACTTTTTCATATATATATATATATATATGCATAATCATGTGTATTTATAGGGTGAAATGTGCCTAATATATTTTAATTTCTAAAGTAAGGAATGTCATGTATAGTAAATGTCTAATTACAGGGAAACCAAAAGGGTCTAAGGCTATAGCTGAGGTTTATGTTGTCTTTCTCTGCTAGCAATACCATTCAAGTGATTTTTTTCTTTTTGATAACTCGTAGTAGGTAATTATATTAGGGCTATCACATTTTAAAATTTTTTATTGGTCTCATGCTCTTCTAAAGAATCTAAACCTTATGGCAAGTTGGGTGTTCTGTAGCATGTTTCTGTTTAGCCTTTTGTTGTAGAACTATGTTGCACAATCTTTTTTTTTTTTTTTTTTTTCTTGGCTGCTTATTTGCTTTTGTTTGTAACCTAACATTCCTTAATAAGTAGTTTCCCCCCTTCTTGGTGTTTTGGAGAGGAGTTGTAGTAGAACTTATGGTTGATTGACAGTATCA
The DNA here is from genome assembly GCA_003254865.1 of Dryas drummondii. Lineage (NCBI taxonomy): Eukaryota > Viridiplantae > Streptophyta > Magnoliopsida > Rosales > Rosaceae > Dryas > Dryas drummondii. Next base: position 505,422 of record QANW01001990.1, on the reverse strand, counting down.
AAATAATATGATTCTATGAATGTGATCTCACTAAGGGGTATTTCAATTTTCCAATTGTGATGCAAGTGTAACTTTATTAAGGGTTCCAGCATTGCTATGTCTGTTATATGCCCTCTAATCACATCATGCATGACACACATCCATATTTGTTTTTTAATATTTTTTTCAGGCTGGTATTACACCCCTCTTGCAACATCAATTTGAAGAATTGGCCAAGCAAAAACTAGATGATAGCAGCAATTCAGGACTTAACAAAAGTAAATTGGTAGTTATTGGCCAGGATTGTGTGGAACCACTCCAGGCACTACGGAGTGGTGGGCATGAGGTAATGTCTAGAGCCATAGTCTGTTCCTTTTCCATATGGCCAAAGTTTTACTGCACAATTTCATAATTTATTTCTTGTCTGAAACTGTGGGCGCAAAAGTAGCACTAGTGCCTCATATGAGATGATTGCATGATGTCCAGATACTGATTATTTTTTTTTTTGTTAAATGATTGAAACTACTGTATATGATTTAATTTGAAATTAAATTTATCTACTTTTTCAAGTCTTCAAAAGATTCAAATATTCTTTTTCTGTAGACTTTGCAGAAAGTAAAAGTATAGGTATGTTTAGATGCTATCATAATTGAACAGATGCATGGTAATGTATAATTACTATAAATTAGCAGCTGGTGCATGAGAAAGCCATGTTGAAATCAATATATGAAAAACTACAGCAATTTACTTTCTATTTAAGAAATCTCTCTGTGTAAATAACAAGCTCGTGCAAGTTGGGCTATTTTTCATTGTTTCTCATTTTATTTCCTTCTCTCCAAGTTCTGGTATTTGACTCCCTTTCTCTCTCTCTCTCTCTCTCTCACTGACAGGTGCACATAAATGTGAAAGAGATGGCACAAAAACGAAGAAATATGGAGAATTTGAGGAGGAAAAGAAAAGAGGAGAAAAAACGTACACTTTCATTCCCTTTTCTTCTCTTTTTGTGCATGCTTATTTCTGGTTGGAGGAGGGTGTTGATTTGTTTGATTTATTTATAGAGGAGGGATGCATCGTTCTTGATATTGTTATTCCTTGCAGGTTTGAGAGATCAGCGAAGAAAGAGAAAGAAACAGCTAAAAGGGGGAGAATGAGTTGAATTACTAATTGGTTCCGGCCTTAAAAATATAAATTTAACAAAGTAATGTCATTATAGCGTGTAAAATTTCAAAGTAGTCATGTCGATGTCTTCTCTTTTTTTTTTTTTTTTTTTTTTTTTTTTTTTATTTTTTTTTTTTTTTTTTTTTTTTTTTTTTTTTTCTCCTATGAAAATTGTTTCTTTAATGTGGTCATCCAGCTCTAAGCCACATTTTGTGTTAGTCATTGAAATTTATTTTTGAATTTTGTAGTCATTGAGCTTAAACCATAGCATTTGCTATAATTTTGAAGTTCTACTCTTTATAGAGTTTTAAGAACAATTGAGCTCCAAAAGTAAATGATGGCTTGATGTAAAACAAAAATTCTCTATTTTGTTGGGTTTTTGAGCTCTGAATGATCGACATCCTTAACGTTGAATTCGTGCAGTGTGAGCATGTAGGCTTGTATAGGGCAACATACTGTAGCTATTCAGTATTTCAGGCTATCAGTGGGGCTCAGCAAGCTATATTTTGCCTCGACTGTCCTAAATCTTTGGTCCTTGTGTGCAGCCATAAGCAGTGTTGAAGGACAGTTTTAGGTTTCTGACCTCTCAATTTTCAGTCGTCCGACTCATGAAAAGGCCAATTTAAACCATGTGCACCAACTACCAAATGGTTTAGTGGTATTTTTCTGCACTTTGTTGAAAGAGTTTGTGAGTTTGTATGCCTCCTTCCTGATTAAAAAACAAAAAGGAGATTAAGAATGTGGATTGTTCAAAGATGCATGAAGCATGCAAAAACAAGGAATCGTGGAGGTTGAAATATCAAGTAGAACCTCATTAAGAAATCTCAATTGAACTCCTAGTATATATGAACCCTCACTAAGTTTGAGGATCACATTGATGGTAGGGTAACAGTTCAAGAGATATTGGTGATAAAAAGCCAAGGACACCCTCCATACACATCCGACCCCTTAAAAATGTTTGTTCGGCAGTGAAGGCTTAGGATCAGAACTGTTTATTTTTTAAATCACCTATTAAATATCATTTTTGTAAAAAAAATCAACTCAATCGAAAATCGTTTGATTATATAACTGTAATCGAAGAAATGTAATAAATGAACAATTTGAATATAAAGAGTGGTTTCTTGATCAAACTGTAAATTTATTCGATAACAGTTATATAACTAAACGATTTCTGATTGAGTTGATTTTTTTTGTAGAAATAATCTTTAATAGATAATTTAAAAAATGAACGGTTCCGATCTTAAACCTGCACTGTCGTACAAGCATTTTTGAAGAGTGGCGTCTATACGGAGGTCACCCCCAAGTATTGTCCAAAAGCCCATAAACAGGGCTGCTATATCCACACTATTCTTTCTCTCACTACCCACTTCACCCCCCAAATTTATTTAGTGAATTACAATTTTAACCCAAACTTAAATTACCATAAAGGACAACCCACCCCAACCCTGTTGTTAATTTGGCTCGCATTTGAAGATTTCCTGGTTCATGGAGGATTTCCATGGTATTCTAGGATGAAGTTAGGAGTCCAAATAGGTGTTGGAAGGTTATTAATTTCTAGTGCGTTTTGGACTTCATTTTGGGCAATTTTTGAGGTTTTGTATAAAGGAAACCTATTTCCTACTCAAAGTTAACTTTCTTCCTACTTTATCTAGGATTGTAATCTAAGACCTATGGTTATAAATAGGACCTTAGGGGCTTAGAAAAACGTGAGAGAATCAGATTAGAGTGAGCAAGTCCTTAGGATTCTTGGGAGACACACAATCTAGAATTGGTGAGATCAAGATTACGTAATTAATCTTGGGTGAGAGATCTAGGGTTCTTAGGAAACACTTTGTGAAATAGTGTACAAGGGATTTGGGGATTGGTATGTGATTTAGTCCAATTGTAATCTTAAGACTTATTATTCTCATAGTGAAGAACGGAAATCTCTCTCGGGGACGTAGGCATTTTGCCGAACCTCATAACAAATCTTGGTGTGATTGTGTGTGCTTGTTGGTTTATTATTTTCTATTTTCTTGGCTGTGTTTGTTCTTTATCTTTCATCGAATTATTGCTTGTACACCGTGACGATGAGAATTAGGATTTAATTCTCAAACTACATCAACAAGTGGTATCAGAGCCAGGTTTCGTGTTCATCGATCATGGTTCCGTGTTTATCGATCGAGGGTTGTTTGTCATGGCAGCGGGAAGTAGTGGTGTTTCATCTCTTAAGGTGAAGCATTTTGATGAAAGGGGTAACTTTACTCTATGGCAAAAGAGAGTGAAGGATGTCCTAGTTTCGCAAGGCGTGGCACGCGCCTTGAAGGGAAAGGAAGAAGGAAAACTGGCAAAGATGACAGATGATGACTGGGAAGACTTGGAGTGCAGGTGTGTGAGCACAATTCGGCTTTATATTGCTGATAATATTATCAACAATATAGATGAAGATTCTGCCCCGGAATTGTGGAAGAAACTAGAAAAGCTTTATTTAGCTCAGAAGTCTATGGCCACAAAGTTGAATCTGAAGCGGGACATATATAAGCTGAAGATGGAAGCGGGTGCAAATCTCATGGATCATATGAACGTGTTCAAAGGACTGCTGAATCAACTCGAAAGAGTTGGGGTAAAGATTGAGGAAGAAGATCGAGCCCTCTTACTTCTAACCTCACTTCCTGATACATATGACAACATAGTGGATATCTTCTTGTATGGCAAGGATACATTGAAAATGGAGGAGGTCGAGTCAACTCTCTTGTCTAGTGAAAGGAGAAAGAAAGTTGAGGATAAAGATTCCTTATTTGTTGCTCATGGTCAAAGAGGAAGGCAAACTACCAAGGGTTCTAATGATAATAGCAAGGCTAGATCAAAGGGTAGTGGTAAGGGCTGGCAGTGCTACAAGTGCAAAGAGTGGGGACACATAAAGAAGGAATGTCCGACTTGGAATAAGAAGGATGGTCATGGCTCTACAGCTGTAGCAGACTATAATGAATCTGGAGAACTTTTCACAGTCTCTATAGGTAACACTTCTTCTCATGGTGATTGGATATTGGATTCAGGTTCTACTCACCATATATGCTCTAGGAAAGAATATTTTGAAAAGTTTCAAGAATCAAAGGGAGGATCTTTCTCTTTGCCTGACGGGTCCAAAGTTGACGTCATGGGGGTTGGAATGGTGAAGATCAAGATGTTCAATGGGGTGGAGCATACTTTGGGTGGAGTCGCTTATGTCCCAAAGCTACAAAGGAATTTGATATCCTTGAGTAGGTTGGATTCCAAGGGCTACCTAGTTTTGATAGCAGGTGGAGTCATGAAAATTACTCATGGAAGCATGGTCCTAATGAAGGGAGAGAAGTGTGGTGGTTTATATCATTTGATAGGAACTCAAACCTCGATGGTTGGTTGGAAACGGAATGCACAAGAAATCAAGCGCTTGAGGAAGGTCTCGTTTGCGGGTACAGTAGAGACGGTTGTGACATGTTTCCAAGGTTCAAACGATGGTGAGAAAGGAGATCCTACTGGAGGAGGGGGTGAATCGAGGCCCATCTTCAGTGCTAACCGGTAATGGGTTACACGATGCAGCTGCACATAGGTATTGGCCGTGCGAATCAAGGGTGGACCATAGTTTCTTGATTCGGGTTATGTGTAGTTGGTACAAGGTCAAGGCCAATGGTATTTCGTGCAAGTTAATTTGCATGATATGCTCGCAAAGGTGGAGATTGTTGTTAATTTGGCTCGCATTTGAAGATTTCCCGGTTCATGGAGGATTTCCATGGTATTCTAGGATGAAGTTAGGAGTCCAAATAGGTGTTGGAAGGTTATTAATTTCTGGTGCGTTTTGGACTTCATTTTGGGCAATTTTTGAGGTTTTCCTTGTGTATAAAGGAAACCTATTTCCTACTCAAAGTTAACTTTCTTCCTACTTTATCTAGGATTGTAATCTAAGACCTATGGTTATAAATAGGACCTTAGGAGCTTAGAAAAACGTGAGAGAATCAGATTAGAGTGAGCAAGTCCTTAGGATTCTTGGGAGGCACACAATCTAGAATTGGTGAGATCAAGATTAGGTAATTAATCTTGGGTGAGAAATCTAGGGTTCTTGGGAAACACTTTGTGAAAAGGTGTACAAGGGATTTGGGTATTGGGTTATGTGATTTAGTCCAATTGTAATCTTAATACTTATTATTCTCATAGTGAAGAACGGAGATCTCTCCCGGGGACGTAGGCATTTTGCCGAACCTCGTAACAAATCTCAGTGTGATTGTGTGTGATTGTTGGTTTATTATTTTCTGTTTTCTTGGCTGTGTTTGTTCTTTATCTTTCATCGAATTATTGCTTGTACACCGTGACGGTGAGAATTAGGATTTAATTCTCAAACTACATCAACAAACCCAGCCACCGCAAGTCCCAACTCCAACCCCATTGCGCGCTGCCACTATCGCAGGGCGGTTTAACCCACCTGCAACCATTCTCTCTCTCTCTCTCTTTCTCTCCTGCATGATACTAGCGGGAGTGCCTTTGAGATCTTTATAAACTTCAGACTGATTTTAAAAACATAAAAAAATGCTAAAATGTCCATGCACACGCACTAAAATTAACGGAAAATTAATGAATTAATTTGACCAATTGGGGAACAATGTAAAGATTTGATACATGGAAACATTGAAAAAAAATTTAAGTTCCACAGACTAAAATGAAAATTCGAATACACTACACAGGAGGTAAAGTGTAACTCTTTTTGAGAGCAGGTAAAGTTTAACTTGGCCATTGTAATTCATCCACAATCTTATATTAAATCTCTTCATACACTCTGCCTCCCAAATGAAATTGCATGAATTTTTCTAGTTGATAAGAAATAACAATTAAATTCATATTCAAATTAATTAGAAGTTTGAAAAAGTAAGCTAGCCAATTCAACAAATTGGGAATGATAAAAGAATAATTTCTTTTCTCTTTAGTGTTATTTATGAAATTAGAGAATTGGTAAACCATGTGGATATGCTTATTACTCTATGCAGGCATATACCAACCACTTTAATTTACATCGTATCTTAAATTTTCTACAAATATGGCGCCACATGTTTATGTTATTAAAACTAAAGCAATGAAGCATGAGAATAAAGAAAGTAGTCACTAACATAGTGGATTAGGAATGTAGAATTTAATATTGAATTAGAGGATGCAAATGCAATTATCATTAGGAATGATATGATTTACATCTTCACTAGAACTCTAGTGGTGCATCAATAAAAAGGCCGAGAATGGTGGATGCTTGGTGGTGGGGGGACCAGTTAAACTTTAAACTGAGCCCTTTGGGGTTGGGACAAAGACGGAGCCCTATCTTGGAAATCACGTTCAGCTCAACAATGCAAATAATATATCATTACACACATTAATATCTTATTTGTTCATAAAATGAGTGCTTGTATTTTCATAGTCATATTTTCTCATCCACCTTAATTATATTAATCCACCATTAAATTTGAAAAAAGTTATAAAAACACTCTTCCTACCCACCTATCTTATTCCATAATTCTTTTCTTTAATAGACCATAATTCTACTCAGTCATCAAAATTTTAAATTGATGATACTATTTGGTTGATGCCTATATATCTATTAAAATGTAAGATTATTCTATACCCTAAACCCTTATTTATTTATTTATAGTTTTAGATCAAGAATTCATCCGATTCTAATGTTTCTTTTGATTTTGAAATTAAATATTAATTTTAGGGGTTTAAATTGAAATTTAGGAATGAATTATAGGAAGGTAGGTGTTTGAGTTAGTATATCAAATGATATTATAGTAATAATGAGAGATGAGAAGAGTGTTTTTATATTATTTTTTCAAATTTGACGGTGAGTGTAAAAATAAAGTGAGTGAGAAAATAAAATAGGTGATAAGAATATAAACACTCTTTGTTCATAATAAGAAAAGTTATGAGTGGACTCAAACACTCAAACAAAAGATTGTCATATTATTTGGTAAACAAATTTTTCAAACAAAATTAGTGAGTGTAACAACAAAAAAACAAAAATATATGAATTGTTCTACAATACCAGCCGCAGTGGAAATGGAGTGGACTTCTATTCCGCTCACATTTTTTGCTGAAATTAACACATAAAACAAGTGATATAAGTTAACCACTCTTTTAGTCTTTTATTCACACCTATATATATCATAACACATAAATTATGGGAACACTAGAATAAGCCTATAGTGAATTATGAAGGGGATTGGCTGTTTCCAAGATTCCTTTCCTTGGGAAAGGAACTGTTTCATCGTTTAATCTCTATTATGATCGGTTCGTTTATTTGGCTGAATAACAATTAAAACTCCATTAGACAAACTCAAGCTCACGTGCGTATGCGATCGATATGTCAAAACACAAATTGAAATCGTTGGATTCGTTAATTAACTTTTTTATGGCTGCCCGATATATGAAAATGAAATATTAAATATGAAAAGAAAAACGAATCCGGCCTCTTTAAATATGTACATGTGCTTAGAGCCCTTAGGCTTGTAGTACTACCTAATTCTAGGCATGTTTCACTTGCTAGCTAGCTAGGCCAGTTAGGCTAGCTAGTTGAGCACACCAGGATACATTAATTATTCATACACATAACTTAACCTCATTACTAGGAGATTAAAGAGCTTGGTTCTGCACTCTCTTGTCTGTTATATATACAAGTTGGCCTTTTTGTAAGTAACATATCATAAATATTTGGGAAAGATTTATTTGTTATGTTCTTGCTCTTTTTAGTATGTTCCAAAAAATTTGGTGGTCAAAACTTAATCCTATCCATTCAAACCGGCCGGATTCAACTCAAACCAATTCAATTTATTCGGTTTCAATTATATGATTTTGGTGGGTGGGGTTGTTGGTAAACTCATATTATATAATAAATGTTGGCATACATGGCTTTATATGATTATATGCATATGCCCAATTGGCATGAATGTGTGTGTGTGTGTGTGAGAGAGAGAGAGAGAGAGAGAGAGAGAGAGAGAGAGAGAGAGAGAGAGAGAAATAGAGAGGAGTAGTTTTATAATTATGTTTTGGTGGACGTGCATGCATTGTGAGTTATCTCAAGTACTTGAAAAAGTGAGAAGTATGGAAGAGAGAGAATCATTGGTGGGACTCATATATAGCTACAAACACTCTTTCCTTGGCTTTGCTTCTCTGTCTCTGTCTCTGTCTCTCTCTCTTTTTATGTACTATATCCTAGCTAGTTGTAGTTGTCTGTGTAAGCAGTCGTTGGTTTGTGGCCCAAAAGTTGACAAAGCAGTTGTAAAATGGTTGTTGTGAGAAACGTGGAGTGTTGTGAGAATGTCTTATATAAGTGCTTATAAGGTTTTTGTCTAAATCTCATTATGTATCAGAACTAGGTTCACTCACCTATATTAGACCAAATGATCATATATACTCTACATAATCTAACATAAATTAGCCACACATATAAATATATTAAGTGACGCAATATGTGCGGGTGTGAAAAATGTAATGTGCCATACTCTAATTTCCTTCAACTGAAAGTTGAGAGAGAGAGAGAGAGAGAGAGAGAGAGAGAGAGAGAGAGAGAGGAATTATATATGTCATATCCTTCATTTATCTTTCTTAAATTGTCCCCACACCAGCTTTTGCTCTGACTCTCTGACGTCCCACCATTATTCCCCACCCTTCACCAGTCACCACCCTCCTCTTAACTTTGCTTTCCCATGATTAAACATCAATCGATACAATACCCACCTTCTTTTTCCCCTCTTTCTTGTCCATTTCCTTTTTCTTCAAATTCTTAGTACCTTCTTTCTTTCTCAGTCTCAGTCTGTCTCAACTCACCCTCCATCTGTTTTGGTAAAAGCCATCAAACCCACAAGCCTGTTCTGTCTTCAGTTCATCATCAACCGTACTATCTGACAACCAACACTGAAGCACATGTCTCCAAATTTAAAGCACTGTGAATGGATATCAAGGAGCTAGCTACCCAATTGATCTTGATCATCTTGATGGTGGTACTTTGCTCTGCCATCCTTCTCTAATTTTTACATGTTCTTGTTTATGTGTGATTGCATAGAAATCACCAGTTGATAGTCTTTTATTTTATACTAGCTAGGCTGCTTTCAAATGTTGTTGGATTCAGGGTCTCATGTATATTGGCCACTTTCAATCCCTGGCTACAATTCTGATAAGTGGCCCTCAGTTCCCTTCGCCCCCATGTTTTGGAATAGTTTCTGAATTTTGCTTAGTCTAGAAAGATGTTTGCTATATATTTTATTTCATTTTTCTATACACGGTTAAAATTTTCCAAAAATATTTCAGGATGAGATACCAATTTATGTGTTTATGGCATGCAATTCCTAGGTCTCTCTAATATAATCTGTCTTCTACAATCTTTATTTCTTCTAGTAAGTTATACCACTTCTAGATTTAGTGTTCGTATAATAAATTTCAAAACCAATTTCCCCTTAACACCTCCCCACTTCGTTAATTTGTATGAAGTTTTCTTGCAAAAAAGTCACCTAAAACCTTACTTTTGGCTAATTTGAGGCTGAATATGAGTCGAGTACTAACTTGCTTCAGGGTTCCATGCTTGCATGTTTTATGATATACTTGTTGTTTTCTTAACCATACTTTAGATTCTTGGCCTTGGTTACCTTTCCTTATGACATAGTTTTCATAGATGTTGTAGTTGTGTATTACTAGTACTAAGTCCTTTGTCATTTTCTTAGAATTTCATCTTTCTCTTATCCTCTTACTTGACTGGAATTTGTTTATGTTTGACTAAAGTTGGCAAATGTTTTTTTGGTGTAACTAATTTATATGTTTGAAATTCCTTTAGTGCAAGTGCTTTTATAATTATAAAAGTAAAAAAGGATATCATACCATTAGTATGTGTTTTATCTCTGAGAGTTAGCTCATTCACTTGATTGCTTGAAATTTTGAGTGGTGGTTTCTTTTTCCCTAAAATACATCTTCCTGCTCTGTGCATGTCTTATTGCTTATTGGATACCTGCTTTTCTAATTCTATCCTGCAAAGTTTTTTCTTGTAAGAATTGATTGGACGCGGTGGCTTAGCTTTCATGTATATCTCTTTTAATATATATACTCCTCTCTGTGGCATTTAAAGATGCCGGCCTCTTCTCTTGTTTTTGAAATAAAACAACAGAATGTTTCATTTGTTTGTAATTCTATGTCTTTTGATGATGCTAATGCCTATTTGGGCGTGTTTGCTTTTAAGAGATGAGAATTGTAATCTCATTCTCTCTGCCTCTATATCTACCAAAAACTTTGCTTACAGATGGGAGCACCACAGAACCAAAATCTTTAGCATTGGATTCTACTATTTGAGTGAGCTTTGAGCACCAGATAATCTATGGGTTAGGATGAGTTGAATCTTATTTGTTTAGAAAATTGTGGTATAATGAGAGATCATAGTATTGGTGGCAGTAAGGACACCTTAATGACCGCTTGTATTCCGTAGTCCAACAACTTTTAAGATTGGAAAGATTACAAGGGCCGGTGTTGCTTAAATGAAGTTAGATGACAGAAGTTTCGAAGTGCTTTTAATGTTATATGACTGTGATTTTGAAATTTTTAATATTAGTTATCTAAAGTCTACATTATAGAAATATGAACTGAGTCGACATAATGACACAGAGATAAACGAATTTTTGGAGTTATGTATACAGAGGAAAAGCTGATTAGGATGGTTTTGGTCTTCAGAAACAATGTAAAATAGAAGGAGCTGCCGGTGTCGTTCAAAGAAAATGTTTGGTAATCAAGGTCCGTGGCAAAGATAAAAGAACTTATGGATAAGTATGCTGCAAAATATGTATCCTTAACTGCAAAGTTGGAATAAGGTTTCGTTGCAATGATAATGAGTTGTAATGACCTTGATTCTTTGAGGTGTATAAAGAGATTACAAGAATGTATTAAGGAAATGTAAAAGAAATTAGTCTAAAATAAGCCAAAATATGAGTGGCGTACAGAATGTATTAACGGATTGGACCCATTACTTGAATAAAGGCATATAACTTAGGGGGGGGGGGGGGGGTGTGTGACATCTTTAAATATTTTTATGTTTCTAGCTTTTTGCATTCATACTCTTTGTTTAATTTATAATACTTGGTACTTGCACTTCAGATTTTTTATGTTTCCCCTCTCTCTGCTCCGGATTTTAAGAGTTTAGCTTTTGTATATTGGTTCTTTAAAGTTGGACAGATACTTATAGGTTAAGTTGCAATCGATCAAAACATAAGAAATTAGTTGTGATGAATCAAGAAGTTTATACTGTAATTTTCAAGTTCATCTTTTCCTGTCAGGTGAAAGGGAATTCTTATATGTTGTCTATTCTTTGTACCTCAAAGTGCAGGATAAGATCATCTAGTCCTTACTTATCGTGTAACACACTGGCTCAATCTGATTATTTCAAGTCGGATATGTAAACTGTCTCCTCAACTAAAAGACAGCTCAATCATGAAAACAAACAGCTTTGACTTTGAAGTGGAAGCCCCCTCAAAAAATGATTCTGATGTTAGCAGTCAAGTTGCTTCAAACATATCCATCCAAGAAACTTCAGCTAATACCTCCAATTATAGCGTCACTAACTCTTTCCATCATGCAAATTCCATTGCAGCTCAAGAAGGGTTGCGGCCGATTTCCCTTGACTTGACTCTCAGCTTCAATAATGAGGATTTAGGGGGAAGGGATTCAATAGGACTCTCATTGTCAAGCACAAGTGAGAGTAGTAATGAACCTGCATCTCATAACACAACAGCAGCCGCCATTCCACGAGTTTTTTCTTGCAATTACTGTCAATGCAAATTCTTGAGCTCACAGGCTCTTGGTGGCCACCAAAATGCACATAAGAAAGAAAGGACACTGGCAAAGCGCGCTATGCGAATGAGTATTTTCTCTGAGAGGTATGCCAGCCTGGCATCTTTGCCTCTTCACGGATCGTCATTCAAGTCGCTAGGAATCAAAGCACACTCATCCCTGCATCATGGGTTTGCACCACCAGTATTGAGGCCTGCTGAGATTGGAAACAGTACTGCAAGGTTTGAACATGGGTATTTGGGTGTACCAATTTTCTTGGTGGATGATGGCGCGGAGCTGTCATGGCCTGGTAGTTTCCGTCAGGTTGCTGAGAGTAATACTCATCCAAGTTTTGTACTGACTGAAAGTTCAAATATAAATTTTGAGATCACACAACCAGTGGACATAGACAACTCTACACCAGATCTCACACTAAAACTTTGAAAGGTTTGGTATTTCTATATGTTGTTGTTCTCTCCTGTACAGTGAGATACACATGAACCATTTATATGGCTCAAATTTATGTTCTTTCCCTTGCTTCTTATTTGCAGCACTTCGATGTTTTTACCTTGTCAGTGTATAAGAGCTCTATGAGGATTATTTGGGAGCTCCTTTGCAATCTTGTGACATAAATGTTTTGGTTTGCCATGGTACTAGTGCTAACTCTATGCTCGGTCATCTTTCGTTTGTCCTTTCTTGCCCCTACACGACCGTGGAGCATGGATTCTAATTTTTATAGAATTACAATCATTTCAAACTTGCACTTATATATATCCTCAGTTAATTGTATGTTAGATGATTTTTCTTGAAAACTCATTGTATTCTGCTCCATGGTGCATAATAAAGTACAAATGTGGTTTGTTTTGTCTTTAATTTCTGCAATGAAGGGACCAGTATATGCTCAGCCCACTAGCTATTATGAGCTAGCTATATGGTATATATAACTTGTAGCTGAATATTTGATGTGAGAGTTCTGGTCTTCTGCAATATTTGATATACATTTCTTAAACTTAAGCCATGCTGGAGCCTGGAGTGAGTCAAAAGGCAGTTGTTAGGGAGGCCAAGTCTTGTTAGATGGTTGAAATGTGCTTTGGAATGATCTTCCTGTTACTATAGAAACTGTGACAAATATGCATATTATAATTTTCAAAGTAAGCACTTTTACTTCCCTTATAAAACACAATTTACATCTAAATCTAAGGTACATAAGTTAGAGCATTCAACCCAAAACCAATCGCTAATAGGTGGAGAGGCTTATGACATTATATATTGTAAGACAAGGTTCTAAATTCCTGATATCAGATACTTTGAACATTAGGTACATATAGTGTCAAATATCATGGATAAAGAGGCAGAGTTCAATTTATAAGTTACTTAATAATAATAAGGCTTTTTCTTTCTGGTCCAGAGGCATGAGGGTAAATTACTAAGCATATTTGAAGCCACCATGCATCCATTAAGCAAAAGAAATACAATGGCCAAAAAAAAAGAAGCAAAAGAAAGACGTCCATATTTCGGAAATAAAAGTGTTAAGAATTAATGTTTGATCATTTCAAAAAATTTGTTCTCCAAAAGCATGAAATGTAGGTATTGTTTATGATTGTCAGTACTACAATAATGTAAATAGACAACACTTAATAAATAACGGTTTTGTTAAAACTGTTGTGTAGTTTTAAAGCATAACGGTTTTTTAAAAAACTGTTGTCTTAATACATGAAATCTCATGATTTTTGGACCGTTGATTGTTTATGTTGTCTAAACAACGTTTTTAATTTTTAAGCATTGTGTAAGCGAGAGATTTATAAAAAACCGGTGTACAGTGATTTCATTAGAAAAAATTACTGTAGCTTAGGCCGGTTGTGTAATGTCTCATTCCTTATATTTTCACATTACCTCTGTCACTTAGTCGAAATACCTCTCCTTCTCAAACCTCTCGATCTGCTCTCTCTCTCTCTCTCTCTCTCTCTCTCTCTCTCTCTCTCTCTCTCTCTATCTACCACTATCAAACTCTCTCTGTCCTGTCGCACCCCCTCCCCCTAGTCCAGCCAAACTCTCTATGTCTCTGTCTCATTTCTCTTCTTCATTTTAGCCAGCATGATTACAATTAACAGATTTCATTCCCACTTCCAAAAAACCCCAAAAAAATTAGGGATTTTGATACCCACTTCAAGATTAAGGTAAGATTCGCAATCGGATACACGAAGAGCTCACGGAGTGGAAGGTCAATCCTCTGGCAAGTTTCAACGTTCTAGTCTTGGCCCCGACAGTGAGTTTTGAGCTTCGCTTGTTGGTAATTCCATCTGGGTTTGTGTGTTTTTGCACGAATCAAGCTGGAGCAGCAGTGTTGTTTTCTCTACTACAGTTGTTCTTCCACCGTGTTGAAGTTTCATCGGGTTTTACTTATCTTTCTGTCTATTTCCTGATTAGGTTCTTCTTCAAAGTTAGGGTTTTCTTCTCCTTTTTTGTTTAAATTTCAGTTTAGATGTTTTCATTTTGGGGGTTTTGTATTTTTGTTTGCTGGGTTTTTTTTTTTTCTTTGGTGTGATGGTTATCTTGTGAATTTTTTTAATTTTTTTTTTTTTGGGCTAAGTTGTGATTTAGTTTTCTGGGTTTTTTATTTTGATTTTTGTGGTCACTTTTGGCAAATCTTTTTGTTTTATACCTTCTAAGAAAGAGAGATCGAAGAAAAAAGCCTTATATTACAGGAAATAGAGGAGTTTTAATTTTTTTTTTCTTGGAGAGTCTTTACAAAATAGCAAGTCAGAGAATTGAGTTCATAAGTAAGGCATTGTTGTAACTGGGCATACTTCCTTAGATTAGGGACCCTCAATAGTTCTACATGGCTCCAAATCATTGTTTTTGATTTCCAAATTTGATGGATCTAGTAATTTGTAGTAAAAATTTAACTTGTATACTTGGGTTTGTTTTGTCTTAGCGCTTATTTTGAATGGCCTGCATTTTGCAGAATTAATGTTACAACTAATATTGCAGAGTGGGGAGGTTTAAAGGTTGGGAAATTGGACACTAATATAGCAGAGAAAAAGAGAGATAGAGAGATAAAAGAGGGGGAGAGAAAGAGAGATAGATGAAGAGATAAGGAGACTTCATGTTTGAAATCTGAAAGCAGGGGTTAGAATATGGAGGACTAGCTAGATGGTGTTAAATAAATGATAGTAAAATAATGGGTTAAATAAAGGTTAAGAAGAACATGGTTGCAAATTGGAAGCAGCAAGAACCCCTCTCCTTTAATTTTGAAAGCAAACCAATTCCTTTTGATTGGAGGCAAAGAACAGTAACAAAGCAATCGACGTAGGCAAGATCACTTTACGCATGTCTATCTTTGTTCAAAAAGTAAATATTTGGTGAAAGCAACCACTTACTAGCTATCTCATGTGAAAGCTAGACTATTTTCTTTTGGATTAACTTGATCTTGTATCTACTTTTGGGCTAACTTGAACTTGTTTGTCATGTGTATTTGTAGACTTTGCAGCACCTAAGAAAACTTGCAGCAAACATTGCTACGTGGGGCTTGGAGCAAGAGAAATAATTTGTTTATTTCTTTGGTAGTTTAATCCCTTTCACATGTCCTCTTTTTTGCTGACTTTGGATTTCCATACTTTTCCTTTGTCTTATACCAACAATAGCTGACCCTTTTTATTAATTTGCAGGTGTCAACTAAATCAAAAGAAATTCAATACCCCCATAATCCTCCACGTGAGACTTCAAAGAGTGAGGTTCATTTTCTTTATAATGGACATAATTTCTCCATCCATTTTTTTTTTGTCTTTTTTTCCCCATTCTCTAATACTTGCTTCTTCTTTTTTTCGGCAGGGAGGGAAGAGAAGAGACCATGTTCTTGATTTATTTCTCCAGGTGCCAACTGCCTCTTTTTTCTTTTGCTATTTTTTTTTTCACATGACTTTGTTGAAAACTTGCTCTTTTATCTTGCTGCAAGCCACTCCAAAATCAAGACTTAAGGCACAAAGAAAATGAGTCACTCCTCTTTTATCTTGATGGCTGTAATCCCTTTTTTTATTTTTTTCTCTTAGCAAATCACAAGACTAGCTTGTGTTATTTTCCTGCAAGAAAGGTGCCAAAGCAAGCCATATCTCCTTTGCAATTTAAAGTGAAAGGTCAGACCTCCACATATATATATATATTCATATGTATCTATAAATCCAAGAAAAGCATGTGTATTCCTCAGTGGCTTTTGTTATTTGAATTGCCTTGTGATTTGGAATTGTGCCAGGTACTGATGGCAGCAGGGGATACATTTCGAGCAACTGCCTATGACTAGCTGGAGATATAGGCTAAGAGGACTGGTGTGAAATTTCTTTAGTGGAGGTTAAGAATGATAAAATTGATGGGCCATGAATGCTCTTTAACTTTACAGGAAATTGGACATCTATCAATGTATACTTGTGAATAAAAGTTGTGCATGAAACAATTTTTCGCTAACTATGGTTTTATTTTTTTTAATGGTCTTTGGGTTAATACTTTAGACTTCATAGCCAATATGTACTTGAGTGAATTTTTTGTATTGATGGATGGTTGGGACGTCAAATGAATATTTTCACTTATGATGATTTGCAATAAATTGGACTGGAGATGTATAATTTTATAACTCGATATGCAAGAAAACCACTCAAAATTAACTTGTTTATCGGTAGGTAAATTGATAGATCTTACAGATATGGTTAAATGACTTCTGCAAAACTAGAACTTGGAATTTTTTATTTTTGTCTCAGCATTTTTAGTTAGAACTTTTTTTAGCTTGATCTTTTAGTTTCAATCAACTTACTTTGCTTTCTTTTTTTCTTTTTTTCTTTTTAATTCTTTGGAGGTTTATTAAAACATAAGGTCAAGGAAGCTTACTTCTATCATCAAAGTTCTAAATCAGGTTCCCTAGTATTTTCATACTTCATATTATGAAAGGAAAAAGAATCCTATTGAATTTTTTTTATAGTAAATTTAAAATAATATATGCAATTATCAGCTGGGGACTCCAAAACATACAACATCTTCTTGTCTAAATTAGTTGTTCTTCTTCTGAATGCTACTTGAGATTCTTACATTTATTATGGTAATCATGTAGGTGTGAGTAGATCTTATCACTAAAACATGTGAAACAAAGTAAGGAGGGGATGATAACAAAATCTTCTATAATGGGGCTTTGGAGATCACACAATGAGTTGAAGGAACAAGTACTTTTTATAATTTTTGTAACAAGTATGTTTTATAGTTATCAAGTTACTTAATTACTTATAACCTTTGGGCTGTTAATTGGCAAGGGATGTGTGAATGGATTTGCTATCATGACTTTGTAAACTCCAATTTCAATTTAATGAATTCATGGATTTTTTTGAGTTGTCAATATTTGTGGATTTCTTTAGATGCAACAAGCATGGATTTAGTGGGATTTAATTTCAATTGGATGTGCAAGCAGGGAATTAATAAAGATTTAATTGGATGCAAGTAGGGATATTAAAATGTGAATCAAACAAATGACAGTTTTCAATTTAAAAAAATTGTATTAATCAAACCTAGACAATGGTTTTTAAAAAAAAAAAATACTTGTCATACGCATATCTTAACATCACATATAAGTTAAAACAAGTTGTGGACAATATTATTATGCAACGGTTTTAGATTATAAAAGGATGTGTATATACAATTAAAACAACATGTTTTAGTTAAACTTGTTGTTTGAAATTTGAATACACAACGGGTTTAGATAATCAACAGATGTGTATATGCAATTTAAACGACATTTTTTAGTAAAAACTGTTGTTGAGTATTTCATGTAACAACATTTCTACCAATTTCATACTTAATTATGCTACAGTTTTTCTTAAAACTGATGTTTAACAGTACTTTGGATAACTTTTATAGTAAATAAGTATTGTGAGATTACCACTAATACAATAGTTTTATATTTGTAAACGTTGTGTATTGTGTTATGAGACAACTGTTTTCGATGAAAATCATGCATTTTGGTGAACACTAGACAACAGTTTTAAATTATAACTGTTGTATGAAACCATTCAGACAACAGGTTTTAATCGTTGTTTGAATAGGCTATAGATGTCACTCGCCTAGACGACGAAATTTTGGGCAAATAGACAACGGGTAAAAACCGTTGTCTATTAACTTCATTGTAGTAGTGTGTTGTCGCCAATGAGGCAATGAGGCCATCATATATATTTTTTGAACATATAGTTTTACATAGGATAAACACGACAGAAAAAGATGAGCATAGGCAAACTAAGCTGCTTTTATGTTAACATAAAGTCAACTGATAATGATC
This sequence comes from Dryas drummondii, assembly GCA_003254865.1. Taxonomy (NCBI): domain Eukaryota; kingdom Viridiplantae; phylum Streptophyta; class Magnoliopsida; order Rosales; family Rosaceae; genus Dryas; species Dryas drummondii. The sequence goes on along the minus strand of QANW01001990.1, from coordinate 487,184 downwards.
AACTACTATACCTGATGAAGGCATACTTCTAGCAATCGAATACCTTCGTTCAAGATGCTCAAGTCTTCTAACCAGCACAAAAATGAATGAACTCTCTCACTAATAGGGCAGAGCTATATCGTTCTATTAGCTGTGTGATCAGGGACCTATGCTTATATAGAGTACTTATAGAATCCTAGTACATTCCTCCCATAAAGCACTCCAGAATTCAATCCTAATATGACTCTATAAAAACTTGCTTAATCAGTACCTCACATAGAGTGAACGAAAACTATTTATCTAAGCAAATCTAGTTCAATGCAGATTAGTAAACCTGACTCAAGTGGACTCTTATTGATGGTGTTCTCATAACAATCCTATTACTTGCTTCTCAAGTATTAGTGTGTTGTTTAATTTGAATAGGACAATGCTTAGGTCCATTTATTTCTTATACTACAACCTCAAACCCCCACTTCTTGCTTGTCTCTTAGATCTTTGAGGTCATCGGCCAAGTTTGAGCAGACCTTGATTATCTGGTTCTCTACTTTGAATCCTCCATCAATAACAAAGATGTCCAAGAATCTTGCCTTAGAGTGCTATGTTATGTCCGAGTAAGTGCCAATCAAACGGATCTTCGAGTCTTGCATTTGGTGTGACCTCCACCTCTCTAGCTATCAGCGAATTACATAACAAATGGTCAGCACCAACACATCATGTCTACGCAAGGGTAGATATACTCGAGTACTCGTCGAGCACTACTCGAGCACCCGCCGAGCATTACTCAAGTACCTATCGACCTCCCTTGAGTACCCATCGAGTGCCCTCGAGTACTCCTACAGTCTGTTTTTTTTTTCTCTTCTTAAAAAATATGAGAAATTAAAACAAGGAATCCATATGAAGTTGACGCTATGCATACAACAGACTTCTAGGGATTTAATGAATTGGAAATGGAGGAATTGGCCAAGATGGAGTGGGTTTTAAATTGGGAGATGAAGAAATTGGGTCGAAATGGAGGAAGTTGGTTTTGGGACATGGACGGTGAGTGTTTGGTGTTGTTGTGTTGGCCGGGTTCGGCAATTGGAGGTGTTTTTCATGGTTGAGTGGTGATGGGCTCATTTAATACTGGGTGAATTCGTGTGTGTGTATGAGAGAGAGAGAGAGAGAGAGCGTTTGTAGAAGAAAAATGGTAGAGGGTTTTGAGATTTTAATTCAGGGGTAATCAAGTATTTTCATATCAATTTTTGGTTAGATTTCTAAGAATTAAGAAAAGGTGGTTAAATGTCTTCAAGTGCTTTAAAAAAAGATTATTCACCGAACCTCGTAATGACAACTTATAAAAAAGGGAAACTTATAATATTAATAGCTTGTATATGCCTAAAATTGTTAGAAAAGGCCATTAAGGCTATAGGGTTGCTATTTGGTTTGGTTTTTATCGAACTGATTGACTATTAACTGAATTTTTTTAGTTTGGTATACTGATTTTTACAATTCGAAAATTGAAAATTCGAAAAAAGTTGGTTTGGTTTGGGTAAAAACCGAAAAAAGTTGGTAAACTGACCGATTACCGAAAATTATCACTGAAAGAAATCGAATCAATTATTACAAAAAAAAATTGAAATATATATCGAAAAAAACTGAAACAATTACCGAAATTTAGTTATATATGCTTATATAATACTATTATGTTAGTGGTACAATAAATATTAAACTACTAATATCTTAAACAATTATAAGAAAATATAATTGTATAATGTTATCATATTAATATTATCAAAAGTGTGAGTTAAGATATAGAGTCATTCTCTAATAAAGTAAATGTTATTATTTTTAGAAAAATAAGAATCTCATATTTAGGTAAGTAATGCATACATATATATATCTACTCATATTTATCGGTATATATACATACTAAATTAATAGGATATGTACTAATACATATTATTAAAATAATTATACTAGTATATATTATTACTAATATTAATATTATTGCAATTAATACTAGTACTATACTAAACTACTAATACTACTCGTGCAAATATATATTCATCAAACATTATATTTTATGCATCATATTTGATTAAATTTTAATTTATATTAGTATAAATAATTAGTATTATTATAATTAAACTGAAAATGAACCGAATATATACTAAAGTAAACCGAAAATGAACCGAAGATATATCGAAGTAAATCGAAAATGAACCGAAAGTATCCGATACCAAAATTACCGAAATCGAATCGAAAACTGAAGTTTACCAAAAATTACCGAATCGAAAAAATACCAAAATCGAAAAAATACCGAATTTTTTTTGTTTTGATTTGATAAGCCCTAATACCGATCTGAACTGACCGATGGGTAGCCCTAATTAAGGCCATCAACCAATTGACCCTCTTTTGCCTAGCACGTATAAACCTAATTATAATTATAAAAGAGTGCTTATATTCATACTCCATGTCTAATTTTCTCACCCATTTTATTTTTACATCGACCATTAAATTTGAAAAAAAAAATATAAAAACACTCTTCATGCTTCCCTTTATTCTTATAATATCCTTGGATATACTAACTTAAACATGTACCTACAAAACACTCTTCCCCACCCCCTTAACTATCATCTCACCCACCTATCTTTTTCTATAATTCTTTTAGGCTTATTCACACCATTGCCCTCTGTAAGATACACTTTTTTTCACTTTGCCCCCTGAAACTTAAATTCTCTCAGTTTGCCACCTGAACTTCACACAGTTGTTGCAAAAGACCCTATGTCGTTAACTCTGTCAATTTTTCCATTAAAATAGTTGACGTGGCACCTATATTGCATAAGTGAAACCCTTTTTTAGTTATGTAAGATTCATGTGAACAAAAAACTAATAATAAAAAATAATTTTTAAACTAAAAAATAATAAGATCCATGTCAATTTTTTATAATTTTTTTTTGTCCACATGGATCTTACATAACTAAAAAAGGGTCTCATCCATGCTATATAAGTGTCATGTCAGCTATTTTAACAGAAAAATTGACGGAATTAACGGAATAGGGTATTTTGCAACAACTGTGTGAAGTTCAGGTGGCAAACTGAGAGGATTTAAGTTTCAGGGGGTAAAGTGAAAAAAAGTGTATCTTACAGGGGCAATGGTGTGAATAAGCCATTCTTTTATTCCATAAAGCTTAATTCTACTCTATCACCAAAACTCAACAACTGTGTGAAGTTCAGGTGGCAAACTGAGAGGATTTAAGTTTCAGGGGGCAAAGTGAAAAAAAATGTATCTTACAGGGGCAATGGTGTGAATAAGCCATTCTTTTATTCCATAAAGCTTAATTCTACTCTATCACCAAAACTTAAAATCGATGATACTATTTGGTTGATGCCCATTCATCTATTAAAATGTATGATTATTCTATACCCTAAACCTTTTTTTATTTATTTATAGTTTTAGACTAAGAATTCATTCTAATTTATGTTTCTTTTGATTTAGACATTTAATATTAATCTTAAAGATTTAATTTGGAATTTATGAATGAATTATAATATAGTCCAATCATTGGGTACGACCTACCTTAATTTATTAAACACGGGTTCTCTCTCGATACGTCTCCACGTGCTTGGGTCTATAACAATTTAACATTCTATAGTTTAGATACAATTTAACAAAATTTAATTTAATTTCATTCTCCTTTGAAGGAGAGTGTAACTTACACTAACTTATAGGTGTCAAATTGACTTTAAACTAGTACCATTGGACTCGTATCGAAAAACGAAGTTGAGAGGGTCAAAATTGTAACTCACACTCTAACTTATAGCCGCATGCATTGCCACGCACCGGCGGAGCGAGTGGGGTTGGCTGGCCAGTCATTGTTCATCATCCTCTTAAAAACAGCTCCTATTTTTCAGTTTTTGTCTCAACTTTGACTCGACTTTTAACCTATCAAACTTTCACCAAATTATGCAAATTTATACTTATTTTACAGCTATATATGCATCTCCTCTTTACAACTATATAAAGATCATTCAAAATCGACTATTAAAACTCTAGATAAATGGGCTCAAAATAAGTTACCCAAAAACTGTAAAATTTTCACAAAAGTTGCAAAAATTTGAAAACGCACACAAAGTCGGATTCCCTTGAAATTCAACACCACAAATCAGTTTCTTAGGCTAATAGAAACATGTTTAAAGCCTTCAAATCAAACATGTACCCAACTTCAAACCAAGTTAGAAATCAAAACCCCCATTAAAGAACATAAACCCCAAAATTGCTAAGAACACCCACCCCTACAGGTTGTTCTTTGGATCCATTGGATCCGATGATGGACGATAGGTTGGGTCGATTCTCATCTTTGCTCAAAACTCATTCGTTTGTACTCGTTCCAATACAACACGTCGGTGCTGCTCCCTCCATCTATCATTACTCTTTTTACTTGAGAGTTTCTGATCTGTAGCATGACCACCAGCGCATTTTCATGTGGGAGTTGAATTCCCTCCAGGTCCTTCCTTGTGAATATGATAACTTCCTACTAGTTTAACGATAATGCAGTGAGTGAAGGACTATAAATACCGCAAACACGTCGAACATTCTCTATTTGTCTGTTTTGTGATCGCTACCTAATTTCCTCCTGGTGGCAGGGGTTTTCCGTGAATTACGTTGACCTCATTCAATTCTTTCTGAATATGTCCAACAGTTTGTCGTTCCTGTTCGTCCCCACGCCCAGCGTTGTGTTGTCCTTCGGTAAGCATGTACTAGTCCAGTACACCTTTCCTTAACATAGGCTCCACTTCTCTGGCCTCACAAGTTTTTTTCGTCGTCCATGTTATGACCCAAGTCATTGTGGAATTCACAATCCTTTGTGCGATCTCTTCTCTCGGCAGATTCGCGCAAGGGTGCGAGAGCGAGAAAGATTCCTCGATCTTTGTTCTCACGAAAGATATGGGTCAAGCTAATGGTGAGGGGAGTGTTGGTCACGTTCTGCCTGGGCCGAACTTGGACTTGCTGGAGTTGCTGGATGTTTGAATTGTCTGGCTGGTAGTTCCTGGGAAAGTTAATTTGACTTATTCTTTTCATCATACTTCTTTGGTACTGTGATTTTTGCCATGGATCGGCGTGTGAGCAAAGTTGCCTCTTCCTCGAGCCAAATACAACCATCGGCTCAATTGAGCACTTCCTTCATGTTGTACGGTGGCCTTTTAACCAGGGAGTGATCCATCTTGGATACGAGTAATATTAGTCCTCCGAAAGCCATGGCAGCTATTTTAGAGTCACACTCGCCGAGAACCGACATCTCGACCACAAATTGGCCAAGGTAATCTTTCTGCTTTTCTCCAATGCGGAAAGAGTTACTTGCGCATCACACAGTAAGCTTTATCCTCAAGAAATCGTTGGTTATAAATTGGAAGTACAGTCATTTCGAAATGTATGTAACCAATTCTTTTGAACATTCAACAATTAGACAAACACTAACTTGAGCATCGAATAATCTTTTGCAGATACTTCATCCACCGTTCAAAAACAAATCAAGATTAGCCAACGAGCGCAAGCCCACTTTGTTTTACGATCTAGTTCGATTCCAAAGTTCACATCACCTGTAGGACAAATCATTCTTCTTTGAATATTTTGGGTCCAACAAGGGGTTTATGATACAGGTGGTGGATGATGGCAATGTTCTTAGAAAATATCCAAAGACTGGGTGGTGACCACAAACAATTTCATGCTGGAAGGTCGCTAGTTGACTTAAAACCATAAGGAATATATATATTTTTTTTTAAGGTCTTCTGGCTGACTAATTTTAGTAGAATTTGAAATTTTGTAAAGTACTAATTAGCTTATTTTGGTACAACATAAGAAATGTACCAATGACTACTATAGTAATTCATGAATGTACCAATATTGTATAAGGGGAATTTGAAATGTACTAATATTTTGGCAGCAGAGTGATTCAAGAATGCACCAAACATTGTCCAGAAAAATAAATGCACCAAATGTGCAAATTACTTACTCAAATTCCATCTTCTTTTTTTTTTTTTTTTAGAGAAATTCAAATTCCATTTTCAAGAATATTTTTTATGCAGTGATGTTATGATTGTGCATTGGTACATTTTTTTCCGTGTATATTTTTCATGTATGTATTAGCTAGTTACTAAATGTACCCATATGTGTTTATGTTGTCCGTGTCATTAATTATTTTATTATAATTTAAAATAGATATGTGTGGGAGTGCAGGTCATAAAAAAATTAAAAAATAAAAGGAAGCATAAACATGTCTAAACCAACATTATCTTCTAATTTTTTTTAATTTTTTTTGTAAATAACAACATTATCATCAATAAACTTTAAAATTGATTTACATTAGTTATCTTAAATTAAGGAGATCATATCAACATACATTCCAAAAAAAGTCAAGGTCTCTTTAGGTATTGCATAATTATTCTATTTTTATTAAACAAATCATTAACTGATGATGTGTCACACTTGTTTTCAGCAGTGTCTCTCACAAGTCACAACCAAGTACTAATTTCTCCTCTCACTAAAAAATAATGTATATAGAAACCAGATAGATGTAACTTTTCATAAAAGGGAAAGGACAAAAACAGTGCGTTTCTTTTAATAAGACGCATAATGATTTTTTTATTGGTTGACGAGGCGCGTAATGGTTCATATTCGATGTTTGTTTGTAAGCTATGAGTCTTATTAATATCATTCTCCTCTCTTCTTGTGCTGAAGTATATGTTACATAGAATTCCTCAAAAAGTATAACTAGCTCAAAAGGAATTTTCATATAATTTCCACTTCAAATTATTGGTTTTCAATTATAATTAATAGTTACCTAAAAATTAAAATTTTAATTATCTCTTTAGTAGTATTTTTTTCCCATAATGAAAAGGTCTTACCCTGGTTCAATCTTCCTTATTTCTACATATATATATATATACAGGCTTCTTCTGTTGAGGTATACCTCAATTTATTTATGTTGAGGTATACCTATTGGGGCC
>QANW01001990.1:462335-480212 GCA_003254865.1 Dryas drummondii | reverse complement strand
AAATCGGAAATCATTTGCCTATCTAACTTTGATCAAATAAATGGACGAACCAAATATTTTCGATGAAACCGTTCATTTGTTTGATCAAAGTTAGATAGGCAAATGATTTCTGATTTGGCTAATTTTTTGCAAGGATGATCTATCAATGAAGATGATCCTTGCGAACGGTTCGGATCGACACAAAACGACTCGTGTGAGCCCCAACAAGGTCATACCTCAACATAAATAAGTTGAGGTAGAAGGAGCCTGTATATATATATATATATATAAACAAAATAGTTATTCCTCCTCTTAATCAGAAATAATGTATATAGAAACCAGTAAGGCGTAACTTTTTATAAAGAGAGAAAATTTGGTCACATCACCACCCTACTAAGTGTTTGACACACATGTTATATGTATTAACTATAGTTAAATTTGGTTAATTAATTGAATTAATATATTAAAATATTATTATGTTGAGGGATTAATATAATTTAAAAATAAAAAATATATAAAACCCATCGAATCCAACCCACCACCTCCCCTGACCACTTTCCGGCACCCCCTTCTCCGACACGACGACACCCCTCCCCTAATCTGGCCGGCCACCACTCTCCCATCCTCTCTTTTACTCTCTCTCTCTCTCTCTCTCTCTCTCTCTCTCTCTCTCGTTTTGTCTTTTCTTGGATTTGGATTGGGTTTGAAATTTGAAATTTTTGGAAGAGGAATCCATATATGAGAGAAAGGACAAACAAAAGTCTCTGATCCGATACTCTGTTTGCACTATTCTCTCCTTCTCTTCCTCTTTTTTTGCTTGAAAATGAGTAATTTTAAGATGGAACAGTTAGTTAAGCAAATCCCAAGAATCATAACCAAAATTGTAAATTGATGATGCTTTGAAGCATGATAATGCAATTTGAGGAAATCTCAGAATGCAAAATATATGTTTAAGCAAAACCCATGTTGTGGATTATGTTATGGTCAAAAATGCTTCGCTCATGGGTTAGGCCTAGATTTGATCCATAACATTGATTTATCTGTGTGAGAGGGGTGTGCCACTAAGTAATGGATCGTACTTCGAACGATTGCAAAAAATAATTAAAATAAAATGAAATAAAATAAAAATAAAAGAGGATCAAACGATTTCGGTTGGTTCTTTTCTATGCATGGGCATTCCAGGACTTTAAATGCTAAAAGCCTTTGTCTAAGTATTATGGTGAATGGAATAAAACGAGTAAGTAAACTAAATATTATGGAGATCCAGATCTGACAAAAAAGTCAATTGGAATCATAGGCCATAAATAAAGATCGCAATATTCAAGGAAAGAAATGAAGATAGACTAATGATAAACACTTAATGATTGAGAAAGTAAATGCTTCCTTGATTAATTTCTCAAATGAAGGAATACAATAAATTCAAGAAATAAATGAGAGTAATAAATAGAGCTATTAAATATGCAATAACAAGCGAAGTTGTAATAAAGGAATAAGATAATGGCGTTAGTAGTAATAGGAAGCAGACAAAGCGGAATCATCTTGCAGAGAATTTTCAGAGGCTGGTCTGGGTTTTTTGTTTGTGTTGTTCGAGATAGGTCACTTTGGTAGTAGCTTGATATTTATACTTGTATTGTGGACCTGGAACCCTAAGCAGCCTTCCTTTGGATTATCCCCAAGTGTAGGGCCTTAAACAACTTAGAATTTTGATGCTTATCCTCTTTGACAGCTGATGCCCAGCTTTTGACAGCTTTATGAGCCCACGTGTCATATATTACTTTAGTGGTCCTATCTCAAAATCTTCTCGGCTTGGTGTAATCGAAAAGAAATCCTTTTTCCTGGGCAATTCTTATTCGCCATAATCATCTCAAGTGGACCTCGGAAGTTGGGCCTTGGACCTGGGCTAGCATCATATTCCTTTGGCTCAATTTAAGCCTTCTTGAAAACAAGGACGGATCCAGGATCCCCAACCTGGGGGGCCAAACCCAGGTAGAGCCTGGCGCCGCGAAGCGGAGGCAAAATTTTTTAGGGACCGGGCACTGTAGCAGGGGCGACGGCGTCACGGCTGGCTGGGTTGGGCACTTGGGATGAGCACGAGCAACTTGGCGGATCTGTCACGACGTGAAGAAGGAGACCTCCAACCCTCCTCTGCTCCAAATTGCTCCAGCCTCCACACGGCCACACACAGAGCCCAAGTGCCCAACACGGCCACACACGGCCAAAACGGCGTCATAGTTGTCTGGAGTAGTGGTTTTGCTGGGTTGGGCACTAACACTTTCATGGCGTTTCATCACCTGGAGGTCGCCTTCTTCACATCGGGCCGTCGGGGTCGAGGGGTCGCCTTCTTCACGTCGGGGGGTCGCTGGTTTCGCTGTCCAGAGGTCTAAGCCTGCGTGCTCCGCCGTTCAGGGGGTCGCTCGACCCCCCAAGCTTGGCTGTGCGTCCGTCCCTGCTTGAAAACCATGGTACAAACAAATTGTCCATTTTTCTTTTTTACCTTTTATGCACAGATGGACATGAAATAGCAGTGTACTTCTTGAGTTCTTGTGTTTTTTTTAGTTTGTTGTTATTGTTAGACAGAGAAAGAGGGAGGCCAAAGAGTAAGAAAGAAATTAATTAATTAATTCAATTAATTAACCAAAATTAACTACAGTTAATATATATGACATGTGTCAAACACATAGTAAGGTGGTGGTGAGCATATTTGCACTCTTTATGATAAGTTATGACTGTTTAGTTTCTATATATATTTCTTTTAGAAAAGTTATGACTGTTTGTTATTTATATATATTTTTTTATGAAAAGTTACGACTGTCTGGTTTCTATATATATATATATTATTTTTTAGTGATAGGAGAAATAGAATTTGGTTGTGACTTGTAAGAGACACTGCTGAAAACAACAATCTTAACCCAGGTCAGTGGTTACCCCTCTCTTCTATTTTCCGTTTTGTCTTTCATTTGGGTCATTTTGGTCTCTTTGGCATGATCTTTTATATTTAAATCCTATACCTTGCTTGATTAGATGATAGATAACGTGGTTAATAATTATTTACAGAAAAATATTGTTATTTTAAAAAATAAATTCTGATTATTAAAATTTGAGTAAACATACTGATCAAACCGTTTAAGATCATATGGTAATTAAACTTCGTTTACAGTGCAATTGATAGGCTATAAACTGTATATATAAGACTTGTACATTGTAATGTTTGTTATTGATATGTTTGTTTCGGAAACTGACACAGTTTTGGAGAAAAGCAAGAGGAAGAGCGTTTGGAGGCATAGATGTCTTTTTCTTGTTCTTGTTCTTCTCCTTATACCTTTTATATTTTGGTTTTTATTTTTGTAACTGATGCTTCACAAACGGTTAAAGTCGCCGCACTGTGATTTTTTTTTTATGTTGGTTTTATTATGGTAGTGTTTGCATTTGAACATAGGGCAGAGAATCCATTTCCAACCAATTAAAGAATTAAAAGTCACAATCTTACTCTTTTGTCTTTTGTAAAGCCTGCCTCTTTCACGTTACAACCTTTTCCAGTTCCGTTTCTTGAACTCCAAGTCTCTCTCTCTCTCTCTCTCTCTCTCTCTCTCTCTCTCTCTCATGGATAGATAACATATTATATATCTGCACTTGCATATGGCACTAGAAGCATAAACTCATACATTTTTGAATTGTGTAGTACAGGTTACATTTATCAAATTTCTCAAAGAATTACATTCTAGAGTAAAATTCAGATAAGAATCTCAAATGGGACATCATAGTTATCTTCTAGTTCTGATAATTTTAATATCGGCTTCGTTAAATTGTCACTCATGGGGTTGGTTCTCCTCTTCCGAAGAGCCTCACTCTAGTGAGAACCCTTCTGGAACCTACAAAGATGCTACTAGTGGTGGTTCAGTTGGTAAATTCTCCATGGAAGGTCTTAATGACCAGAAGGGAATCAGGCTTGTTGAAAATGCCAAGAACAAGTTGGTAGGTTCAGACTCTTGTTGGCAAAATGCTTACCGGCATCTATTTGCCGGGTGCTCGAAGATTTTTGCTGTTGAAGAGAAGCGGTCAAGATTTGCCTGGCATCTTAGTGATTGCTTTCAGAAGGACTCTGGAAGGCCTCCTTTTCCTTCATGTGACTCGAAATCCGCTATGCCTAAATGCCTTAAAAGTTTGAATGACTATGAGCATAAGGTCTATTTGGAATTCTACCTTGAAACCAATTCTATCTGCCATCAGTTACAGTTAAGTATAATATGTCTTTCATGTAAACTGAATAATTGTCTTCTTGTTTTTCATGAGAAACTAACAGGAACTTTGATTTTGTGTCGTTGCCAGGGCTCGTGTATTTAAGCATGAAACAGAGAGACTAGTGAATGAACTCAAAAATTCAGCCCAATATGCAGAAGGCAAATTAGAAACAATTGAAGAGAGAGCAGAGTATCTGCTGCAGGGCTCAAATCAAATATTTGATTCTTTGAATTCGATTGATGTTCGAACACAGCAAGTTGCTCAAACTGCAAAAAATGTGGAAGATCATATAGATGTTGTGTTGAAGCATTCAGCAGAAGTTTATGAGCAGTCCAGGAAAATCCATGCTTCTCAATCAGAGCTGCAAGAAGGACAAGTAGAAATGAAGAGGAGTTTAAATGAAGGGATGGCAATGCTGCAAGATTCATACAGCATTTTGGGCCAAGAAATTGATAACTTAAGAAATGAGGCTGTAGAAATTGAAAAGGAGATAACTAAAGTTGGAGATCAGATGTCATTTAGGATGGAAACTCTGCAAAGCAAAGCAGAAGATATTGGGAATATGGCTGGGCTCTCTTTGGATAAGCAACAGCTACTTCTAGATGGACAAACTACAGCTCTCAAGGATCTTCAGTTTTTAACTAAATTTCAATCTGAAGCATTAGAAGAGAGCAGGTACAAACAGTAAAAAATTGTGAAATCAAGTCCGGAAATCTGTAGAATTTTCTCTAATTCATTAGTAAATTGCAGGAGTACACTTCAACGGTTAGCCGAATATGGCCATAGACAACAAGAAGAGCTCCTTCAGAGGCAACAACAGCTTCAACGAGTTCATGATCACTTGATGGAAAATTCAAAGTCAATCTTGGCTGCTCAGGTTTGTGTAGATTTAGTTTTCTATTTAATGAGGTTTCTTCGACTGGTATTCGTAAATTTCTTATTTGGATACTCAGTTTTCTGCTCACAGGAATCTTTTGAATCAAAGCAAGCCAGTATGTTTGTTGCATTAGACAAGCTATTCGCGTTGCACAATGCTATGCTGCTTGAATCTCGCTTAATCAAAGCTTTCTTTATTTACTCTCTATCAATCTTTGTTATCTACATGTTCACAAGCACAAAGCAAACATACACAGTGAGACCTTGGCTATATCTTGGTACGTACTTTATCTGATTATAAAAATGAAAAACATCAGAAACTTATATTTGTTCATCAACTTTTGTTTAATGTTGTATACCAAATTTCATTTACAGGGCTGTGTGCGACATTCTTGATAGAGGTAGCGATAATTCGGTTCACCGTGTATGACATTGAACAGCAAACATGGAAAATAAACCTTTTCCGGTCAATCTTTGCAGCAATTGCTTCAGTTAAGCTAATACATGCAATTTTCACATACAGGTATCTGAAATGCAGACAAATTTTAAATTTGAGCAGAAAGATTGATTATAGATTCTAGATATCTAAAAGGGCATGCCTGTGAAACTATGCAGGGACTATGAAGTGTTGAACCATCAGATGTTACATACATTGGTTGAGAAGGTTAATAACATGCAAAGATACCAGAAGACGTCATGGGATGTAGATAGTGATTTAGACTGGTCCTCTTGGATTGACACCAACTTACCGGATGACATAGACAGTTCCGAAGACCCTGACTACTTAGTTCCTGAAGAAGTTGCGGAGAATTCCATTGGGGAGAATTCCATCACAACTTCTATGAAAAGATATAATCTCCGCCAACGTCTTCTCAAATGAAATTTTCTAGTCTTTGTGCACCAAATTAAGAAAAATTTAAGATGTGTTGTAATGTCGCATTTAAACTCATAGTTTTCATGTGTTTTCTCAGGGTTCCCTTTTCATACAGTTGTATTTAAATAGAAATTCACATCAATATTACTAATATTACTTGTAACAATGGGTTCAAATTTCTGTTCTGCACTAAGTACAATTATTGTATAATAATGCCCAATTAGCACAATATCTAAGGTATTTTAGCTTGTACTTCATTTATTCAATTATGTTCTATCACATAAATCTTATGTTATCATTGGTCCTAAAAAGAAGTAAGAATGGTGTAATCACCAGTAGTCCTTACAAGAGCATTCTCCCCCTTTGAAATGGTGGAAGCGATTTGTGTCTCTCAAGACAATCACTCTCTTTGTAATCATTGAAACCATTTTCACCCAGGAGTGGCAATCTGCACAAATGCGAATATTCTTTGTAACCCTAATTGGCATTCCAGCAGCAGTGTGGATGAGTGCAAACGTAGTTGCAAGTCTCTCACTATGCCCACAGACCCACATTGCTTTGGTTTCTTCATTTACATCATGTAGCACAACACTGATGTCAAGGTTATACCCAACCTTTTCCATAGAACCCATCAATTCATTCCAAACCTTCTTAAACTCAGCTGAATTACGAAATTGAAAACCCCCACCCGCTACAAATGTGTGAATTCTATCCCTTATTTGTATCCAACTGCATCCAGCCTCTTTTTTAACTCCCTTATCCTTCATCAGTTCTCTAACCCTATTCACACCCTCCCACATCCCTGCATTTGCATAAATGTTTGAGAGCATCACATAGTTCCCGGGATTGTTAGGTTCAAGCTTAAATAACTCCATTGCAGCACGCTCTGCAAGAGAAACTTCTCCTTGGAGCCGGCATGAGTTGAGTAATGATCCCCATATGCTGCCAGTCGGCTTCATAGGCATATTTTCTACTACACCTAACGCCTCCTGAATTCTACCAGCTCTGCCCAAGAGATCCACTAAACAAGCATAATGCTCAACTGTTGGTGAGATGCCAAAACCCAACTTCATTTTCTTAAACAGTCTCTGTCCTTCATCAGTAAGCCCTGCATGGCTACAGCCAGACAACAATGCTATAAAGGTCACCCCATCTGGCCTGACACCAGACTCCACCATCTGATCAAACAATTTCATTCCTTCTTCTATAAATCCATTGATTGCATATCCAGTCAGTACAGTATTCCACGTTGTCAAATCTTTACTTTGCATTCTGTTAAACACCCTCTTACAATAATCAATTGCTCCAGATTTTGCATACATATCGATAAGCGAGTTCATAACAGGAACATCAGGTCTCTTGGTGGACTTCACAATCTGGGCATGTATCTCTTTCCCACAATGAAGTGCAGTCATTCTAGCGCAGACTGGTAAAATGGTGGTAAGAGTGACCCAACTGAACCCCATCCCCTCCTTTTGCATCCTTCTGAAACAATCCAGTGACTTGAACACTTGATCTCGTCGAACAAAACTTGCAATCAAAGAGTTCCAAGAAACAACATTTCGTTGAGGCATTGTCTCGAACACCCTCAAGACCTCTCCGAAACACCCGTGCTCCGCATACAACCTGAGAAGAGCATTATTCACCACTTGATCGGGCTCTTCATCGGATTTCACAATCTGGGAATGGACTGCTCTACCAACCCTCAACTCCGGCAAATCCGCACACGCCTTCAAGGCCATCGAAAACGCAAAATTACCCGGCCGGATTAGCCTGCACAACATGTCACAGTACACAAGCAAAGCTTCAACCAAATACCCATTTCTCGAATACCCAATTGCCATCGCCACCCACATTGACTCGGGAACCCGTTCATCTCCAAGCCCGTCCTCGAAAACCCCGCGAGCCTCGTCAAGTCGGCCGCAAACAGAATAGAGAGTAATGAGCTTGGTTTTCAAGGTGGGGTTGTCGAGGAGGCTATGGTTGTTGCCTCTGTCCTTGGAGAGGAGAAGCTGAAGATAAAGCCTTTGGCCATGCTCTAAGGACTTTTTGGAGATACAGGTATGGAGGAGGAGGGAGTAGACCTCGACATCTGAGTCGTTGGCAGCCAATTTGGACGGTGAGGATTCGATCAGGCGAAGGGCCTCGTCTAATTTGCCGGATTTGGCGAGCCATTTGAGAGTTGTTGAAGTTAGAGGTTTGCTGTGTTTGTGAGTGCCGATGGGGCCTGAAGTTGCAGTTATGTTAGTTGAAGCGGATATGTTAGTTGTGAGAGAAGAAATGGCGGCAATCATTATCCTCCTTTCGTTCAGCTTTGAATTTCCTTCCTCTTATGTATTACAGTATTAGGCTGAGTCAGCACTCTGCAGATTGATAAACAGTTTTTTGTTGTAAAAGTATGTGAAAATTAGGGTTTGTGGAAGAGAGGAGGCAGAGAGAATATGATCAGTCTGTTTCATTCATGTTATAAATATCCTTATATAGAAGTAGGGTTTACTAGGTTTTGTATATTTACTAGTATGCCTCTACAACTAATTACAGGAATAGCCACATATAACAATATATTTACAACACTCCTCCTTGGATATTCCATGTCATTAGTGTTGTCTCTGCTATGCGCTTCTAAGTTGACTCGTTAAAACCTTGCCAAGTAATAAAAACCCTGTGGGAACAAAAACAACCTTGGTCGAAGGAAAAAGAGTGCAACGCGCGTGAGTGTGGAGTAGTCACATCAGAACCTCAAAAGTAGGTGAAGTCATATCTTCTGGATCATGAGCAGATAGTATGTCTATGGGAGTGAGGTGCATTAGAGTTGCTACACCANAAGGGCTATAATCTCAGCATGATTCGAAGAGGTAGCAACAAGGGTCTGCTTCGTTGACCTCCAAGATATTGCTGTATTCCCAATGGTAAAGACGTAACCAGTTTGAGAACGGGCCTTGTGCGGGTCTGATAGATACTCTGCGTCAGCATATCCAACAAGGCGGGCATCGTTCCGAGGATCGAGCGGGTTCGATCCATTCCTTGATGCATAGGGATAGAATAAGCCCATATCCGTCGTACCTCTAAGGTAGCGGAAAATGTCTTTTATGCCATTCCAGTGGCGGCGTGTTGGCGCAGAGCTATATCTAGCTAACAAGTTCACAGCGAATGAGATGTCCGGTCTAGTACATTGAGCCAAGTACAATAATGCGCCTATTGCACTTAGATATGGGACTTCTGGTGCCAATATCTCTTCGTTATCATCTGCGGGACGAAACGGATCCTTCTTAGGATCTAGACTACGGACGATCATGGGTGTGCTAGAAGGCTTCGCTTTATCCTCATTAAAGCGCCTTAACATCTTCTGGATGTAATTCGATTGATGGACTAGAATTCCATCTGCACGGTGCTCGAGCTCCAGGCCGAGACAGAAATTCGTTCTCCCAAGATCTTTCATCTCGAATTCCAACTTCAGGTGTTTAGCGGTTTCCTTGATCTCTTCAGGAGTACCAATTAGATTCATGTCATCGACATAAACAGCTACAATAGCAAAACCAGAACTTGTTTTCTTAATAAACATGCAAGGGCATAGATCATTATTCACATATCCCATCCCGATCAAATACTCACTTAGACGGTTATACCACATCCGTCCGGATTGTTTCAATCCATATAGTGAACGCCTCAAACGAATAGAGAGCGTGTTCCGTGGTCTGGAACTATTTGCATCAGGTATCTTAAGTCCTTCGGGAACTTTCATATATATCTCTGTATCAAGATCCCCATAGAGATAAGCAGTGACCACATCCATAAGCTGCATACTCAGTTTTTCAGAAACTACCAAACTGATAAGGTAGCGGAACGTTATCACGTCCATTACGGGAGAATACGTTTCCTCGTAATCAATCCCAGGGCGTTGAGAAAATCCTTGCGTCACTAGACGAGCCTTGTATCTTACAATCTCGTTTTTCTCATTACGCTTCCTTACAAATACCCATTTAAATCCTACAGGTTTAACATGGGAAGGTGCAGGAACGACAGGCCCAAACACCTTTCTCTTTGTCAAGGAATCTAATTCAACCTGGATTGCTTCTTTCCATTTTGGCCAGTCGTCTCGACGTTGACATTCATCAACGGAGTGAGGTTCGATGTCATCGCTAGTTATGATTTCGGTAGCTACCGCGAATACAAATATATCATCGATGATAATCTCGTTTCGATTCCAGAGCTCACTTAAGCATGCATAATTTATAGAGATCTCTATGTTCTCGGGAGTGGGTTCAAACGTTGGAGCGTCCCCCAACGCCGTCTCTTCTGGGACGGACCCATAATCCGGAACTATTTCGTGAGATGGATCGATTGAGATCGCGATGTCAAGGGGACTCGTTTGTGCCAAATGTATCCTCTTCCAGGGATAAGAGTCCATCGAACCTAGTGGTCAACCTCACTTCTGGGCAGGGACATATGACTGGTTAGCCACTATTGTTGTACCTCGTCCATCTGGGACGACACGTCCTCCTAGGACGACACGTTCTTCGGGGACGGATATCCTTGCAGGCACGTTTGCAGCAGGTATATGTGATCTCGTCACTTTAGCTAGATCAGAGAATGCGTCTGGCATATTATGAGTTATACTCTGTAGATCTAGAATTCTCCGCACTTCACTATCACATTGTGCGGTTCGGGGATCGAGATGAGACATAGTGGGGACATTCCACGTCAATTCACGTCGTTCTTCAGGAACGGTGACGTTCATATCTCCCCCTAACGGCGGGAAGACTGTCTCATCAAAGTGACAATCCGCAAATCTAGCGGTAAAGAGATCGCCTGTCAAGGGCTCTAAAAAGCGTATAATGGATGGGGATTCATAATCGACATATATGCCCATCGTTCGTTGAGGACCCATTTTTGGTACGTTGTAGCGGCGCAACTGGCACGTAAACTGCATACCCAAATACGCGTAAGTACGAAACGTCAGGTTCGTACCCAGTCACCAGCTGTAACGCGGAGTAAGGTTGGGTAGCAGTGGGCCTCAACCGGACCAACATGGCTGCATGCAAGATTGCATAGCCCCACGCAGAAATTGGAAGCTTGGTGCGCATCACCAAGGTTCGTGCGATCATTTGTAATCTTTTAATGAACGCTTCTGCGAGACCATTCTGGGTGTGAACATGGGGAACTGGATGTTCAACATCAATCCCAAGGGACATGCAATAATCATCGAAAGTTTTCGATGTAAACTCTCCGGCATTATCAAGTCTTATGGACTTTATGGGATAATCCGTGTGGTGAGCCCTCAATTTAATGATCTGGGCGAGGAGTTTAGCAAAGGCAGCATTTCTTGTGGACAATAGTGTAACATGTGACCACCTTGTCGATGCATCAACCAAAACCATGAAATATTTAAATGGTCCGCATGGTGGTTGGATAGGTCCACAAATATCCCCTTGTATCCTTTGCAGGAAAAGGGTGGAGTCTTTACTAGTCTTTGCATATGATGGTCTAGTATTCAACTTTCCGAGTGAGCAGGCTTGGCATAGTGTGTCACTAAACACAAGATCCTTATTAGTAAGGGGATGCCCGTGTGATGAATTGAGGATACGGCGCATCATACTTTGACCTGGGTGTCCCAACCGGTCATGCCATAGCAAGAAACTGCTCAAATTGGTTAACTTCTGGTTAACTATGTGATTTGCCTCAATCGATCTAATGGTGGTCATATAGAGACCGCTCGATAGGCATTTAATTTTCTCCAATGTACGCTTCTGGCCATACAAATTGGAGGTTATGCAAAGATATTCCACTCCATTTTCCTCAGTGGTTTCAAGTGATAACCGGTTGGCTCGAATATCCTTAAAACTCAACAACGTTCTTCTGGAACATGGAGAATATAAGGCCTCATTAATGGTAAATTCGGTACCATTGGACAACATAAAATGGGCTTTGCCATGACCCTCTATCAGGTTGGATTGGCCTGATATGGTTGTCACAGAGGTATGAGTAGGCAATAAGTTTGAAAAATACTTCCGATCTTGGAGTATGGTGTGCGTAGTAGCACTGTCAGCCAGACAACAAACTTCCCCACAAAACATGCCTATTCATAAATTTAATTCAATGGATCACATGTATGAAAATAACTTAATTGAATTAAATAATATTCGAGCATAACCAAAATTTCCAAAAACAAATAATCCAAGTCATAAATCACCAAAAATAATCCAAATAAAAAAAACATTATTCAGAAAATAAATACGGCACAAGCGCCGATCATATCCATGTCATCGAGTTTCTAATCCTCGAAGTGTCCAGTAGCAGCCTGGAAATCAGTGACCTCTAAGGTGGTATCCATAGAAAATGATCCCTCAACGAAATTGGTCTCTCGAGTTTCGCGACTAGCGTGATACTCATTTACAGCTTGCGCTGATGCACGGCAGGTGCGAGACCAGTGATCAGTTCCTCCACATCGGTAACATAGATTATTCTGATTTTGATTTTGATTTTGATTTTGATTTTGATTCTGGTGGCGACGGGCCGGATCAGTGTTCCTCTCATTTCGAGTTCTTGGGGCCGAGGGACCGCGGTTCCTACCACGTGGGCCTTGGCCACTAGAATTCGGGTTTCGTGGGCCATGACCGCGTGGGCCTTGGCCGCGTTGGCCTCGATCATACGGGCCATTCCTCTGAGAACCTTTCCTTCCATTTCTCGGACGGTCGGACTTCGTGCCCTTTCCATGACCTCGGTATCCTCTTTTGCGGTTTGAATTGCGATGAGCAACAGCATTTGCTTCAAGCAATGGTGCTGCTTTAGTACCGACAGGTCGGGCTTGATCATTTCTCATTAATAAGTTGTTGTTCTTTTCAGCGAGCAACAGAGTAGTGATCAATGCCGAGAATTTGGTAAAATTCCTCTCCCTGTATTGTTGCTGCAGGACCAAACAGGAGGCAGGAAAGGTGGAGAAAGTCTTCTCCAATAGGTCAGCTTCGGTGAGCTCCTCCCCACAAAATTTGAGGAGTGACCTGATCCGGCAGATTTCCGAATTATACTCATTCACGGATTTGAAATCCTGGAAACGGATGTTCTGCCAGTCATGTCTTGCTTCAGGCAAGAAAATGGTCTTCTGATGGTTAAACCGCTCTTCCAGAGCGACCCAAAAAGCTCGTGGATCCTCTTCAGCGAGGTACTCAACTTGGAGTGCTTCCTCCATATGCTTCCTAATGAAGATCATGGCATTTGCCTTAAGAGACTCTGCAACAACATTGTCTGCATTGATTGTTGATCTCATCTTCTTGGCAGTCAGATGAAGCTTAACATCTTGAGTCCACTTTAGATAGTTTCTTCCGGAAACTTCCAAGGCGACAAAATCAAGCTTGTTGAGATTTGACATTCTTGGTTGAAAGGAACAAATAATCATAATTAGTGCTTCGGGCAATAACATCCATAAACAATAAATAAGAACTTCAAGTTCTATAACATTGTATAGACATGTAAAATCTACTGGTTTTATCATGTATGGTGAATTTATAAAGGAAACTTCAGGTTCATTAATTACCTGCAATTTCTACACATATACTCTAGTGCGAAAAATTAAACAAGTAAAATATTCATATACCCAAGAAGAACACAAAAATATCTCAAAATTGTTTGAACAAAATTGTTTGAATATTTAAATTATTAAAATATTCGTGGGGGTGACTTTGGGGAGTAACGTGGCTACCTGCGTGGCAGCTTGGTGGCTGCCTGCGTGGCAGCTAGGTGGCTGCCTGCGTGGCAGCAAGGAGGCTGCCTGCGTGGCAGCAAGGTGGCTGCCTGCGTGGCAGCAAGGTGGCTGCCTGCGTGGCAGCAAGGAGGCTGCCTGCGTGGCAGCAAGGTGGCNGTTTATCGATCCACAATCCAAAGAGCTTCTCGTGCTGATAACGTGTTGTAAAAGTATGTGAAAATTAGGGTTTGTGGAAGAGATGAGGCAGAGAGAATATGATCAGTCTGTTCATTCATGTTATAAATATCCTTATATAGAAGTAGGGTTTACTAGGTTTTGTATATTTACTAGTATGCCCCTACAACTAATTACAGGAATAGCCACATATAACAATATATTTACAACATTTTTCTGTTTTTTCTTTTTTCTAGATAAGGGATTTTTTGGGTAATAGATAAAGGGTCTTTTTTCGGCGGTTGGCTTGTATAAAATTTTTCTGGCGGTCGTACCACATGTATGTTACGCCACTAATAATACATGATATAATATGTGTTTTTATTTTAAGTAAAATTTACAATTTTTAACATAAAATAAACAAATAAAACACATGGTGAGTAGTATAAGGTAATTGTATCATGCATGTGGTCAAGCTGTTCCATGCAAGATGTTTTCTAAAATTCTTGCGAAATTTTATAATTACTTACTCATTTTAATGTCTCCTAAACTTCCTTAACTTGAGAGGCCAAAAAAAAAAAACTTCTTTGACTAGAAAAACAAATTACAAATTCGACTCTTAGAAAATTTTTAGAATGAGTTATCCCTCATTTTAAGGTGGTTGGCAGTTCATAATTTTTCCAATATTTGAGATGATGGTCGAGATAATGGTCCAAGACAATGGTCAAGATAGATTTTATCACGCCTGGACCCGATGGATTGGACCGAAACCTCTAATACCCAATTAACCCGGTGTATTGTTTTCAACATATGTGCATAATTAGAAACAAACAAAACTACTGTGATAGATAATCCAAATAAATTAAGGCTTATTCATACCATTGCCCCCTGTAAGATACACTTTTTTTCACTTTGCCCCCTGAAACTTAAATTCTCTCAGTTTGCCACCTGAACTTCAAACAGTTGTTGCAAAAAACCCTATGCCGTCAACTCTGTCAATTTTTCCGTTAAAAAAGCTGACGTGGCACCTATATGGCATAGGTGGGACCCTTTTCTAGTTATGTAACATCCATACAGACACTAAAAATTATAAAAAATTGACATTAAGCTCGAAATTTGCAACGTCCCCTACTCATATAATCATATTTTTTATAATTTTTAGTGTCTGCATGAATGTTACATAACTAGAAAAGGGTTCCACCCATGTCATATAGGTGCCACATCAGCTTTTTTAACAGAAAAATTGACAGAGTTGACGGCATAGGGTTTTTTGCAACAACTGTTTGAAGTTCAGGTGGCAAACTGAGAGAATTTAAGTTTCAGGGGGCAAAGTGAAAAAAAGTGTATCTTACAGGGGGCAATGGTATGAATAAGCCATAAATTAATGTACACTATCTTATCCAAGGTTAGACCTGATGTGGTGCAAGTGGTGCAACCACACAGGGCCTCACACTCTTAAGGGCCCAAAATTTTCAACCCACAACTGTATATATAAGGCATTTCTTTGATATATATTGTTTTGACCTCTATAAAATATTGTAGGATAATTTTTCTAAAAAAAATCCAATTAAGTCGTAACTTAACTGTGACTATCTCACAACTTAGATGTGATTGTCGTTTAGTCACAACTAAATTTGAAGTTGTGAGTATCGTACAATCACAATTAAATGTACAATTGAGACTACATTAATAAATTTTCAAGATAATATAAAAGTCTCAAGAGTAATTTTGTCAAAACCTTATAAATTTTAACAAACACCTACCATATGTGGGCCAAAGGACAAAAATATCAAATGGAAAATGCTCAAATCAAATGGGCCAACATATTTGTAACCTAATTTAAAAAACTACATTTAAATTTGGTAGTTCAATTGAAATATTATATATTCTTCATGCTATACTAAAAAATTATTAAAATTTAAAATTTAATCCTAAGTTTTTATTTTTCTTTTAAATGAATTACTTGCCTTCACTTAAGAACAAGCCCTACGTGTTCATTCTCCTCTCTCTCTCTTTTCCCATGTTCTTACTTCATCCACAACAACCACCCATGGCAGAATCCAAGCCATAATATCCACCTCTCCTCTTGAAGCTCTCATTTATATAACCTATGTCTCCTCACACCCACTTGCCCGCAAGGTATCTTCTTTCTTAAAAATCTCAAATTCCATCCCAGTACAGTCATTGGTAAGGAAAAATCATTTTGGGTCTTTCTCTATCCATGTTGTTAGGAAAAATTTTGCCAAAAGAACATCTAATTCATTCTTCATACCTATAAATTAAAGAAAAAATCATGCAATAGGAGGCAATAAGAAAATATCAAACAAACAATTAAATTTATTTCTTTGAAAAAAGGGGGAAGAACATTACAATCTTCATAATAGGCAAATTATATTAAGAGGAAATTACAGATTTTGTCCACTTATTTTATACTTAGTTCAATTTTGGTCCACGATCTTTTTTTAGTTCTGTTTTGGTAAACTAATTATTTTACTTGTTCAATAAAGGTCAAGATTTGTGACTTTAAATTATCATTTGGGTTGTGTTTTCTTCAATTATAATTGAAGTATAAGTTATATTTCATCATTTCTTAGTCATAAAAACAAATTTGGAGTATTAGAATCTAAGAAAATTGAAATTGGGTGAAGTTTGAAAATTAAATTGGCAGTTTCAGGTATCCTATTTTGAGGTCAATTATCTTGAGTTTTAGAACTCAAATTTGAATGATCTTTATATGGTTATAAAAAAGAAATTTATAACTTTAAAACAAGTATATGTTTGTTGAATTTGGATGAGATTTAATAAGATAAAAGACAGACCAAATTTGAGAAAACAAATCTGGACCTTTATTGAACAAATGAAACAATTAGTAGACCAAAACAAAACTTAAAAAAGATTGTGGACCAAAATTGAACTTGGTATAAAATAACTAGACTAAATCTGTAATTTCCTCTTATATTAATATATGCATCAAATTATTTGAACCATTTAGAACGGAAGAAAGCTTTTGGGCAAGTGGGTGTCAGCCTATCAGGGGAGGTGATTCTTGTGGTTGGGGTTCTGCCATGGATGGTTGTTGTGGGGGAAAAAGTAAAGAAATAAAAAGAGGAGAAAGAACACTCAGGAACTCTTGAGGAATAATTAGTTTAAAAAGAAAATAAACTAAGACTTATCCTAACTGATTTGTTGTACTCTCAACCTTTGGATGAAATGGAAGCTCAATATTTGACAAAAGGCAGCCAACAACACTTTTAGTAAAGGCGGAGATGTCGGATCCTTAAGACATCTAATTGTGATTTGATAAATAGACAAATATAGTAATTCAATAAACATAAGAAATGATGACCTTTTAATCAAATAGTTAAACGATTTTCGATTTATCTAATTTTTTGTAAGAATAATCGTTGAATAGAGATTTAAAAAATATATGGCTTCGATAATCAAATTATAATATGGAGTAGGTCCCAAAAGTCATACCTCCTTAAGTTTAAGATGAGGTATACCTTAATGGAATGACTCTCTCTCTCTCTCTCTCTCCATATATATATAGGGGCGGATTCATGGCATCATATTTTTTACACAAGTTTTTAATGGGGTCTACTCCATATAGGATTTCAAAGATCCAAATTGTCTATTTTTCAGATCTTCATTAAAGGATCATTCTTGCAAAAAATTAAGTAAATAAAAAATCATTTACCTACAAAGATGTTGATGCTCAAAAATGGTAGAGCAGTCAACGTCGAGTCGAACCACGTAGGCACGTTGACCCACCACTGAGTGGATGACACGTCGAAGTGGAGCAGGAACGGGTAGCTGGGTCCGACTGGTGAGTAATGAGAGAGAATGATATCCAAAGCACCCTGCGCAAGTACACAAAAGTGAGCGGGAAGGGCACCGGTGTGGTGCCGGCCAAAGCTCCTCCGACGCTCAAGTCAGTGTTCAGAGAGATCTGAGAGCAGAGTGAGTGAATAGTATAATAATGATTTCAGTTGTCCTTTTGTGACAAGAAGGTACCTCTTTTATAGTACCTTTGGAAGAGTGTCAACCAATCCGGTGA
>QANW01001990.1:421338-457211 GCA_003254865.1 Dryas drummondii | reverse complement strand
TATCCAAAGCACCCTGCGCAAGTACACAAAAGTGAGCGGGAAGGGCACCGGTGTGGTGCCGGCCAAAGCTCCTCCGACGCTCAAGTCAGTGTTCAGAGAGATCTGAGAGCAGAGTGAGTGAATAGTATAATAATGATTTCAGTTGTCCTTTTGTGACAAGAAGGTACCTCTTTTATAGTACCTTTGGAAGAGTGTCAACCAATCCGGTGATGACACGTGTCCCTGATGACTTGCACTGTAGGAGCGCCACGTGTTACCGGTCTCGAGGATCCGAGTGAGTTGACACGGGTCGGGGCCTAGGAGGCTGGAGCTTAGAAGGCCGGAGCCTATGGGGCCGGAGCTTAGGAGGCCGGAGCCTATGGGGCCGGATCCTAGAAGGTCAAGGCCTAGGAGGCCGGAGCCTAGCGGGGGCTTAGCTTTTGGGTCTAGGCCCAAACGACATGATGTTAAGCCTTGTGTGACTTGTCGTTATGCCCAGATGATTAATCATACGAACAAAAGATAAAATGATCAATAAAATAAACACTTGAAATGTTGACCATTTAATCTTATATTGTAAATGGTTTTCGATTTACCTAATTTTTTGCAATAATTGATCCCTTAATAGATACCTAAAAAATAGACGGTTTGAATCGTTGAAATCTTATATAGAATGGGTCCCATTGAAAACTTGTATAAAAACTTGTGTAAAAATATGATGCCATGGATCCTGCACAAAAATATAAACGATTCTGATCATTAAAATTAGTTGCTGGGTGTTTAAGTGAGCGTGAAATTCATCGCTCTATAGTAAACAAGTGATCATTTATATATATAGGGAGCTTCAAGTGTAGGATCCCACATTTAGTTTAAATGTGGGATGGGATGGGATGGATGAGCCCACTCCATATAGTCTTTTAACAATCCAAACCGTCTATATTTTAAGCATCTATTCAAAGATCATCTTTATAAAAAGTTAGCTAAATTAGAAATCATTTGTCTATTTAATTTCGATCAAACAAATAGACGGTTTTATCAAAAATATTTGGTTCGTCTAATTGTTTGATCAAAGTTAGATAGATAAATGATTTCTAATTTGGCTAATCTTTTGCAAGGATGATATATGAATAGAGGCCTAAAAAATAGACGGTTCGTATTGTTAAAAAACTAAATGGAGTAGGCCCATCCGCACCATCCTACATTTAATACTAAATATGAGATTCCACACCTGAAGCTCCTTGTATGTGTATATACATATATATATATGTTGTGTTTATATATTCATTCATCCGCCTAAGTGGCTGGTTTTCTGAGCTGTTTGTTTAAGTTCTTCTTTATCTCTCATTCCTGATTATATGCATCTTTTAGAGAATTTTTTCTTTTCAAACATTAAGACCATGTCCAAACAATAAGTCCTAGGGTGAGGCATGAGTGAATGCGGCATGAGAGAAAAGAAAGAAAACCTTGTTAGTTTCATATATTCTTGAACTAAGAAACAAAGAAAACTTTGATAATTCCCTAAAAAACCTATAAGCTTGTAAAGATGAGTAGATATTTTAGATCCAACTCTACAGCCAATAGTTTTAGGTCTGGTTTAAATAGAATCCTGGACATAGTAAATTAAGAACAAATTGAGTACCAGTCAGATTATCACATTAATTTGAATGATTACAATATACCCAGAATCCCTAGTAAAAAATTTATCGAAAGAAATGGTCAATGTCATGCTTCAAAAGTGAACATCATGTTAAAACAGTAGAACAAGTTTATGTCCTTAGTAAAGAACATGAAACCTGCCAACTCTTCAATCTTGAGTCAATTAAAAAACACATAAAAGATTGTCACAATTACCTTCATATTGGCTTAGTCCAAATTGCAGTAAAACCCTTAACAAGGAAAGGTCTTAATGCCTCTGTTTTATTATGTTAACAAGATGCAAGATTCACTAATTTCAGTGATAGCACCCTATGAATCATTGAATCAAGTCTGTATAATGGTCCAATCCATTTTTACTATTACTCTGACTTTACAGTCAGTTTAAGTGACCTATATATGTTAAAAGCTTTAATATTAAACATAAAAACCTCAGGATATCATGTCCTAGAAGGAGTTCAACCCCTAGTTTTAATTTACAGAGTTTATTATAAATGTACTAGAACTAATATGAATTTCCAGGCCATTTCTAAAAGTCCAAAAGACAAAACCCTATTAATTCAAAGTAGTCAAGAAAATGCAAACATACGAATCCCACATACTATTAAATGGTCAGATGTTAGTTTACCAGGAGATTGGTTATTAACAAATGAAAGTCACCCAACTAATATTCAAAATAATTTATTCAACCTTGATTATATCCAACAATACCTTGATGGTACAGTAAAAATCAACTTTGGAATTCAAAACCCTAGATCTTCCTTACAAATTAGAGACTTAGATACAAAAAAAATTAGAGATCGACTTAGATACAAAAAATCAAACAATCAAAACTAAGACTCAAGCAAGGCATTCTTTTGCAGGGTCAACTACCATAGAAGAATTAAAAAGAAGAGACCATGAATTAGAAAAAGATTTAAAAAATCTTAAATTAAAAGGAGTCAAAACAGCTTCACAAGTAAGCTATCCATATTATAAACCAAACACTAGTACTAGTCATTATACCGAACCAATTGAAGAAGACCAAACTTTCCCTACTGCCACTGATTTTGAAGTAACTCCTCCAGCAAATCCGGAATTATTAGTAATCCATAAAGATTTTAAAATAATCTTTAAAACTCTAAACCAAGATATTGAGTCCGTTAGTAACACTGCAAGACGTAATAAATTCAAACAAAGTTACACTATTGAACATAAAGAAGATATATTAATTTCAAAAATGGAAAACAATGATGAAAGCAATTAAGTCAGAAACTTTTTTTTTAAAATTTTGTTGAACAACATTATCAAAAAAACAACGAATTAAAAAACTTAACAAAAGAAAATTGGACAAAAAATGATAATAGTATCACATCTTCTAGTCATCCTCCCCTAGAAAAAATAATTCTCACCCATAAAGACATGCAAGTAACAGCCTCACCTTTTAAACTTCTAGGAGTAGACCCAAAAACAAAAAAGAGTATTGAACAAAATAATTACACAAATCAATGCTTAAAATACTATAGGAAAACAACTAGATTACATTGAAAATAAAATTGATAAAATGCTCAGTCCAGAACAAATTAAAAAAGAAAAACCTTTAGTAAAATTCCCTGAAATCAAACCTAGTTCCAGTATTAGCCAAAAAACAGTCAACATTTGACAAAATAGAACAAATGCTTTTAACCTAAATCTAAGAATATCATAACAGTCATCAATAAACAAGATACTGAAACAGAGTCAGATAACACCCTAGAATCAAACTCTGAAATTACTCATGTCTTCCATAATCTTGGATTAAAAAGAGTTACATATAAAATAAGCCCAACTAGTCTAACAAAAAATTGGTACCCAAGGCCAACTCCCCCATATTTACAATTTGAACAACGAAATTTCCAAAGTCAATTCTCTGTAACTTCATATAAACTCTATGAATGGAATATAAATGGCTTATCTGAACAAGAAATCCTAAACAAATTACAACACATGTCTATGGTCGCTAAAAGCTACACTACGAGCCATAATCTTAGTCAAACATAAATTGTTGACCTCTTAGTAACTGGTTTTACAGAAATGTTACATTCCTAGTAAATTTTTATTTTTCAATGTTAATGCATATGTTTTATGTTTTGATTCCTTAGCATAATTTCATACACATATGTTTGGGATGAGTGTAAGCCTTAGGTTTTGAGTGAAAAAAAAAAAAAAAATCAAGCGATATCCAGTGAGGTCTAGAGTCGAGGCGAAATCTTTCCGTGGAATTTGAGTTTGGTTGCTCTTACACTTCACACTATGATGCAATTTTCTTGTAATAGCATAACTTTAGTTTAGCAAGCATGATTGGCATTCATTGGTCTTTATTAGTTTGTAAAAGTGAAGCCTTTAACACCTTTGTTTTGCAGTAAAATGTTTGTGGGTATCGTATCTGGTAAACTCTCAGGAGACACAACTCCTCCTCTAGGGACACCTAGAGGTTTAAAGGCTTGTAGCACATGCTAAGTGCCATCGTGATCCCTTGCGAAAGTGGTTTAGATAACTTCTTGTTTTTGTTCTTGCATTTCAGTTTTACTCGAGGACTAGCAAAATATAGGTTTGAGGGTATTTGATATATGCATATTTTATCCATTTTTATGCCTCAATTGCCTTATATTTTTGCTATTGTTTTGTGTTAAACTGTTGTTTATGAGTTTTGTGAGTATTTTGTAGGAATTAAGTCTAGAAGAAATTTGGAGCTAAAATAGGAAATTAGAGCTTGTTATTCATGTGTCTTGCTGCTGCCAGTAATTTTAACAAGGCCCAAGCCTCATCTTAGTCCCCTATCCAGCCAATTAGAATTGCTTTTGACCAAGTCCAACGCATGCCACCATGTTTCCTAATTTAAGATGGATTCCTATTGGTTATATTAGGGGTCAACAATGGGCCGGGCCGGGCTACCCAAGCCCAAATTTTTCGAGTTCAGGCCGGGCTCGGGCTTGAATTATAGAAGTCCAATAAGGCTTTCGGGCTGGGCCGGGCTGAGCTTGGGCTTTAATACACAAGCCCAAGGACCGCCCATCGGGTTTTGGCTTTCAGGCTTGGAGGGCCGGGTCGAGCTAGGCCTGAACGGGCGGCCCAAAGCCTGTTTAGACACATATATATCTTCAAAAAAAATATAGAATTTTGGCTATGTTGTGATTTAAACATGAGACCTCACATAACAAACTTTAACTCTTAACCAACTGAGCTTACTAGTTTATATGTCAAGTATGTGAATCATAACATATTTAATAGCTCTTTCGTTTGTTTACTTCAATAAATTATTAATATATTTATTAAGTTATTATATAATACTATTATGTTAGTAATAGTGTAATACCATAAATAATAAACTTTTAAAATTATATACAACATTACAACTATAATAAAACATAAATATACATATGTTTTATTATATATTTTATTACATATTTTTATAAAAAAAAACGATGCAATTTTGTTGTCAACGATCCGAACCGTTCAAATTAGTTTCTCACTCAAAGATAATTTGTGCAAAAAATTAGCTTAATCAGAGATGTAAAAGTGACATAATGGTGATCGAATTAATGAACGATCGTGGTTTTTCTAATGATGATCGAAAGAGTAGAAGAATTTCAATTTAGCCGATTTTTTGTACGGATGATCTTTAACTATGAACATAGAAAATGAACGGGTCAGATTGTTGAAATCACGTTGTGGTCTTCATAATTATGGAAACAACAAGGTTTCAACGGGAAAGTTATTAGAATTATATTCTGCAAGTGTATTTATATGTAGAAGCTCACATATCGATCGTGTTTTCAACGATCTGAATCGTTCAAGTTTTAGTTCCCCACTCAAAGAGAATTCTTGCAAAACATTAGCTTAATCGGAGATGTAAAAGTGACGTAACGGTGGTCGAATTAATGAACAATCGTGGTTTTTCTAATGATAATCGAATGGGTAGATGAATTCCGATTTAGCCGATTTTTTGTAAGGATGATTTTTGACTATGAAAATAGAAAATGATCGGTTCAGATCGTTGAATTAATGAATTGACGATCGTGGTTTAATAACTTAAATTATAGTTGTATTATAAAAGTTATATATACACATATATTTATGTTTTATTATAGTTGTAATGTTGTATATAATTTTAAAAGTTTATTACTTTATTATTTATGGTATTACATAGTTTACACTATTACTATTTACTAACATTATAGTATTATATAATAACTTAATAAGTATATTAATAACTTATTAGAGTAAACACATGAAAAACCTATTAAATATGTTATAATTCCCAAATTGGGCTTTGGGTCAGGTTTTGGGCCGGGCTTTGGCTCGGGCTTTGGGCGGGCCTAAACGGGCCGGGTTTCGGGCGGCCCATGGGCTTCAAGGGGTGGCCGAAGCCCAACCCAAGAGACTTTCGGGCCAAATCAGGCCTAATGGACCGGGCGGGCTTCGGGTGGGCTTCGGGCCTTGGGCTTTTTGGTGAGGCCTAGGTTATATGTATGGTCTTCGATGCAAATAAGGAGAGAAAAAGGTTGCAGTAAAGATATGTATACATGGGGCTGGCATGAGATTTTTGAGAGGAAGAAGAGAGAATTGGCGAGAAGACCAAGTCTGGAGGCTTGCGTGACTTCTTGGAGGCTTTCGAAGGTGTTGGTGCAGATCTAGATCAAGTCTTCTACCTGGATTACTTCTATGGCTTTATTCAATATGGTTTTTATTAGAATAGTCATGAACTAATTCCTTTTGCTAGGGCTACGATGTAGCCTAGCCATGAATATTCAATTACTTTAGTCTATATTAATTTCCAGTTATTATTTCATGTTGAGTATTAATTACTATGCTTAATGTTTTGGATGTTTGGCCAACATTTAATTGATTTGACGCTAAATTGTTGATAGCTAGGGATATCCAATTTAGAGTTTTGCTTCTTGTAATTGATACCATGAGTTACATGATTGGACAGGGATGTTTATTATGACTTATGTGGTTGTTTTGCAGCTCCAAGAAACTTAATGGGTTCTTATTTTCTTAATTCCATTACTAGGGATAGAGTGAGTTGTTAATGAGAATACTTATAGCATAACCAGGGATGAAGTATCAAATAAATTAGGGAAAATCGACCGTCAACATGAATAGTATTTTGGATTAATATACTAAAGAAATTAGGTGGGATTGGCTATGGTGAAATCGGATACTCTAGTGCTCTCTTAATCTGAATCTCATCATCTTATTTTGATAATCTTGTTTTCATTTACTTTCTTTAGTTTACTTATTCAACAACAACTCATCTTTTAATTTTTCAGGTAAAATTTAGGATTGGTCTCAGTTGGTACTTAGTAATTTTAAATCAGTCTTCGTGGATATAATACTTTACTTATCATTATATTACTTGTTCGATTTGTATGCTTGCAATATAAAATTCACAACATCGAGCAAGATGCGGACTACATTTGAACCTAATTTAGGGTCACTGGGTCTTAGGTCGGAGTTTTTAAACTTTCAAGGGTGATTCATTTAGTAAAAGTGAGTATCAAAGCTATAGAGAGCAAAACAATAGGGATCCTTAAAGAATGGTAGATGTCTTCTCCTTTGTGACTTTTCATTGTGTCTTCTCTTTTCTACCATTCATTTTGTAGTGTAATCTCACGAATGGAACCGTTCCTTTTCTAAATCATCCTTTTAGCAAAAAAATTAATCAAGTCGCAACTCGTTTAATAATCTAAATGTTATTAAATAAATGTACAGTTTTGATAACAGTTAGATTATTTGATAATTGTTGTATTATTAAACGATTTACTAAATATGAATTGTTCTGATCGTGAGACTATATTGCGAAATAAAAAGGAAAAAACAGAATGCACAAAAAAAGACAACTAGTATTTATTGGGATCCTTTTAAAATTACCTATGGACAAGGAATTGAAGTACTTTTCCATACACAACTACACTATCCAACAACTCATACACAGTCTGTCACACCCCAAAACCGGGCCTAGAGGAAATTGATCTTGTGGCAACCGGCGTCCTTTGCAATTAACCTGAAGTTGATCATCATCACTAATGCCTCAACCCCAAACTAATTGAAGAGAATAAGCTTGTTTAAAATACCGAACTACCCTTTAAAGTACGGGTAGGCAAAGTCAATAGCAATGCGCGTCACGATGGCTCGTGAGCTGGCCGGAAGGTGTGTTACTATTCCATTTATTAAATTAGGCCCAAGTTGATAATTATTTATCAAATTACATACAAAAACTCATTGGTCAACCTAGGTCAAACAAAAGTCAAAGTCAACAGGGTTGACCCGACACACCCCCGAAAAGGTTGTAAACAATGAAATTCCCATGTGTGAAACTTATGCATTAATGAGCCACAAACCAGTCACTTAAATCAAGAAAGTAAAATAAAAATAAAAGAAAATAAGATCTACAAACGAAGCGGTACTCACTCGCTCTCTAACGAACTACTAGAGCTCGAAAAATCGATCGACAACGAAGTAGGTGGGGTATTGTGGTCCAAAAATAACTCAATCACAACCATCGCGCTTTCTCTTCTAAGTCTATGAAAAGCCGCTGCATCACAAACCAAGGTGCACCGGGCAAACCACAACTCGGTAAGCTTTTTCAAGCCAATATAGGGAAAGCATACAGCACATCAACAAAGCAAACTCCAAATACAGGTAGAAACCAGCAACAGGTAAATAAATAGTATAGGTTTCTCAACAACACAAAAATACATGGGCATTAAATAATTATGCTCAGTCAACAATATATGAGACATAGATAAATAATGCAATCGAAAAATGAATAATGCTTATGCATGACAATACTCAAAGATGCCTACTAGGATCTACTGGTAGTTTTGGGAATCGAAACCCAAGGCAAACCCTCATAGACTCTCTGGCTCTTAAGCTAGTGGTCCAAACACTTCAACTTCATTAGTTCACATATAATGCAGATGATATCCAACATACATGTATGCATGATCACATTTTTACAAGGGAGACTTAGAGTTCAATCCATTTTATAAGTTTTTCTTAGACTAAAACCGGTAGTGATTTAGGATTTTTAATTAAGTCCTTTTATTTTTCTTATTTAACGGCTTTATATTAGGTTTTAATTCCAAGATTTTGGGCTCTGCCCAAAATCTCAAAGTTAAAACCTAACATACAACCTATACAAAGCTCACTCTACACCCTAGGAGGGGAAATACCCTTCAAATATACCCTTCAATCGAGGAAGGACTTTATTATGAATTAAAAGAATTTTCTTATAAATTAAAAAGACTTTATTATAAATTAAAAGAATTTTCTTATAAATTTTAAAACACCACCGGTCTCCATCTAAAAACTGTTTTTCTAAAGTACCTAAGTCTAATTATCTCTTTTTACAATCCAAAATATGTCACATGTATGCACATGGATCAACCATGCTAAATCTCTAGCATGTATATGTGAATAATATCCGAGGCATGAAATGCACAATCACAATATTCATGTATAAAAAAAATACCATTATAACCAAGGTAAGGAAAAATAGGTGAACAAATACAGGAATACAAATTAACCACGCAAGATTGATAGCCTTGTTACCAATCTATAAATTTATATAAAATATTTAGTCATGTTAGGGTACAAGCCGAGAGCAATCAAAAGACAAAGTCCATTAGGCTAGTCCACAAAACCCTAACTTCTATCCTTTTATTTACAAGCATCACAAAGCATCTTGTCTAAGTCGTTAACACTATCTTTAACCGATTATGCATCCTAACCTAGTTCTAGGGTTCAAATACAAAACAATCACGCAAGCAAGGCTAAAAATGGAATTACACTATCCTAGCTAGTTTCATGCTCAAGATTAGTTTAAGAGGGGTCAAGTTGTCTAGGTTAAATAAATTATTAAGTCACTTATAAGGGGCAGCCCTAAACATGCTTCTAAATCCCAAAAGAAAAACAAGAAACATAACTCAAGTGAACAAGGGTAATTGAGAGTATGAAATAAAGAGCAAAATAGCAAGTATAAGGCAAAAGTGTTCAATCCGAGTAGAGGGGTCAACCTTGACACTCTTTTTTCCATTCCCTTGTTAGCCACGAGGTTTCAAAAGAACCAATAATCTCAAAGAGCTCACACAAAGCACAATTCAATTCTTAACTTCGTTGAGGCAAGTTGAAGTCATCAACATGCCTAAACATGTTGACAAATTCTATTACACACAAATCAAGGCAGCAAGTAAACATGAAACAAGGCATGGCATAACACTCAAATGGTCAAGGCAGCCTTACACTAATCTTACAACAGTTCACAACTCAAGCATATAGATCACCTTCAAGTAATTGAAAGAGAACAATACACAAGCATATACAAGTCCACACAAGGTCAAGTAGGGTCTCTCCCTACCCAGCAAAGTCACTTGCACCTAGCTTCCACCTCAAACAGCACTCCAAACTCCTAACCAAGTTCAAGAGACTCCAAGTTAGGTTTAGGAAACAAAACAATAGTCTAATATGCCACTTAGCTTAGTTAATAAGTTAACCACCATCTGAGTTAAAACCAAAGTTGAAAATACCTTTGAGAGGGTCTTGACCTAGCTGGAAACTCAAGGGAAAAGGATTCAAAGAGGGTGTAACCCGATTACACAAAACAGTGTGTTTTGACAAGGCTTTCAAGGCAGTTTTGGTTCTGGATTTTTAGTAAAATCTAGGGAATTCCAAAGGCTTTTAAAATCGACAGGGACAAAGTAGACATGCATATGTTTATGTATAAAAATTATCAAGAGATTTGAAGCATGGCATGATAGGGTTTCTAAATATTATGCTAGGCTTGAAAATTTGAAAGTGCAGTAAGGTATCAGACTTTCAAGTCCAGATTGTGAGATGCATAAAAGCGTAACCATAGCTTCAAATTAGTTGATTCCAATTGGAAAAGCTATGCATGTCTAGTTTGCCTCTATTTAATTTCAGATCAAAGGTCAAAACAGGTAAGGCTCGGGGATCAAAATAGTAGGATTAGGTCTTAGGTTTTTGGAACTGTAGTTTGCTGAAAACAGGACTGGTTTTGGAAAATCATTATAAATCACACAGAGCTCGAATTGAGGTGATTCTTAGCTCTAAATTTCAGTGGGGATGTCTAATATATGTGACTAAAACAATTTGGCCAAAAATCTTTTGTAACAGTACCAGTTTTAAAAAGAACGCAGAAAGGTCACTAATCAGTTTTGGTTTTCAAGGGAAAATAAATGGTTTCGGATGGTTTCAACTTATCAACTCCATTAAGTTAACATTAAGACATAAAAAAATGACTAAAACCAGGGTTCAAAACAAGGTTAAAAGGTTTCCTTACCCTCGAAGCCAACTGATCTCAAAGAGAAGCAATGGTTCCTCTTGTATGCAGCACTTAACCACTCTCTCCTCACGTGTCATTGTCAAGGCATGCACAACACCAACTAAAACAGTAGCTCTAGGGCTCACACTACCCAAAAACACAAGAATTAAGGTCCAGAAAAATTAAGAACTTACTCACAACTGAACTCAGCCCTTCCTCTTCAATCTGAAAATTAAAGGTTGCTCCTTTTGGGGTTTCCTCTTCAATTCTTGCCTTTCATGTGAGGATCCAATACTCACAGTTAGTAATCTAACGTTGGGAGGACTAAACAAAGATGAGAAGTGGGAGATTAGTTTCGGGTCTTACCAAGTGTCTCTTCCTCTCATTCAACATGCAGCTGGGTTTTTAGGAAGATTAAGAGTCAGTGATCAAAAGGATGAATACTGATGAAAGAAAAACTCCAACTTGGGATTGTGAGTGTTGGGTTTCAATCCTTACCAGACTTCGACACTCCTACACCCAATGTGCTTCATGTCTGCCCTTTCAAAGTCACTACAAAGGCGTTTGGATGCTGGGAAACAAAGCAAAAACTCAAAGGCTCCTTCTTTGATTTCCCGTCCCCCCTCCTCCTTTCCCTCCCCCTTCCCCTTCCCCTCCCCCTCCCGCCCCCCTCACCTTTCTTTCTCTTTTGTTTTTTCTCTCTCTGTGGAGATTTTCTTGAGCTATATGCTCACTTTCCTCACCCTCTTATGGTGATTTTGTTTGAGCTTTGTGCTCAGATCTAGAGGTTTTACATCCTCTCTTTGTTTCTTACTCTTTTCCCCTTTTGTTCTTCCATTTTGCCCCCTTTTCAAAACCCACCCGAATCCCAAATCTCTAACCCTTATTGGATTCATTTGTGTCTTCCTCTCTTCGAGTTGGCGATCTGCTGTAGCATTCATAACTACCACTTTAAAGCGATTTTTCGCTCCCCAATCGGATTATGTGCTGGTGGAAACACCACCATTTTCCTCAGTTTGGTTTTGTTGTACTTTGGTTCTCCTGGTTCTCTTGGGTGGTTGCGGGTCTTGCGTGGATTGTTGTGCTCTACTGGTGAAGATTGCTTATGTTTTTGGCTCAGGGCTGTGCTTTGTTGGTGGATCTTGGTACTTTATCTGGGTTTTGTTTTGGCTAGAGTTCTTGCTTGTGTTCTTGTGGTCTGTGTGTTTAGATCTCTTTTCTTTTTGTTCTTTTTTCTGTTTTGTGTTTGTTATGTAAGTCTTTGGGTTGTACATTTTGGGCTTTCCTCTTTGTAAGGTTGGGTTATGCCTTTTGGACTTTTCTCTTTGTAAGGTTCCCTTCTGGACTTTTTAATGAATCAGTTGTTTCCTTGGCCAAAAAAAAAAAAAAGATTTTCGATTTTGGTCAGAGGCAACAAGGAATGGCTCTGAATGGTCGTGCGTTATTGTGGGTGGTTAGGGTTTCGAAAATCCTCTCTCTCACTCTTTATGGGTTTGTCCTTTCGGTGGCTGGGTGTTTGGTTGGAGAGAAAACTCTCTGGAGAAGATGATGGAGAGAGAGAGAGAGAGAGAGAGAGAGAGAACGGATTGGAAGAGCAAACGTCTTTTCCCTTTGGCGTGTTTGGGTTTGTGTGTCTGAATGAGTTTCTTCCTCTCCTAGCATTTAATGTGTTAAGCTAAGTAAGTCTAGAAGGTTCAACTGGATGTTTAGGTTAAGTGGGCTGGGTTAAGGTGTAAATTGCCCAACAGAAAAATAAAAAATAAGGCTTGGTCCAAGTGAGTCTTTCCCCAAACTTGTGGAAATTAAATAGGCCGTTGTATTTATTTGGTAGTGTCCAAAACAAATAAATGAATTCCTAGGTTTTATTAAATTAAGTAAAGCCCAATTAATAAAACCATCACCCAAAAAATTAAATAGGTTGGCCCAGGTCCGGCCCTAGACATGTGTCACTTGTCCTGTCATTCACGCTCACGCCACGTCACAAGTTAAAGTAGTGAAATTACTATTTCACTCTCCTATCCCTAGCTCAAGAAGTCGGGTCAATAGTGCTCACAAACAAATAATTAAAAAAATAAAAAATAAAGAGGGAAAACAAACATGAGTAAGAACAACCAGTTACAAAAGGTAGAAATGTAAATAAATAAGTCAAGTTACGTACAACAACAGAGAGGTAGTGGTCACGTCTAACTAACAAAAGTGAAAACGTGTGACCTAAAGTAAATAGACCTAAAACAAAATGATACCATGAAAAATTCATAGGAAATTTTCACCAAGTATCACACAATGTAACCTTGAAGCCCAAATAGAACTATGCCTGATTCGTTGCCCAAATAGTACTATGCTTGACTCATTGCTGGTTTTGATTCTTATGCAATGCCTAAAGGTGTACATCGGGCTAGGCTAGCCCGTTTAAATTTAAAGTCAGCCTGGCCCGTCATTAAGTGGGATGAGCTGAGCCTAGCCCGTACTTATGGGCCGGGCTAGGCCAAGGTTTTCTATCTCGTTGGGCCAGCTCGACACAAGCCCGTCTTGGGCCAGCCTGTTTATATTAGTTTTTCAATTTTTTTTTTAATTTAAAGACTAATTTTTAGTTGCATAAATAAAAATATTTCCAAAAAATTAATTATATATTCAATTACAAACTTATTTCTTATTAATTACTATTTTTTTTAATTTATATTGATATTTTTTTTATTAATTTTAAAAATTAAGTCTTTGATTTATTAATAATAAGGTCCAATTTTATAAAATGTGCACGACACGGAATCCATGAACAGTATCGAGCGCTCGGCACTGTTCACCAAGTGTTCAAAAATTGCTATTATGCAACAGTAACTATTTGATCTGTATAATAATAACACTAATACATATACCTTATGTCATTTTTTACATAAATATATCAAAAACTAATTAAACCAACATAAAATAAAGCAAATGGAATCACATACATCCGTGTTTTAACTTCCAAAAGTACCCTTTTATTAAACATAACACAAGATAAGAAAATAGGAATATAAGTGGGTTTCTTGGGTAAATCAAATTTCATTTAAAAAATTTATTCATGAATTTTTATGTTTAGGAAATCACGTTAGTAAGAAATAGAATATTAGAATCCACTTCGGACCAAAAAAAGAAATAGAATCCACTTTAACAAAAGGACAAAAAAGTGAAAAACTCCTCAACTCCATCACCATACGTTGGTTAAGCCTCAGATATTTCCCTCCCAATCAAAAAAAAAAAAAAGCTCTTAAGTCGTTGGCATTATATGGAGCTGTTAATTTGCACTAATAAATAAAATTATGATAAATCATAAATGCAGTTTGAAAGAGATTTTGCTTCTTACCTTCCATCATCTACAACTCTAATTTCATTCGACGCATATAAAAAAGAAAATTTCAACCGACAAGTTCCAAAAACAAACCAAAACCAAATGGCTGAAAACCCAACAAATTCAACAATACGTTTCGGCATAATAGGATGTGCCGACATAGCTAGAAAAGTCGCTCGAGCCATAAACCTCGCACCCAATTCCACCCTCTACGCTATTGCCAGCCGTTCGATCGACAAGGCCAAGCAATTCGCAGCCCTCAATCGACTGTCCGGGACTGTCAAGATCTACGGGAGCTATGATCAGCTGCTCGATGACCCATGTGTAGATGCAGTGTACATGCCCCTGCCCACTACTCTTCATCTGCACTGGGCAGTGTTAGCTACCCAGAAGAAGAAGCACTTGCTACTGGAAAAACCAACGGCTCTTGATGTTGCTCAGCTTGATCAGATTTTGGAAGCATGCCAATCCAACGGTGTACAGTTCATGGATGGTAGCATGTGGCTGCATCACCCTAGGACTGCCAAGTTGAAGGACTTCATCTCTGATTCCAAGCTTTTTGGTCAGATTAACTTCGTAAGTGTAATTCTTACTTCATCTTTGTCATACTATATGTCTGTTGGGTATCTGTCTGTTCTGCTCTGTGGTGCCTTTTTTTTTTTTTTTTTTTTTTTTTTTTAGGGTTAACTAAACACTATTACATTTTTATATTGTTATTTAACTGAATTCTACATGTGGGTTCATGTTAATCAATATTTATATTGATAAAATACACTTACATGGTTATCAAAAGGACATGAATTTTGGGCCTTTTTGGTAAATCAGGATATGACATTCACTTTATGTCAATTGAAACTATTCACTTTCATTTTGTGTCATTTTGTGTGAAGGATGGACATTCCGTCAAGTTCATTACAATTCCAATTAAAAATTAATCATGTGTCACTCATTAATTTTTTAATGAGTTTGTTAATATAGTTGCATAGAAGAGGGTGGGCATGGGCATGCCTATCCAGCCAAAAAATAATGTGCAAAAGGTGAATGTGCAAATATTTTNGTGTCAAAAAAGATCGTTGTTGGGGGAGAGGGTGTTTATTTTATCATTTATTCTTGCCAAATGGAAATCAACAAATCAAGGAAACAAATAGCTTGGCGATACTTTTTGGCCAACTCTGATAGGTTTTTATACTTGTTTTTTTTTTTTTTTTTTTTTTTTCTGTAAAAACATTCAATCAAGTGTTGCTATGTGGACAATATTTACTGACCACCTTACCGTTGTTCACTAAATGCGATTCAAATGTCTTCTTCGAAAAAGTCTTATTCTATTCAATCATCTGAAAAGTTCACTCCTATCTCATGATCCTCCCTTAAAAGGTAGAATTCTTTTTTGTGAACTGTGATGTAAATGGACCTTTAATTAGACTCCACAATGTATAGAAGAAGGATGTAGCTTCTCAAATATTCTGGACCCAAAAAATGTGAAAAAGTATGTAGCTTCCATCACTATCACTATGCATAAGACTCAAAAAAAATTCTGAAAAAAAAAAAAGAAAATAGAAGAAAAAGAAATATCAGAGACAAATGATTAATTTTTTAAATTACTACAGGTCTAACTGTAATATCTAATTGTTTACATGCACCAGAATTTATCGGACAAATTACCAAAATACTCTCATAAGGAAGAGTGAATTAGCCCCCCCAGTGTACAAACAAGCCAAAGGACTTTATGACTGCTTCTGTTTGTTGTCAATAATTGATACATATTGCTAATAAATTATTCCCAGGTGAATTATAATTATAACTCTCTCTCTCTCTCTCTCTCTCTCTCTCTCTCTCTGTTTGTTTTTTTGGCATATGTTATTATGCTTTGAAGATCCATAGCACATCAACAGCTCCACTAACCCAGGAATTTTTGGAGAGCAACATAAGAGTGAAACCAGACTTGGATGCTCTTGGTGTGCTTGGGGACTTAGGCTGGTACTGCATTGGAGCAATCTTGTGGGCAAAGGACTACCAATTGCCAACTCTAGTCACTGCTCTACCTGATGTCACCAAAAACTCTGCTGGGGTCCTCTTGTCTTGTACTGCATCACTTCAGTGGGAACCACTAGACACAACAACTGCAACAATTCACTGCTCATTCATCTCCCACACTTCCATGGACTTTGCTATATCTGCTTCTAATGGTTCACTGCATTGCAACGACTACATAATCCCGTACCAAGAGAATTCTGCTTCATTTGAATTCACATCTGGCGCCAAGTTTGTGGAACTCGATATTGGGTGGAATGTACGCCCTCAAGAAGTTAGAGTGGTTTCTGAGCTTCCACAAGAGGCCTTGATGGTTCAAGAGCTTGCAAGGCTTGTTGGAGGAATTCGAAAATTTGGGAATCGGCCGGAGAGTAAATGGCCTGAGATTAGCAGAAATACGCAGTTGGTGTTGGATGCGGTGAAGAAATCCATTGATCGTGGGTGTAAACCTGTTAAGTTGTAAATTTTTTTGGTTTTGGTCAGCTCATGATTGGAAAATATAAAAGTAGGCATATTTAGCATGAACATTGTATGCTACTAGACTCCCTGGGCAGTGTGCTCACTGTATGTTGCGTTGACAAATACTGTATCTTTAAAATATTATTAAATAGATGTTATGGCAAAGATGTCTCGGCCATGTGGACGGCCAAGATAGACTATAACAAGCCTCGTTGTAAATCCAAGGCGAGGTTTTCGACCTTTTGGCGTGGATGCGGGTGTGCCACTAATCGGCTATTCCAAAAAGATAATGTTTGATGCGAAAATAAAAATAAAATATAATGTGCCAAATTAAAGTACTAACTTCTAATCAACGATTATGCGATAGGAAAATGAACATAAAACATGTCTAGATTCTTTTCTTGCCTAGAATGACTAGGACTTTGAATATAAACAACTAAGAAAATAAGAAAAAAGCAACAAGATTTGATTAAAAATTAATGAAAGATGACATTAATTTAAAATTGATATTGAGAGAAATTCAATCTCAATGAATCAACAAAGGAAAAAACATATGAAAACTAAGGCTAGGAGACCGCGTACCGATCGACCATGTCGAATTGGGCCTAAGATTGACCGCCACCTACACCAACATTGTCGGTAAACCGACAGTCTATTTAACTGAAATCGTCGTTCAAATCGATTCGAAATGGCCCCAATCCGACCATGGTAATGGGCCACTGTTTGGGCCAAGTTAAAGAGGTTTTTTTTGGGTTTGTGGGTAAGTTTTGCGACATTTTTTGAGTTTAAAACAGCCCATTTCTATTATGGGTTGTTTTAACCCAAAAATTGATCTAAAACTAACCCAAAAACCCTAACATGTACAAACACAAATAATGGTGTTAACTATTAACAAATATACTGAATAATACATTGTTGATTGATAATTTGATATTGTCAAATGGAGGAATTGAGGAAATTATAATCCTCCATTTGACATGATAGTTTCCATTTGTCAAATATACTAAATAATACATTACAAGCTTGAAAACCCTAAACTACAATGACATCAAAATACCAAATGAAATCTGAAATTCTGAATATACATAACAAAATGGAACACAAAGAAATACATAACCAAAATACCAAATGCAATTACAAACTTGTGAACCCTAAACTACAATGATATCTTCAGCATCAAGGAAACTTGAGCAGCAAAAACAGCAACACAACTCACATCTCTGGTGGGGGAGGTAGCTCACTTGTTGAGAGTTGTGAACTAGTAACCACCACAAATCCACAAAACATTTCAAAAATTCTTCAACCAAATCCTAAACCAAAAATAGCAGCACATCTCACATCAAAAGTTAAAAACAAGGCATGACTAAACACTTACTTGACTCAATTTCTTCAAGCTCCTTGTAGAATTCCACTTCATCATCAATTGGCTCCTTATATAAGTTGAATTCTTCAACTCTAAGCCAATCACTTGTACCCACTAGTGCCTCTACCATTTGGGAGTCAATGAAACCCTAAAATGATCCACAATCCTCCTACCAAGCTAAAGGCATTTTCATAAGCTACTGTTGAACTAGGGATTGATAATATATCCTTAGCAACCTTGGAAAGGGTTGGATACCAAGCCTGATTAATCCTCCACCAATCTTACAGATCAAACCCTTGATTTTTTAACTTCTCAAATGGGTCACTAAAGTATTTATCTATTTCATTACTAATCTCAGCAACTTCTTCCTCCATCCTCTTCCTTTTCGGTTTCAACTCAAGCCTAGAAAGTCTAGTTTCTGGTATGACCAGATTACTTGAACTTGAAGTAACTTGGTTGATGCCTTCCCTTTTGTATTCATTATACAGGTTCAATAGACACATTTTGATCTCACTAACTATATGTGAGATTCTATCGAAATCTGCCCCAAGATCTTCAAAGACAGTTTTGATAGCTTGGAGCTTGAAACTTGGATTAAGGACATGGGAGACATATACCAACTTGTTCAAACCCTCAAAACTCTCCCAATATTTGTGAACTTTACTAACATACACTCTGCCACCCTTTACTAATGACATTACAGCATGATTAATTGTGCTTTTTGAAACAAAGGACACAAGTATATGTAAGTTTGTACTTTGTAAAGTTTTTCTTGTAGTGTACTCAAAATAATAACTCTTATTTATTAAATAAATATAAAGAAAATTCTACTTGAATAATAAATAACTAAAATATTTATTTGACATTTTTATTCAACAGATATATACTCTCAATAAAAATCTTATCTAAGATATTTGTGTGTATGTATATATTGAGAACAATTATAATCGTAAGAAAATTGCATATAGTGTACATAAATGTAACATGAAGCCGAGCACTGGAAAGCTTCCAGTTTTTTTTTTTTTTTTTTTAATTACAGGGGAGGGGGAGGGTTCGAATCTGGGTGTGTAGAAGGGGAGCTTTTGTCCTCAGCCAACTAGGCCAACCCCAACTCACAGAAAATATACCAGTTTAATCATGGCTAGGCATATATATGTCCTAGCCAGCTAAAAATGTCTACATCTAGTGGACCTAAAATTGTGAGTCAAATTGGGCAAGTGATCGCGACTTGAATTCAACAATAGTTGATGAACATCTTAGAACTAACTTAGACGTTAGTATAATGTAATTTTCGTAGGTATATATACCTAATTAATTAAATCAAGATTGACCATGGACCAACACGTGCTGCCAGATGAACAAATTGGGCATGCAA
Organism: Dryas drummondii; assembly: GCA_003254865.1. NCBI lineage: Eukaryota > Viridiplantae > Streptophyta > Magnoliopsida > Rosales > Rosaceae > Dryas > Dryas drummondii. The sequence continues at coordinate 437,716 of QANW01001990.1, read as the reverse complement.
CCAATAAAATAATTACTTATGTTTGTGGATAAATCCATATGGATTCAAAAACTAATCACAGACTTCCACGTGGTCTGACAAATCCTTTTTGGCACTTTGACCTTTCAGTAGTTGACTTGGTCAATCGAGAATTCATATCACCGTGCCAGCTTAGTAATATATCAGATCAGATCCTACATCATTGTCCAAACTGATCTCCCATCCTGATTATCACATTTATCGCTGACTTGAAGGATCATATGGTAGCAATTTGGCTCGCATCAACATATTACTATACCAATCTGATCTCTCAAATATGACCACTTCACACTTGCAATGATTGGTATTCATATATCCAGCTTGGCTAAGATTATCTATGACATTGCCGAGCTCTGTAAGAAATTAATGGACTTAATCCTTGTTCTAATCGGATGCTGATCATGCTAACAAAACTTAAGAGGCAAGTTATAAGAGTATTAATCAAACTACAACAGGAAAAGCTCAACTAAGTCATATTCCTAATCAGAATGGGATTATGACAATGAGCTACCTTATGGTATAAACAAGGCATTTATTAATTAGTCATTATATAGAGTCATACTAGGATTAAACCACTTGTATCTTAATGGGAGGTACACGGTTTAATCAAGACTCTATATAAGGCTCAGGTCCCTGACTACACAGATCATCAATCTCGGCTATTTGGTACTCTGCCCCATATCGAGTAAAGCTCTGAAGCAAGTCTGTGTTGATTGGAAGGCTTGTGCTTTTGACTTCAAGGTATTTGCTGCAGACGATAGCCTGTGCTCTTGGACTTCAAGGTATTTGCTGCATACGATATGGCTTCTTCAAGTAAGTGTACTTTCACATGTGTTATGTTTATGCAATGGTGAATATGCATGTCTAGTGTTTTTATGTTGTGTGTTCATTCAGAATATGTAAAAGTGTTTACATGTGGTATCAGAGCAGGCAGACACACACTAAAGACCAAGATTAAAAATTGATCATTGTTTTCAGACTTGATGCAGCAAAAGTTATCTGTTTTCTTGTTAGGCCGATTCATACTTATGTTTTCAGTTTTATTATTGTTTGATCCTGAGATATGTACATGTTTTATTTCATGAAATCTTGAAACATAATCTGATTTATTGATCTATTATATGTTGATGTACTTATCATTGTTCTTTTTATTCTGAGCATCAAATATTATGTAAATTCTTCAGGATATATTAATCAGATTATTTGCATATAAACATGTATACAGTTATAATCCGCTACAGTAAAGTGATCTAGTCTTGATCACAGTCCTCATCATGTGAGATATCAAAAATTCTTCTACATGATGAGTGTTGAAATCAAGGCAACAGTTCTCGTTGATCACAGAGTATGTAATTCTGCATCTTAGGTACTTGTTGACTCTCTTAAAAGAGGTAAAGTCATCTGAGCACTTAAGATGAAGAATTAACATGTTACAATCTTCTTATGGGACCAAATTTTTCCTTTTGATTATAATTTCTGCTCACCAAAATTGCAGAAAGCATATTCAAAACAAATGGTCCCATAAAAGACTGGGAACATGATTCATGAATTTCATTTGTTTTTACATGGACAAAATAAATCTGATTCATGTAATAGAAAAACAACTGCAGTTTTTGGGGTATAATTTTAGCAAAAGCATATTCAGTTATAAAATTTTAAGCATGTTTTTGATCATTAATGCAGCATCCATGAGTTTCAATAGCATCGAATCTCTGAATGGACACAATTTCAAGAAATGGAGGCAGGATATTGAAATTGTGCTAGGAATTAATGATTTTGACTTAGCACTAAGAGAAGACAAACCTGCTGCTCTGACTGCAACCAGCACTGCAGAAGAAAAGATTGAGTTTAAGAGATGGGAGAAAGCCAACAGAATGGCACTTTTGATCATGAAGAGGAATATGGCAGATATTGTAAAAGGTGGTATTGAAGATAATGATAGTGCAAAGGCTTATCTTGAATCCATCAGTGAAAAATACAAGGAATCAGAAAAGGCCGAGACTAGCAATTTGATGGCTTCATTGACTGGTAAGAAGTTTGATGGAATAGGAAGTGTTAGGGAATACATCATGTCGCTGATTGACATTGCAGCAAAACTGAAAGCTTTGAAAATTCCTATAGCCGATGAGTTTATTGTGCACCAAGTTTTGATGTCACTACCAGATCAGTATGAGCATTTGATCTCTATTTATAGTGCTCAAAAGGAAAAATGGACACTGAATGAGTTAATTGGTATGTGTGTCCAAGAGGAAGAAAGGAGCAAAAAGGGAAAGGCAGTGGCAGAAGTAAATTTTGTGCAGAGGGCCAACACTGGCAAGAAGGGATTCAAAAACAAAAGGCAATTCTCGAAATCAAAAGGTGCACCAGATAATGCTAGCAGCTCCAAATCCACTTCTGATGGCCTCAAGGCAGTGAAAACAAATAAGTCTAAATGTTTTCATTGTCACAAGCATGGCCATTTTAAGAAAGATTGTGAAAAGTGGAAGGCTTGGATGATTAAGAAAGGTAATTCTCATTGTTTCTACTTAGAAGTTAATTTTGTTGATTCTCCTATTGATTCTTGGTGGATTGATTCTGGCTCACCCATTCATATTGCAAATTCCTTGCAGGGTATCACAAGAAGGAGAACACCAAGGAAGGATCAAGTCAACATCAAAGTAGGCAATGGGATGCATGTTGCAGTCAAGGCCATAGGAGCTGTCAGCATTAGATTAGGATCTGGTTTTGTTTTAAATTTAGATGAAGTTTTTGTAATCCCATCATTAAGTAGGAACTTGATTTCAGTAGTTCAGTTGGTTAGGAAGGATTTCGAATTTATTTTCAATAAAAGTGGGTTGCAGTTATTCTATGATTCTTCTCTTGTTGGTACGGCTATATTGCAAAATAACCACTGGAAACTAACTTGTTCTGACAGTAATGATATTCATCAGATTCGTGCACCAAACAAAAGATCAAGGGAAAATGAAAACTCAGCTGCTTTATGGCATAAGAGATTGGCACACATATCAAAAGAAAGGATGAAAGTTTTAATCAAAGAAAACATACTACCTCAACTCGATTTTTCTGATTTTACTGACTGTATTGAGTGTATTAAAGGAAAAACAACAAATGTCAATAAGAAAGGAGCAACAAGAAGCCAAGAATTGCTGGAGATAATACATACAGATATATGTGGTCCTTTCCCATGTCAAACCATATGCAAACACTCCTACTTCATACTATTTATAGACGATTTCTCTAGATATTGCAGCTTATATCTAATTTCAGAAAAGTCTCAGTCATTGGAAGTTTTTAAGATTTTCAAGGCTGAAGCTGAGAAACAATTGGGAAAGCAAATAAAAATAGTCAGATCAGATAGGGGGGGAGAGTTCTATGGAAAATATAGTGAAGTTGGACAGCACATGGGTCCATTTGCACTTTATTTACAGCAAAATGGAATTAAGGCCCAATATACCACACCAGGAACCCCTCAGCAGAATGGTGTTGCTGAAAGAAGGAACAGGACATTGATGAACATGGTCAGGTCCATGATGTGCACCACTGGATTGCCAAAATTTTTATGGGGAGAAGCATTAAAAACCGCAAATTATATAACTAATAGGGCACCTAGTAAGGTTTTGAACAAGACACCTTTTGAACTTTGGACAGGAAGGAAACCAGGATTACTACATCTGCATGTTTGGGGGTGTAAAGCTGAAGCAAAATTATACAATCCAGAGGCCAAGAAACTGGATTCAAAAAACCACAAGTGGTTTTTTCATTGGATATCCAGAAAAATCTAAAGGGTTTCGATTCTACTGTCCATCTCATAATACTAGAATAGTAGAGACCAATGTGGCAAGGTTCATTGATGAGTCTGCACCATCGGTTGAAACTAAATTAAGTGACTTTGATTTTGAAGAAGTTGCTGATGACACACCAGTTTAGAATGATCATACAGAATTGAACATATAAATACAAGATCAGATTGGTTTTGCACCAGAAAATCAGCAAATCATATTGAATCAACAAGCAGCTGAAGTTGAGGAAGTTCAAAATCAAGTTCAAAATGAGATGGCAGTACAATCAAATCAAATCCATACTGAGCAACCAGCGGGAGAAACAACTAGAAGGCAATCTATTAGACCAAGGAAACCTGCTATATCTAGTGACTACATACTTTACTTGCAGGAAGTTGAGTTTGATGTTGGGGAAGAGTCTGATCCGAGAAGCTATGCACAAGCTATTCAAGATGACAAGTGTGTGGAGTGGCGAGTAGCTATGGAAACTGAAATAGAATCTATGTACAACAACCAAGTTTGGGAATTAGCTGAGGTACCTAAAGGGATTAAACCAATAGGTTGTAAATGGATTTATAAGACAAAGAAAAATCCAGATGGAAGTGTAGAAAGATACAAAGCTAGACTAGTTGCAAAGGGTTTTACTCAGAAGGAGGGAATTGATTACAATGAGACCTTCTCACCTGTATCAAGCAAAGATGCCTTCAGAATTATTATGGCATTGGTTGCACATTTTGACATGGAGCTGCACCAGATGGATGTCAAAACTGCCTTCTTGAATGGAGAATTAAATGAAGAAATTTACATGGCACAACCTGAGGGTTTTATAAAGGAAGGAGATGAACACTTAGCTTGTAAATTGAGAAAATCCATTTATGGATTAAAACAAGCTTCCAGACAGTGGTACATCAAATTTGATTCAGTTGTTAGCTCATATGGTTTCATTGAAAACCCATCAGATGAATGCATATACTTAAAAGTGAGTGGGAGAAATTTCATCTTCTTAGTTCTCTATGTAGATGACATCCTACTGGCCAGCAGCGACAAGGAATTATTGTATGAGACTAAAGCGTTTTTGTCAGATAATTTTGAAATAAAAGATCTTGGAGAAGCTTCTTATGTGCTAGGAATAGAAATTAAAAGAAATAGAAAGAAGCATTTACTGGGGCTGTCACAAAAGGCATATATTATGAGAGTTCTTAAAAGATTCGACATGTTGAGTTGCAAACCAGGAGATTCCCCAATGTCAAAAGGAGACAAATTTAGCAAGGGACAATGTCCTACGAACCAACAAGAGAGGGAGTATATGAAAGATAAACCCTATGCATCACTTGTTGGGTCTGTTATGTACGCTCAGACATGTACTAGACCTGATTTGGCATTTGCAGTTGGCATGCTGGGTAGATATCAAATTAATCCGGGACAAGCTCACTGGGTTGCAGGGAAAAAGGTACTCAGGTATTTACAAAGAACAAAGGATCACATGCTGGTGTACAAAAGAATGAATGATTTAGAGCTTATTGGATACTCAGACTCAGACTTTGCTGGTTGTGCAGACACCATGAGATCGACCTCAGGGTATATTTTCTTGTTTGGTGGAGCAGCTATCTCTTGGAAGAGTGTGAAACAGACCTTGACCACCACCTCTACCATGCAGGCAAAGTATGTTGCAGTCTATGAAGCATCTGTACATGCCATATGGCTGAAAAATTTTATGCTGGAGACAAAGATGATAGGTTGTGTGGAAAAACCTATAAAGATCTATTGTGATAATAGTGGAGCAGTGAGCTTCTCTAAAGACAGCAAAAGGACATCCAAATCTAAGCACATTGGAACTAAATATCTGATGGTCAGAGAGAATGTTAAAGCTGGAGAATTACAGATCGAGCATGTCAACACACAAGATCAATTGGCAGATTCTTTTACTAAAGCTATGCCAGTTGGAGTGTTCAAACACCATGTGACTCAAATGGGAGTACTTGAGAAACTGGATGCTCCAGTTCAGTGGGAGCTTTAAGGATAATGAGAGTTTTCAGATTTTAAGTTTACTAATTTTGATTCTGCCATTTCAGTTATTTTTATTTTTATTTTTATTTGCACAGTTTGAGCAAATTACTGTGATAGTTTTCAAAATGATTATTGGATTTTGAGTTATAAGTTATACTACAATCGAGCTAAACATATCATGATTTCAGAAAGGTAGCTCAATTGTAATATATACTTTTTTTTCAGTTTAATTCAAGTGTTATATATATATATATATGTACATTCTGGTATTTAGAATGCATATCTACAATCTGTGTCATTGACATTTAGATAATGCAATCAGAAATGATTAGCACACTGATCATGTGCTCATACATATGACGTAAAAGGTTTTTTGTTTTATAGCTTGACAAAATCATTAAGTGGACCAGGTTTACAAATTCGACACAGTTGCAATACACAACTGTCTTGTGAACCAATTTTTAGTTTCAAAGTTTTGTGAATGACTTATGTGGGGTATGATTTTGACATTAATGGTTATGAGTTGTTTGAGCAATATAAAGCTTGATAATTTCTCATAGTCTGGTGTTTAAAATTGTGCTTTGACAAAGTTGATTTAAGTCCTTTTTGATTAATATACCCAGCGCTAATGAAGGTTACTTGCTGTGAATTAGTATGATACTCAGATAAGAACAATGATAGTCCAAGTGGGAGAATGTAAGAAATTAATGGACTTAATCCTTGTTCTAATCGAATGCTGATCATGCTAACAAAACTTAAGAGGCAAGTTATAAGAGTATTAATCAAACTACAACAGGAAAAGCTCAACTAAGTCATATTCCTAATCAGAATGGGATTATGACAATGAGCTACCTTATGGTATAAACAAGGCATTTATTAATTAGTCATTATATAGAGTCATACTAGGATTAAACCACTTGTATCTTAATGGGAGGTACACGGTTTAATCAAGACTCTATATAAGGCTCAGGTCCCTGACTACACAGATCATCAATCTCGGCTATTTGGTACTCTGCCCCATATCGAGTAAAGCTCTGAAGCAAGTCTGTGTTGATTGGAAGGCTTGTGCTTTTGACTTCAAGGTATTTGCTGCAGACGATAGCCTGTGCTCTTGGACTTCAAGGTATTTGCTGCATACGATATGGCTTCTTCAGGTAAGTGTACTTTCACATGTGTTATGTTTATGCAATGGTGAATATGCATGTCTAGTGTTTTTATGTTGTGTGATCATTCAGAATATGTAAAAGTGTTTACAAGCTCATCTATCAGATATCTTACACGATGTCCCAGATTAATACTTTGTACAACTCAGCTTAGCTCGGATGTTCTATCTCACCGCTGTTCTAGAAGGCCTAACTAGTATGAACCACCACACTCAAGTGAACTTGATGAAACATGCTAAAAAGCTTGACACTCTAGCTCCAGTCATGACTATTAGGGCATCCCACTATGCCCAACCATGCTTGCATTCAATGCAACATTGAATGCAAGAGTGCTTGGTAGTTGTGCATGCCACTGTTTCAAACCTATGACGTGGCCTCTTCTCCAGCGTTTATTCTCATGCAAGTAACTTTGCATTTGCCTCTTCCTTTAAAACCTAAGAAAACACACATCCACTTGAGAGATAAACCCATAACATATTGCCTTGTTCTTCTTATTTCTCCCAAGTTCATCATTTGTTCTTGCTTGTTCTTCCCTAACCACCTCATTTTGCTTTTCACTGACTTAATCATTGGAGCGTAGTTGGATGATACCACATCCTTTGATTCTTGTTCATGCAGGTCATCTTTGTTAAAGATCATTAGCAAGCCAACTCATTATCGATCACCACCTTTGTTCATCCTCCAAGAAGGTTGAATCATCATCCGTATCACCAACTTTAAGTTGTTGCATCACCGGCGGATTTTTGTATTAACAACTAAATTGAAACTTGACTCAATAATAAATATGTTCAAATTAATGAGATGGTGATCTTCGAAACAGAATAACCTAATCTATTCTTAAGTATTAGATGTAATTTTTATGGAGTGTTCAAATGACTTATATCATTGTTGATTAGTAATATTTTCATAATTCTATTCAAATAAAGATGTAATTGAACTGACCAATAATTCCATGAGTATGTGAACGCTCATAAACAGTACTCAAACTTTTGATTTCAAATTAAATCAGATTAAAAAATTTTAAGGTGATTTCTTTTTTTATCTTAAAGTGTGGAACAAAGTTTTTTTTTTCCATTTATTATTAAAATTATAAGTACCCTATGTTTGTTATCTTTATTTTTACAGAATTGGAGGTCTAGTTGCAAATGATAAAGAGACATGAAAACCAACCAGTTTAATTGACCATAGAATCCTATACGTGCAAAAAATACACTTAGCTAGTACTTTTACAAAGAGGTAGCAAATTATATTAATACAAGTAATCCATCATACATACATATATTAAGTAGGGTTATTTTTTTTAGAGTCCGTTAACTTTAAGGTACTGGCAATTCAAAAAATTAATTAAAAGAACCCAAACCTACAAATTTAATTTCTAGGTCACTTTCTAGAAGCCCAACATCCAGCCGCCTATGACAAAGACAAAAAAGCACATGCTAAATAATAAAAGTTTCAAGCATGTTCTTACTAATCCTTTTTTTCAATTGTAGGCCGGGAATACAAAATAAAAATTGAAACTATCCCAAGCCACAACTCACTCATGATTAGAAACCACCTGAAACTGCAATCTCATCTCCAAAATCAAACTAAATTGCTACATAACAAAAAATTTAAGATTTATGGAACCTCTCATATTCAAATTGGTATAACAAATTTAAGAATTCTAAAACTACAACTGAAACTGCACCTAAACTCGTAATTGAAACTGCACCTAAATCTGCAACTGAAACTGCACCTAAACCCGCAACTGAAACTGTAGCTATAGCAACTATAAAATGTGAAAAATCGATTTCAAAATCAAAATCAATAAAAAAAAACAGAGGCCATAAACAAAGAGACATATGTAATTTCACAAAGCAATCTCACCACCAACAACACGTCCTTTGTGTGATCTCTACCTTTGAAGAACTAGTTCAGCTTTGACAACGATCTATCCTTCGTCGGCAGTGGAGCCTAATACTCTAGGCCGTGATCCGTAACCATCCTTCATTTTCGATCTCTACAAACTCACATTATTTATGAAGACCGAGGAGAGAGAGAGAGAGAGAGAGAGAGAGAGAGAGAGAGAGATGTTGTCTTTCATTTATGTTCTCTGTGAACTACACAATTTATGGAGAGAGAGGAAAGAAGAGAGAGAGATGAGATAGAGAGATAGAGGGGGAGATCTAGAGCTTGTGAGTTGTGAGATCTGGAAATATATTTAAAAAAAAAAAGCAATGAAAATAACAACTAAAATGGACAAAGGCAAACCAATAAAAGTGACTACTTAAAAAGGACACGTAACAGGCTTGTGTTTGATATTTAAAATGAGTACCTAATTGTTAAATACACATTACCTAATTTTACACAATCAAGTATAGGGTGTGTATGGTTACATACATGAGTTGACATATAGTATATCGTAATTAATTCTTATTTTTATAAGTCCATTTGGAAAAAAAACAGTGATTAAAAGGCTCAGATGTGGAAGACATATACTATGCCGACCCACTTTTTAAAAACCCAGCGCTACACAGTATTTTTTTTTTCTAGATATCAAGCCATTTTTTTAGCACCAATTTTTTTTTCCACATCTATTATTTATTGCCACTGTCAAAGAGTAACTATTTTCAATTTTTCACTATGCAAAGGCAACTTATACAAATCTATGTTTTTGGATTTTTTTTGCAAGCAGTAACAACCTTAGCCTATTTCAATTCTACTGTGAAACAATTGCAACAATACCAAAATTCAAAGCATAGAAAATTACAATATTCAGAAAGTAACAATCACTTGATTGTTACTATTGTTACTGTCACACAATAACAATCGTGATTGTTATTTCACACAATAACAATCGTGATTGCTACTGTTATACAGTAACAATCATCTTATTGCTTTTGTCATAGTGGCAATTATTATTTATTGCTACTATTGAACAACGACTATTCTCATTGTACAAAACAAAAAAACCCCAAAAACAACATACATATACAAATTTTATGTATTTTTCTAACATAAACACATAAAAAACAAAAAAATTGAAACAAAAAATTTTTCTTTTTGCTGAAGCAGCCATGTATTTCCTTAATTTTTTTTTATGAAGCTGTCATGTGTTTTTTTTTTTTTTTTTTTTTTTTTTTTTTAAGCTTTTCTTTGTTTTTTTTTTTTTTTTTTTCATTTTAACAATAGCCACTGCCAAAAAATAGCCACTGTAAAAAAGTAGTGTTGATGCAAATTTCTGTAAGAGAGATTCAACAACTTAAAGAGGTTGATATGGCTGATTGGAAGCCTTACTGGATGATGAAGTGGATGTTGACTTGAGATCTTCTTGCACGACCACAAGATCAAAGGAGAAGAACCGGTGTGGTACTAGTCAAATAAACTCCGATAATGAAGTCAGTGATGTGTATTTGGAGGTGTTTGAATAAGAATAAGGAAGAACAAGTGATGAACTTGAGAGAATAAGGAAGAACAAGGTAAGATCTTCCGAGTTTATTCTCAGCAAATTGTGTATATTTTGATAGGCCTTTTCGTGAGTGACGTTATGTCTCTCTTTTTGTGCACTTAAGTCAGCTTATATAGGTAAGGGAAGTTGTGAATGGTAAGTTACCTGCATGAGGGTGAATGGTTGAGAAGAGACCACGTGTTCAGCCATGAATAGTAGCATGCACAGCTACCCACCTTCTTCACATTCAATGCTGCATTCAATGCAAGGATGGAAAATCAAGTGGGATGCCCTAATAGTCATGGCTATGAGCTGGGATGTCCCATCTGTCAGAGAGCTATGTTAGAGATATTCGAGTAAGGCGGTTCGTCCTAAGTCCAATCTTCTAGAATGATGGTGGGATCCGAGCCGAACCGATCATAGATATTGTATACGCAAGTATGAAACATATCCACGTTCGGATCGGGCATGGATGAACTGGTCCAGACGGGCTCGACGTACAATGTGACAATCGCCACTCGACAATAGCACGTTGTCTGAGAAGATGATCATCAAGAGCCGAGTCGAATCGAACTGGGATAACCAAGAAAAGATGAACACTCAATTTCTTGGAAGACCCTCAGATCGGGTCGGATCGAATGTGGGGGATCCGCTGAGATGAGCCGATCCGATCTAGCAATGAAAATGATGTTGAGCTGATGTGGTGACATGGAGGCCCAAGTTTGACTCATTTTGACCGTTGAAAAGTCAAAGCTTGAAGTTGGATTTGACCAACCACGTGTCGGTCCGTGATTGGTTGTTAAATCCATGTGGATTTGTTCACTAACAGAAGTCCCCCAACTTCCGATCCAAGCGGACCGTGATGGATTGGAAATTGAAAAAGTGATGGTTTATGAAAAATAACATATGACTTAACCCGAGCCGAACTGATGTCCATGTGCCGATCTGGACAGGTCCGACTTCCCAATAATCCGAGTAGATGATGACATATAATTGGCCAAGATGTCTTGGGAAGATGCGAAGGGGTAACAGCCATGATTGTGTCTGCATGGGGGAATGTAAAGGTCATCTCATTTATAGGTATTTTAAACATATACAGGTGGCAAGATCTGGCATTTGAAGCGCCAAAAATGGATGGCTGGGATTGATTTTGCATGGGGGGATAAAAGGCCTTGACTTTCCATTCAAGGCTTTCCCCTTCCCCTTCACTTTCCATTCTTCAGAAAACCAAAGCTTCCCAACCTCTCTCTCTCCGAAATCTTTCTCTCTCTTTGTGTTTTGAGCAGCGGTCCGGTTGCGATTCTGACCAAGTACGACCGTAGGTGAGGCAGTTCCGAGTGTGTGAGGGGCGGAGAGTGTGGCTGGAGAAAAACCAGTAAGTGATTCTTCCCATTTCTGAGTTTTTGTTATTTTCGGGTTTTTTTGGGTGTGTTCTTGAGCGTTCTTGAAAAAGACATTTTTTTTATCCAAAAAGCAAAGGAGAGAAATTCGAAAAGTGTTTGTGATAATGTCGATGACCGACTCAAGTAGTCGGCTAGGCTCGGGAGAGGCATTCGAAGGTGATAGTGACGCCGAGCTGAGCCGATTGGGACGAACTTTTCGATGAGCTGGGTGAGATCAGCTCGGAATTAGAGCGCAACCCGAGTGAGGAACGCCGACCTCGGGGGGATGAAGGCAATCCCCAAGTAGGTGTGAGCTCGGATCAGGGGCAGGAGGGAACAACTCACGAATCCAATCAAGAAGAAGACGAGGAGGATAATGAAGGAGAATATATTGATGTTGAGCCGAGCTCGAGTGCCCCAATAAGGCTCACCTAAGGATCAGAGGAAAGAGATAGGGATCACGATACCTCGAGTTCGGCTGGGCATGTGAGGGGATGTCCAATTAATCTGGACTTTTATGAAAAACTGGCTTAGAAAGCCGACCAGATCCCAATGAAATGACTGAATTTCATCTCAATGATGTGAGGAGAAGGTACGGGATCCCTGATTCGGTTTTGACAAGATTGCCGAACAGGGGAGAGAAGCCGAGCCAACCCCCCAAGGGATGGGTGACTATGTAACCAGAGATGTTTGAAAATGGGGTTTGGCTCCCCCTGCATCTATTTCTGTAGGATTGGCTGGCGATGATAGGCGCGGCGCCGTACCAGCTTAATCTGAACGTGTATATGATTATCCTGTCTATGCATATCTTGTGGAACAAGGTGCACAAGTGGGTACCAGATAAGAACTTATTGATCTGCTCATATTCGCTGAGGTTGAAGCAGAAGACCGAGCTTGGCTTCTACAATCTTCAAGCGTATTCGGGGCCGTTGTTCACTGGGAATCCCTCATCTCAGAAGACTTGGAAGAAGAGATACTTCTTCGTTTCTGGAGATTGGGAGTTCGCCAATCCGAGCAGTCCCCCTCCGGCCCGAGTCCCTAGAGCCTTTAGGATTCCAGGTGGGCACTTAATGTCTAGGAGAGCCGATCCGAAATTGACTTGTGATTATTTGCTAATGATGATGATGATTTTTTTTTAAGCTAACTCCCTTTGTTTTCTTTTTGCAGTCAGCTGGGGCAAGTTTAAGCTTCGGAGCGAGTTCAGAGATCAGATCACTGTGGTAAGAGAACAACCACCGGAGTATCTGTCCACGAAATTCCTGCTCGGCCCGACTCAGATCGGATCGAGTGGGATCTCTTGGTTTGCGCAGAGGTGGAACCCCTGCAAAGAGAAATAGATGAATCCTGCCGAGCTGGAGGCCAAGTTGAGGAAGAGGGCAGCAAAGCGGGCCTAAAAGAAAGCCGGGGCCAAAGTCCCTGTCGAGCCAGTCCAGTTGCCTGCTCGGGCCACAGCCCAGACCGGACCCTCCATGCCGAGCTCGGTTCGGTAGGCTGGGAAGAGGAAGAGCCCACAGGTTAAAGCCCGAACAGAGAAGAGGGCTCGAACTGAACCAGGAGGTGCCAATGCCGATGTCTCCAGTTCGGCTCCAAAGAAGATGGTAGAGGTGGATCCCTTCATTGAGCTATTCGTCACGGGGTTCAAGCATGTAGTCACGCCGAAGATCGTGGAAGGCCTCTGGGCTGAAAAGAAAGCACCGAGCTTCGGGAGCAAGGCCCTGAATGCGTCTTGACAGGCCATGGTGCACTACAACAAAAAGGAGCTTTTATAGCACTCAAAAAACGCTATAAAAGCCCTTTTATAGCGTTATCGCAAACGCTATGACAGCCGACGCAATAATAGACCCAAGGTTTATTATAGCGTTTTTTAAAACGCTATAAAAAAATTTCATTTCTATAGCGTTTTAAAAACGTTATAAAAGATCTATATAATAACGTTTTAAAAATGTTGTAGAAAGATATACAATAGCGTTTTTAAAGTGCTATTATTGTGGCGTTTAATAGCATTTTAAAGAAGCTATAATAATTATTACTATAGCATTTTAAAATTAAAATGCTATTGTTAATTTTTACAAATACATAATAGTTATTGATTACATATTTTGGTGCCTCCAAAATTTTTTTTTTAGGCTTTAAAGTAACAAACATGCTATCATATGTGCTGCTAGTGTTTATAATACTATTATAGTTCTTTTTATACCTTTTCCGTAGCATTTTTCCCGTGTCATTTTTTTGTTGCTTTCAAGAGTAAATTATATAATGTTGTCAATAGTAAATGGTAAGACACATCTCATTAAATGACCTCAAAAGAATCAATTAAGTGTATTACATAAGACTCCATGAGTACAATAATGTCTCATTTGTTTTCCCTATATAAAAGTAATGCATATATTAGGCCCTACAGTAACAAACACACCTAAATCAATATGCTACTTCTCATAAGCAAGCGTCCAATTCCAATAGCTGAGTGTCTCTAAGCTGCCAAAAGAAAAAACCAATTATAAGAAACTAATAAAACAAAATTACACTTATAAAAAATCAGAATGGGGTAATTGAGCTAGCATACAAGAAGAACACCATAAGTTAAGTACTTGAGCTAGCTAAATCAAAACAAGTGCTTGAGCTAGCTAAATCAACACATGTTATATCAATTCACATTGTCCCTCCATATTAGCATATCTATATATTGTGCAGGAAATCAAAACCAAACAAACGAATTGTGTTGGCCCATATCTACTTCATATTTAATTAACTAATAGAATATTTTTCCAATTTGGCCAATCTTTAATTTCATACACAAGGTTCATGACCAACTGATAAATATATATAACATCTTTGGAAGACATTCAAATGACTAATGTACTTTTCAAGGTAGATAAAACAAACCATTATTTTTTTCCCATAAAAAAACTGCATTGAAAAGTCAGATTCGACAAGGCAGCATCCAAACAAGGGACAATATGTAGGTCACCCCAAAGAATTGACCTATAAAAAGTCCTCTTGAACAAAACCAAAGAATTGAACCAAAGAAGAATTAAAGAAAGAGCTTGACTTCCAAGTTGATATCTCAACAATTGCCAATATATCAGCCATAATACTCTTCAATGCACGAATATAGAAAGTTGAAGGGTAAAGACAAATATGTATAGGTTAAAATACAGAAACCCACAAATCCACAATATTCAATAAAGTGCTTAAGATGACTCACATTCACTGACCAAGGGAATAGAAACTGATTCAAAAGCTAAAACTTTTCCATGGCATATTCTCTTATACCACAGTCATTATTGGATGCCATGAAATGCATTCCACCCCTGTAAAAGAGTTTCTATATCAGGTAATGTTTTATTATGAAGTAAAAAATGATTCGGATGAACAGCTTTTTAGAATAGTTCTAAATTAAGATTTTGATTGTACTTGTAGCGCACCAAGTATTACAAAGGAAAGAAAAGTCTCAATGCTCTTTATTAATTTAATCAGATTGACCAGACCACTACAAGCATAGTAAGGCACGGTATTATATTTAATCAAGTTCAAACCAAAAAAGTTTAGGTGAGAAAGCCATCTTAAACTAAGGAGCATCAACATATGCAAGCCTTGAAAATAAAGAAACTTTGGTAATGCTAGAAAGTAATATGTACGTCTGACTAAGCAAAACAACATAAAATCAGAAACAAACTTTGGAAGCAACATTATAAGACATAAATAAGACTAAACCTAATGAAGCTTGGGAAATGAACCAAGCAATGGGTTTCAGGACAGCTATCATTAGCAAATTTCAGCTGGTATTTCTTTCCAAATAATGGGAACCTGAAAGTTTGAAGTATATCCATTGGGGAAAAAAAAGAAGTGAAAAATTATGACCAAAACAATCCAAGAAAACAAAAGCTTAGGTGGCATGCTTAATAATCTCAAACTTATACATACTTCTCACTACAAGAAAAAACTTTACTAAGCACAAGCTTATATTTGTGTCATTTGTTTCAAAAAGCACAATTAATCATGCTCTAATGTCATTGGTAACGCTGCGGCCACAATTATATGCTTGTGACCGGTATTGGCGTTACTCATAAAGATGAGGCACAACCTTGATATTTGTGTCACACACACAGAGACACAAATACAAGTAGTAATTGTGTCTTCCCTCTGATGATCACATTGACAAATGCGCAGACATGACCTGACACATTACTGTTAGGGACATGGCACATCTACTACAAATGTGCCCAATGAGTTTATGTTTTAAAAAAATAAATAAATAAACAATATATATTAGTATGAACTATGAAGACCATTTTATATGTTAATATTCACACCTTATTATTTTGCACTTACACAGTATATATAGCACATGCTATACACTAGAAATCTAGAATACTATCCTATCTATTGGATCGGTGTAGTACCATTAAAACTATATGCATACATCTTATTATATTATACCATTAAAACTAGTAAAAAATTAGTATAGTGTACAACCCTATTAGAAAGTAAAATAATCATTGTAAAAATACTTAATAAAAAAGATTTAATTGCACTTAGTTAATTTCATCATAATATGCTACAAACAAATCATATAGACTATAATGACAATCGTACTTAATT
>QANW01001990.1:242063-421034 GCA_003254865.1 Dryas drummondii | reverse complement strand
TTAAAAAAAAAAACAAGCAAAGGAGACAGGAATAGTAAACCATACCTCAATAGGTTTTAACTTCCACATGGTCTATGACTTTAAAAGCCTATAAAAAAAATAGACCAGAAAGTTAATAAGAAAATAGACCATGGTCCTTACATACAGATACAAGAAAATAATAAAAAAAATTTAAAAAAATTATGTGCTTACATCTTCAGCTTTTTCCAGCCAATTTGAACTCAACTCACTAACATGGCAAAGTCCCTGTAAAAGATTGAGAATTGAGATGTCTATTAACAATACTGTTTCAACCTCATCCCTCTGCAAATATTGTTTAGAACTCTATACTTCACCTAACATAGGACTAAGTGATAAAGCAATTCAGCATACGGGTCAATGATAACCAATGTCAAATGATCCCTATAATCCAAAGCTGAAGCATTACATATTTATACATACTTTATTATTATGAAAAAAAGCTGCCTTTCTAAACATAACAAGCTGACAAAAAAAAATGCATAAGCTTTTGTTCATTCATCCATTCATCCAAATTGAATCAAACAGGCATCCAAAAATTGAATCAAACAGCCATCCAAAAATTGAATCAAACAACCATCCAAAAATTGAATCAACCAGCCATCCAAAATTTCATAGAAGCTTTTGTTCACCGGAAATGTTTAACATATAATGAGCTACTCTCCTGCTCAAGACAAGAAACCTAAACCAATCAAAACAAAATAAAGAATGATTAGCCACACTTGATAAGGAATATCATAATTTAAAAAAGTTCAAACACATTTGAATTGTGGGGTCGTTGAGGGCCTTGGGGGCTGTGGGGCTGTTTGAGGAGGATCAACCCCTTTTGTGACTGCTTCAGCTCTAGAACTCTCATCCATTGTTGACATTCCTAATTAAAGGACATTGCAGTGGAAATCAGAGGCCAACATAACTTAATAAACGAACCGTGACTAACCCATAAATACAATTTATTTAATAACACCCAACCCAAATGAGTTTTCTAGTTTACTAATCAAACAACCAAACAACATTTTAGTCCCTATGCAGAATAGAACAGAACATATAATCAAATATGCAGATAATCAATTACACGCAGATAACCAAACAACATTTTACTGATTGAGGAAAATAATGCAGATAATCAAATTAAATCCCTCTGTTTAAGCCGATAATCAAACCCTAAGAAGTGAACAAAAAAACAATTATACAAAAATCCCTAATTGATTAAATAGAAAAACCCTAAATTGAACCCTAACCCATGAATCCCCAAATCAAACGCTAATTAAAATTACACGAGATATGAGAGTGAGAGAGAGAGAGAGAGATGACATACCTTTTGAGTTTTGGAGCTGCGACCTTCGACAGAGATGAGACCGTGAGAGATGAGAGGCGAGAGACTGAGAGACTGAGAGAGATGAGTGACAGAGTCACATAGTCATAGAGATAGAGGGAGGGCGACACCGGCGCGAGACGGCGAGATGAGTGAGAGAGAGAGAGAGAGAGAGAGAGAAAGGGCGGCGCTAGACGGCGAGAGAGTCTGAGAGACTGAAAGAGAGACAGTGACTAGGTTTTGAGAGTGAGTAAGTTTTTGTGTTTTAGTTGTTTGGGGTTTGGCGAGAGGGAGGCGAAAGAGAGTGGATCCGGAGAGGGAGAGAGAGCTGCTAGGGAGAGAGACAGTGACAACTGAGGGGTGAGAAAGTAGGAAAGTGAAGAGATGGACTTTCTATGTTCTCCTTCAGAGTTTTGAAAAGAAAAAATAAATAAAACCAAACAGGCCCGCGCCTAAATTTTCATGTGCCGCGTGTTAGCTTTCATTACCCATAGCGTTTTTAGAAAGTAAAACTACAATTATATTAAATATAATAGCACTTTTGAAAAAGTGCTATAATTAAATGCTATTATAGGCCTCTTTTTTTGTAGTGGTGGTAAGTGCTCTGACTTTCAAGTTTTGAAGTTATCACCAGATCAGATCAAACTGATTGTTTTTGTTTTTTTTGCAGCTTGCTCTTAGGCAGTTCAAGGCGGCACAGGCTGCTATCGACACCGAGGAAAAGATGAAGAGGCTCAGGGAGAGAACCAAGAGCTGAGGGACAAGTTGGCCGAAGCCGAGCGCTTGACCAAGGAGGAGCGTGAGCGGTCAATCGATCTACAGACTCAGCTGTCCAAGCGAGGGGAAGAGGTAGCTTAGCTTAGAAAGGAGCTCTTGGTCTTCGACCAAAAAGTGATCGACCTGGGCATGTTTGTCGATGAGCTCTACCAAGACGTCGTGGCGGCCGAGCTGAGGGCTGTTTCGGCTAGGCGCCAGGCTCAGGCTCTGAGCGTGAAGGAACTGGTTGACACCTAGTTCGAGGGGTATCAGAAGCTTGTGGGGGTGATCCGAGCGAAGATGCCGGATTGGGATATGTCCTTCTTAGTCGAGTCAGACGGCGAGGGGACACCCATGAGGGTTAGTAAGAGGAGCTTCCCCCCTGATTGTCATGCTGGAACCGAAGCGGTCGTGTCTGCAGCTGAGCCGACCCAGGAGAGTCCCCCGATCCCTGAAGATGAGATGCACGAGCTTCCTCCGGTCCCCGAAGCTGATCCCAACATGGAGATGCAGATCGGAGGTGTTGAAGTGGTGCAGCTCGGCGAAGAATCGTCTGAGAGATCTGTCGAGCCGACCTTGAAGGGGCCAGCTGAGAGATCTGTTTAAACTTTGTGTTTTTATTTATTTTTTGTTTATTCTCCCCGAGCCGAGGTGTGGCTCGGGTTTGATATGTTTTTGAACGATTTGTTTTTGAATAATTTGTTATTAATTTATTTTCAGTATTTTCTTCTATTTCAAGTTGTTTATCAGTTCAGCTCGGAAAATGAAACTAAAACTGTAACAAGTAACAACGGACAAGAAAATAACGAAAAATAAAAACAGTCATGATAAAAACAAAATGAATGTGATGATAATTCACAACTTGTTTCGAGATCAGCTCGACTTAACGATCACAATAAAATTTAATGATAATTCAGATAAGCCTGATTAGCATTATGAAAATAAGTAGAAAATATAAATCCCTGATGATCTCATATCGGCTCGGTATGCACGATAAGAGTTTGAGTTTGAGGATATTTTCTTTAGAAATTTCATGTCGAACATTAGGACTGTAGTAAGTCACTTCGGCTCGGACAAAGGTTTTTATAAACCTGATGAGTCTGTACTATGTCGAGCATCGGGCCTATATGGCACGCCAGCTCGGCACAGGAGTTTATAGACCTGATGAGTCTGTACTATGTCGAGCATCGGGTCATATATGGCACGCTAGCTCGGCACAGAAGTTTATAAACATGATGAGTCTGTTAGTTTGTTATTTTTTGAAGGAAACACTTAGATTTTTTCTTTTTGTTGAGGGTGCATAGGGGTAGAGTCCCTAGTGTTTACTTCGAAAAATGAGAATGGATGGGTCATAAAAGGTGTTCATTTTTTCATTGATCGGAAGAATGTTAGGTCGGACAGTCCCTGATCCTAACTACATTTACTAGTAGTACATTTTGAGGTGTTCAGCATTCCAGCTATGCTTGAGAGGTTTCCCAACTAGAGTGGCTAAGTTGTAAGTGTCAGGCTTGACTATGCCTGTGATCCTATAGGGTCCTGTCCAATTAGGATCGAATGAGCTCTCTTTGATGGCTAAAGGGTTCTTCTTCATGACGAGGTTGCCCAATCCTAAATTTCTTGATTTGATCATTTTGTTGTAGTATTTGGCTACCTTATGTTGATAGGCAGCCCGGCAGAGATTGGCATCGATTCACCTCTCTTCGATTATGTCCAGGCTCAGTCGAAGTCCGGTATCGTTGGCCTCTGGGTTGTATGTGCCGGTCCGGAATGAAGGAGTCCCCATTTTGACCGGAACAACAGCATCGACACCGAACACCAATGCGTAAGGTTTTTCCTTTGTATAAGTGAGATAGGAAGTTTGGTAGGACCACAATACCTCTGGTAAGAGTTCTGGCCAATTTCCCTTGGATTATCCAGTTTGGACTTCAGGGTCTTCTTGATGATCTTATTGATAGCTTCGACCTGTCCGTTTGATTGCGGATGGTAAGAGCAGCGAAGCGCAAGTTGATGTTTAGACGTGAACAAAAACTCCTGAATTTTTTACAGTCGAACTGCTTGCCATTTTCCGCGCGAAATGGGCAAACTTTTTGGGCCAGTAAATGTAGACTTACATGTTGGATTTTTGCATGACAATATTTTGAACTTGATTTTGTAGGTCATGTGTTTAGCTAGCTAGATTAGCTTAATTGGGGGATATTAATGATTGATAGGATTGCTAGTGATTAGATAGATTATGGTTGGTTTTTTTTGTATGGCATGGAGGGTTTTTGTGTATGGCATGACTGGTTTTTTGTATATGGCATTGGATTAAGAAAGGTAGTAAGCTAGATATATCAATAATGCTAATTGTCCCACATTTTTTTTCCCACATTTGTATCCCACCTGATGTGTCATTACTTTACTGGAAGGGTATTTTCTTTTTCTTTTTTAGGTTTTCTTTTTTAATTTTTAATGTCCAATGTATGAATGCCATGTAAGATGGTATGAAATTGTGGTATAAAAATATTGTAAGTGTAGCATTACTGTAGATATATATATATATATATATACAATAAATACCTTTTTTTTTGTCATGAATATACAATTATTGCCTTAAAATACTATATATATATGATTTGGTATTTTATAAATTCCAAAATCCTTTAATATTGTGGATTAGTTTAAACTTGAGTAAATGGTTATTTGTGAATATATATTTGTTAGGAATGTACCAAAAAAACCTATTTCAGGTTGTGCATTTTGTTCATAATTGCATTATGGTATTATAGCAAAGACAATTGAGAGTTTCTTAAAACAGATGTAAACAGGCACATAATACAACAGTTTTTCAATCAAAAGCGTGGTCTGTATCTTTAACTTACAATGGTTCAATATCAAAAACCATTATCTAATTTAAAAGCATACCACACAAATCTTAAAAAGTCATTGTGCTAATTAAGTGCCTTCATACAATAATTTATAACTCAAAACCGATGTACCAAATAAGTATATACAATGGTTATATAGTTAAAACTCAATGTTCTTAATGCATTCATACAATGATTTCATGTAAATACTGTAGTATAAAAGACATATAGACATGACAGTACACCTATTTTCAATAGCCTACACAACAGTTATTATGCTTAAACTGTTGTCTTAATGGGTATATCCCCTCGTGTTTTTACCTAATATAGTTGTAAAACTCATGTTTTACATAAGGTAACTCTTATTTAACATATATCCACACATCCGTTATTAAATATAAACCGATGTGTAGATTGACACTCAAAAACGGTATCCTCTAAATCATTGATTTTTAAGAATGTATATACAACGGATGTTCATGTATAACTGTTGTGTAGGTGCACCAGGACAACGGTTTTTTACCGTTGTTTATTAGGGTATGAATAGACATCAGTCGATTAGACAACAGTAAATGAGCACTTACACAACGGTCAAAATCCGTCGTGTGAATGACAAAGCATGCACATTCTTGTCATTCTTACTGACACATGATGACATTAAAGCATGGGTAAAAACAACCAGTCCATGTCAACTTAATTAATTATTTGATGAACAACTCCATCATAAACTAACCCCAAAAGCAAAACCCCGTACCAATTATCACACACACAAACACATATCATTTTTATATATTATAATCTTCCATCATTTGTATTGTTCTACCCATATACATCTTGAGTGGATGGGCCTCACTAGATTCTTCTCTTCCTGATCATTGATCAGGAACTTGTTATACGTACCCTAAGTAATGCATATATATGATATCTTGATTGTGCTCTGAGATGATCTAGCTACCAATTAAGGGTCAATTGGAATGAGGAAGCCCTATTGTGAGAAAACAGAAACAACAAAAGGAGCATATATGGTCTAAGCAAGAAGACCAGAAACTCATTGACTACATCAAAAAACATGCCTCCCAAACACCAAAGAAGATAAAACAAAAAATTCACAAAAAGAATGGTCCTTCAAAATCTCTCTATGGACTAAATGCATGTTCTTGTCGGCCTTACCTTAATCTACTCATATAACCATATCAAATCACTACAAAGGAAAGCTAGAAACTAAGGTTTACTGGTAAATGAGCCATAAACCATTCTCAATTTTAACACAAGACACTGAGATGCAATAGAGTAACATTGGAATTCAACTTAGATTTCTAGATTCATAAATCATGAACAAAGTTAGACTACAAGTATTTCATTAAACCCTAAAAATTTCAAAATCACAAAACTTCAAAATTGACAAGTAATTAAGACCAAGGGGGAAAGAGAGCCCATGATCAGAGGTGTAGGAATATATCAAAATCAAGTTGATTTAACGTTGATCTATCGTCGTTGCTGGGTGGATGGACAATCGAAAGCCATGAGAAAGAAGAGGAGAGAGAGGCGGGTACAGAGAGGTGGGTCTCACCGCCATCCATGGTCGGACGACGATGTATCGAGGAGAGAGAGAGAGAGAGAGAGAGAGAGAGAGAGAGAGAGAGAGAGAGAGAGAGAGAGAGAGAGAGAGAGAATGTGAGAAATGCGAGAGACAGAGAGACAAACGAAGAAAATCCAGTGGATCGGGAGAAAAAAAAAAAGTGAGCAGGATGGAAATTATCTGGACCCACTGGGAAGTCCAATTAGAAATAAGTGGGTTTTATTGGAAGGTGGAAGCCCAAAGTGGGGGTATTGGTAATTATCTCTATTAAGTAAGCTACTCTTAATTATATACTAATTACAAACCCTCCTAGCTAGCAATTAAGCTACTCTTAATTAATAATATATTCAAACAAACAAACAAACAAATCCACATGCAACTATAAATAAATTAATGGGGAAAGCTTAATTAAAGCAAAAATTCCCGACAGATAGATTCATATGCTGCAATCACCCTTCAACTTCAACTACAAATTCTGACCTACCTATATATAAATATATATGATATATACATACGTACAACTACATAAAATATATATAGACTTAATTAAATACGGAACTTCGACCAAAATAATAATAATAATAAATATGGACCTACCTACATGTTAATTACTTAATTAATTAATTTGATGTGTATGTGATTGATTCTATTATACAAGATTGTCAAAGCAGGTGGTGGTGTTGTGAATCTTGAAAAGGTCAAGACGAGAATCTCCCAAGCGCGTAGAGTAAGCGGCTTTCTTGTACTCGCCCCAAGTGAAGGGCTTGTAGACACGTGGCGTCTGGGGGGACACCATCTCCGGAAGGGCAGAGATCCATGCCTTTAGGGGTGGTGCCCCAAAGTACACCATTGACATCCTTGACTTCACTGTCGATGAGTTTGCCATTGCTCTATGCCTCACACTTACAAGCCTCCCATTCGTCAAAGCCTGCACATTATATAAATCAAAGAAACTTAATTTATCAAACATCATATGGCATCCAAAATTTCATACACAAATATGAAACATAATTGATTCTCATACTCAAAGTGAGAGAGGAAATGGTTTGACTTTCTTGTAATAAAGAAATAGTTTTTCAAATCATATATAATTAAACATAATTAAATTATCTCTGCAACACGTCCGTTCTTTAATTAAAGAACAAACACATATGCTTTATATATGGCTCTTTTTTCATCATTTAATGTTAAACTTACAGGATTTAATTATTTATGGTATAAATCATCAATTAAGACCTATTCCTTGATTTTAACTTGCATGGTTTTGAGTTCTCCATTTCCTTATTAGAATTTAGGTTTTAACTCCTAAGTTTTGAATTACTGTTCAAAATTAGTCCAAAACTCGAGAGTTACAACTTAAAATATAACCTCGAACAATAATTTTATACCTTAAAATATATAATCATATACCCTAATTAACATGTTGAATCCTGTAAAAAAATAGCCTAAAAATGACAAAATGTTATAGAAATACATGTATGTTTTTTAACTAAAGAACGAACATCATGCTAAGAAAATTTGTGTATATTTAAATATTTAAATTTTATTGTTAAATATGATGAAAATTGGGTACATAAATAAAGCAAGCTAACTTTTTGAAGAAAATGATATAAAATTAGTAATTAATTACCTGTAAGGCATCACCAACCATTACAAACAAGTGATTGGGGTCTGGAGGGACGGGAACCCATAAGCCGTCATGCAGAGAGATCTGAAGGCCCCCCACGTTGTTGGATCTAAAGATGGTCAAGATCTGAGGGTCAGAATGCTCTCCAAATCCAATCCGATTGGTCTTGTTAGTGTGATGATGATGAACTAGTTTTGGTGATGTAATTGGGTCCCACTCCTTGGTGTCCTTCTGGATCATGTCCATGTGGAGTTGTGGAGGGTAGTGATTGAGCCTGAGAATTGAGTCACTTTCAACTTCTCTGATGAACCTACTGAACACAGACTTGTCGGAAATCCATAGTCCCTCACCCACCAGATCAAGAATCTCACATGCCAACTCTTTAACTGCATCTGTGTAATCATTTACAGCACAGCTGGAAATTCAAAGAATATTATGTGTTAGCTAGTCATCTTATCACCAGTCCTCACCACAACTTAAAAGTCGGAAAATTCCTGTATTTGGTAAACAAAGTCATCTCAATTTGTTTCCCAAATTTAGTTTTAGAAAATCAATAATGCCACAGTCGATCTTCGAATTTGATTACCAAATTTTTGATCAATAATGTCACTGCATGTAAACATGTTAGAGGTACCAACTATCATTCTAATTTTTCACTAATTATTAACTTATGTGGTACATATATAACTTTAGTCATTGGTTAAGTGATCGGTTATAAATAAATGAGGTTCAAGTGTGATTTCAAAGGTTGGTCTAGATAATGGTGCACCTACTGATATTGTTATTAGAAATAATTGAGATTTAAAAGAGGCCTATATTTAAATAAATAAAAAAATAACACAGTATATATTTGAAGAACAAATTAATTAGGTTTGTGTAGCAGTATTTTTTTATTAAAGCTATCTCAGACTGCATGATCGATATCAGTTCATGCAAGATATATCGATCCAAGCAGTCATGTCAATTTGTATGATCGCATCACATTCATGCCTCATTCATAGATTAGCTAACTAGCATTCAGTACTATTTGATGAACCCAGTTCTAATTTCTAAACATGCATGAATGGGATTATGGAGAAGTGGTACTATATATTTATCAAAATATAGACGCCTAGCTGCAGAAATTAATGAGAATATATATATAAGATGATGGAAATTTAATTAAGTTCATTGATCGAGTTCAGGTAAAAATTTTCCAACTATTCAAGTCGGGCCAAAAAGGGTTGGCCGGCCTCAAATTATTGAAAAAAGCATGCCTTTCATAGTTGCATGTAGCAAATAATGGCTGACAGTAATAAAGCAATATTTAAAGCTATTTCTATCTGCCACTACTTTAATTACTACTTTTTGCTACAATGAAATTAACAAGAGAATTTGGAGGCTAGCTATCCCATTAATTACCTTTCTCATCTAATCATGCATGGAGAAATCGGTAATAGATGTGTACGTATAGCATTTCGCCCTCTCTTATCATAATTAATTACATGATTTGCATACATGTTAATATGAAAGAGACCTTAATTTACACTCATTATATATGTGCCCAAATAATAATATAAGAACAATTTTCATACAACAAGTATATATAATTATTATATTTATCTTAAATAATGTAATGAAAGAGATAAATATATTATGTGATTAGAAAAATTAATATATAGAATACATGAAGGTCAAAGCTCCATGAAAGAGTGCCGTCCAACTAAATAATTGGAAGGGTTCAGAATATATTCTTTGTCACGTAGCCATGTCCGCGAAATAAAAACACTTAAAAATAATAATAATAAGGTGAACATTAATTGTATTAAATAAGTATTGAATAGTTATAATTTATATGGTATGCTTTCTTTAATCTTTTCTTTTTCCAACAAGGAAAGATGTCGTTTTCAAGGATACCAAGCATTAATACTAAACAATTCTTCTCCACCTATTCGATCATCTGCAAATCAATTCCCTCCTTGTAGGCCAAGTTCCTGAATTCAAACTTCTTAATTTAATTGTATTAGATAAAGCATTCAAACTAAATTAATTAAGTCAAACAAGCCATATAAACTTATCGCCATATATTTTCTCAAACATATCGAAGCTAGCTAGCGTAAATGTCCATGTTAAATCAATGAACACAAAAGAATGCCTATGCACGTACGTATAGGGTGGTAATGTTTGTTTTTTAACTAAATGTTTTACAATTCGACAATATAAACATCTTATGTTACAAGAAATATTGTACGGTACCTAAATTTTGTTGGGTCATTGGAGATGACATTGGATCTCTCAGAAACGGAGAGAGTATCAGTTTGAAGAAGAAGGTACTCAAGCTCGCCCATGTCACCATTGCGGCCGATGTTTTTGCAGCCATAACCGAAAGGGCAGGCCGGGCCGGCTCGCTGCTTCTCCGATGTGGGTTTGGAAAAAAAATCAGAGCCCTGTGCTTCCAATCTGGCAATGACCTCTTTTGGGACGCCATGGTTCACCACCTTGAAGAAACCATATTCTTCGCAGGCCTCCACTATTTGTTCCGAGAGCTGTGACCTGTTGTAGTTTGAAAGGTCGATTGTGGGAATCCCTACTGCCTTTGTTTTCTTGGTGCGTATTGGTGAAGGAGATGGTACAACCATTTTGCTAGCTAGCTTGTCAAGTTTGATCAATGATCAGCTGGCTAAAGATGATTAATTGTGATGATCAGGAAGAAAGTGATCCAAGATGAGGAAGGGAATTTGTGTTTCAACTAATTTGTACTTGGGAGGTGTGATCATGGTTGAGCTTATACTGCTATATATATATATGTGTATCACAGAGAGAGAGAGAGAGAGAGAGAGAGAGAGAGAGAGAGAGAGAGAGAGAGAGAGGACAATTATTATTTTTTATGCTATGTAGGGGAGGGGGGGTTTGATGGTTTATAATTTTTTTTTTTTGGGCACTGTCGCACTGATGGTTTATAATTTTTTTTTTGGGCACTGATGGTTTATAATTCAAACCAAGTGGAGCATGAATTAGAAGACGTGGGAAAGTTTGTACATATGGCACCTTGGAATAAGAGGTTAATGAGCTTTCTAGATTTTTTAATATTATTGTTTTGGGTGATTAAGGGTGAGAAAGTGAAGTTAAGGATCACTCTTGCCCGTATTAAAATTGAGATTTAGTACCTACTCACAATTTTATTCACTGCATGCACACAAAAATGTTTTTGAATCTATCATAATTTATCAACATAATAAAGTGCTTGTAAGATATTATATATGTATCTTCTTAGTTTTAAAACGATTTCAAATATGAATAACTCTTTTTCGGATCTAAAAAAATGACTAGAATCAATAATGTTAAACTCATCAAATCAAATGATGTGTGAACACACATGATTAATATATTATTATTTAAAAATTAATGATTTAAATCTATATAATATGTCTAGATTGATATAAATAACGTACTGTTATATCATTTAACAACTTTTTTAATTATACAATACGGTGTTACAATATACTCAAATTAAAATAGGTGTCTAATTAATAATTTATAAATCATGTAACCTGTAATTCGGGTTACAGGTTTCATACTTTAGATTAATAGATTGTGTGATAAAAGGGCCAGGCTGGTAGCGGCTGTTTGTCCCCTGTAATAGGGGTTTTGTTAGACACACTTTACGAAAAGAGTTGGGGGCTTAAATTAAGCATATTATCAGGTGAGCCATATTCCAGCATATTATGTTGATTGTTGACTTTTCAACTTTCACTCCCACACGTGCACCTTTTCAACTTTCACTCCCTCATCGACTTTTTAATGCCGTGGGATTGTCTATTATATATAATTAGAAGGTTTTTTTTTTTTTTTTTTGGGCCAAATATATAATTAGAAGGTTTTTTTTTTTTTTTTTTGGGCCAAATATATAATTAGAAGGTTAATTAGATGATAGTGACAATAATTGGACTAGTTGTGTTCCAATTCCAAGGTGAATGCATTGTCAAACAGTCAAAGTGTTTGCACGTGCACACACGCAAAAAGAAAAATTGTTATTGAACTCTTCGTTTATCCAAACTGGTTGGACACTTGCACCATTTTTGCATACTCACTCTCACTATTTAATTAATTAATATATTAGATTGTCAAACCTCATGTTTCCACTTTCCATGTGCTTGCACGCAAACATAGAACTTTATTTATCAACGCAGAAAGGGAAGCTGATATTCAACTCTCTACAGTCTATTCATATCAAGGAATTAAATTTCATATTTCGAAAAGAATTTAATGAAAATTTTAAAAAATTTTAAATTTTGATAAAAATTAGACGAAAACAACGAAATTTAGTATCAAAATATGAAAATTTTAAAATTTATTATATGTTTATTTAACATATTATCTACTAAATTGATAAAAAAATATTGAATAAATCAAATTATATAGTTGATTTCATGTGATATAAGGTAAATATAATGCGCATTGGAACAAATATTATTAAATAAAATTAGTATATTCTTTATACTGTATAATTTAATTACACACTAAAATCTAAAATCTAAACCCTAATATTCTATATATTCTATATATCCTAATACTATTTATACTCTATAATCTATATATTAAATTATATATACTCTATATTCTTTAGGATATTAGGTTTTAGGCCATTTAGGATACTTTTAATTATTATTTTTATATAGAAATGTATTAAAGTGTAAGGTTTAAAATAGCTAAACAAAATCTCAAATTTTTTTTTCCTTTCCAATTGCCCAAAGGCCCCAAACACGCCTTTTTTTTTTCTTTCCTTATTTTTTTTCCCCGTGCCTCTCTCTTAAGTCTTTTTTTTTTAATTTTTCCTTCCTTTTTTTCCGCGCCTCTCACCTACCCAAGCTTTGTCTTCACTAAGTATAACAACCCAAATTTGGCTTATGATAATTTTGTTAAATTTTTCAAATTTGTTTTAAGGTTTTTTTTAAAAGGAATTATAATTTATTTAAATTTATTTTAACTAACTTAGACCTTTGGTTGTGGTTCTAGAGTTTAGTTGTATGGAAATGAATTTTATAAAATGAAAATTTAAGAATTATAAGAGTAGGATTTTTCATAATTTTTTTAAAAGCAATTTGACTATTTTGAGGTTATTGGAAATTAGTACTCATCAATACGAGTCTGTATAATTTTTCAATGAATTATTTGGGGTCTCGAGCTATTTTTGGTGAATTTCTGAAGTTGGAGAAAATACAAAAATTTCGATAAATTTCGGCGAAATCCTCCCAAAAAATTATTAAACATGTGTTTCGATTTCGGAACCCTAAAAAAATGAAATTTAATACCTTGATTCATATCTAGAAAAATCAGACTTTTTCTCTTATTCTCTTTAGTTATTATTTTCTTTTAAGGAAAATGTTTTTTTAAAAATTAAATTTTGATTATGTGTTAATTTAATGTGCGTATTATTAGTTGTATCAATATATCCCCCTTAACTTTAATTTTGAAGCCAATTGCACATGTGTTACATTTTCCGTTGAAAAAATGGTCACGTGCGTAAAGTGGTTTGATTTTTATGGACTTGTAGTGGTAGTGCATGTAGTACAAATGGAATAACAAATTTATTCCTAAAAAAGTGACCACGTGTGTGATACGTGATAACCTTTGGATGAAATTTGTAACTGAGTTTATGAAAGTGGCATATTGACATTCAAAGTAAAGTTGATATGGTATATTAGTACAATCCATAATTAATTATTATGAATTGACACAGAAGATAGAGTTTAAAGCATTTTTAAAAAAACAATTCCTTTTTTTAAGAATAAATTACATATTTGGTCTACTTATTTTATATCTTGTTTAATTTTTGTTCACAATCTTTTTTAAGTTCTGTTTTGATACACTAATTGTTTCACTTGTTTAATAAAGGTCTAGATTTGTTTTCTCAAATTTATCTTTCTTTTTACCTTATCAAATCTCAACTAAATTCAGTAAACATATATTTATTTTAAAGCTATGCATCTTCTCTTTACAAGCATATAAAGATTATTCAAATCAAAGTTCTAAAACTCAAGAAAATTGTTCTCAAAGTAAGGTATCCGAAACTATTAATTTTTCCTAGAAAATTTTTTCAGATTTTTCAAACTTCACCAAACTTCAATTCTCTATGATTATAATACTCCAAAGTGGTTATTATGACTAATAAATGATGAAATATAATTTATACTTCAATTATAATTGAAAAAAACACAACCAAAAGAATTTAAAATCATAATTTAAAAAAGATCGTAAACCAAAATTGAACTAAGTATAAAATAAGTGGATCAAATTAAATTGAACTTAAAAAGTATCGTGAACCAAAATTAAACTATGTATAAAATAAGTGGACCAAAATTGAACTTAAAAAAATATCATGAACCAAAATTAAACTAGGTATAAAATAAGTTGTCCAAATTTATAATTTTTTTTTTATTACAGTAGGAGGACCATATCTTTTTTCTATCATAATCCTAATCTATTCTTCCCCTCTTTTCTTTACCATTTAGTCTAATTCAAGGACTTTTATCTATTGAATTATTAATTGCCAATTAACTCGAAGTTTCTCTTCTCAAAATCATAGGTGTGTGGGTGTTGCACACCTGTAGTCATCCAAATGGTGTGATGACTTTTTAATTTTAACTTAAGTACGTACTATTTAAAATAGTATTGGAAAAGTTTATTTAAGGTTTAGGTACTAAGTAGAAGACAATAAATTAGTTTGGGGTCAGAATTCTTATTTAGCGGGCATTTGAACACTCATCTATTTTCACTTCTTATTTTATTTTAGAAATCGAATTATGGCGATATAGCAATCACCTCATTGTGAGCGCTAACAGTCATATCTTACTTCATTTGTTCAATGTTAATGTTTTTAATTCTATATATTAATTTAGGGTTTACAATGTAGTCTCTAAACTATATGGCCTAAATTCTAACCTTCAAATTAACCCTTATAAATCTTAAGTTATAAATTCTAATGCAATTGCAAAGAAGTTACATCTATATACAAGAAAGAAAAAATAACCAGCCTTCGAAAGTGGGATCGCTTATAAAGGAATTTTTCCTCGTGACTTGTTTTTGTCTTAAACTAATAGTACTCTCTCATTTACTTAGTACCTAATCTTAAAAAATGTTTATTATGATTTCATCAAAAAATTTGTCCTTGATACTTAATTCACATTCCTCTTTTTTATGCATAATTTCTAATCTATAATATTATTAAAAAAATTAACAATTGAGGTTAAAATTCCATTCACAATAAGCAAAATACATTTCAATTTAACCGGAGGGTTTGAAATGAGTTAAGCTCANGTCTCTCTCTCTCTCTCTCTCTCTCTCTCTCTCTCTCTCTCTCTCTCTCTCTCTCTCTAACGGTTCATGAGTACACATTTGACTTTCATTGTTACATTTTTTTTTGTTACAAAGGGAGGCCAAGGAAAGAGGCCTAGAAGGGGGAGAGGGGGATCGAAACCCGGTAAGGAGGGGGGGCAGCACAACTACTTGGCCAACTGGCCTACCCCAAGTCCTTACTTTCATTGTTACATTAACTCACCTAATTTTGTTATGATAAACTCTCTCTCCCTCTCTCTGTCTCTCTCTCTTTCTCTAATGGTTTATAAGTACACATTTGACTTTCATTGTTACATTAACTCACCTAATTTTGTTATGATAAAAAAGTTGACCACTAACTTTATTTATGACAAATAAGTTCACGTTATAATTAATCTTATAACATCAAGTTTTCAACGAGCATTTCAACACTCCTTTGTGAGATTTCTAATGCTTATTTCTACCGTCATCAGTGACTAATGACAACTTATATGTACGTGGTTGTACTAATCAATAGAACAATCATTTTTTTTTTTAAAGATTTTTTTCTTCTTTACACTTCTATGTATTATTTTCATATAGTTGTGTATTAACATTTTACAAGCAACATGTAAAGAAAAATCATGTAAATGCATGAGTTTATTTTGACGTAAATGTGAGTTGTCACTGAAAGAAAGTGACAATCATAAGTTGTCAGGATGGACAATGACAATCACGTTATACGTGAGCGTTCGAAGTTTCAATGTCGAGCATTCAAACACTCGACAATGAAATTTAAAAATAAGCTGACTTAGCATTTTGTTTTACGTGTGGACCAATTAAATCAACCTATTTTATATTTTCGCCTTCAAAAAAAAAACTTTTTTTTTAAACTACAAAACTTGATACAAAACAAAATTAGCAAATGGGCTCTCAACTTTTTTATTTTTTATTTTTTATTTTTTTTTTTATAGTTCAGGGGATGGGAAAAGAAAGAATCAAAATCGAATTATATAATGTGAGCTAGAATTAAACCTCAACTTCTTGCTTTTACTTTTGTACTTCTATTGCATCAGATTTACAAAATTAGTCAACTTTATATCTTTCTTTAAGAAAATTATTTTAATCTTAATATAATTAAATTTGATCATCAAAAGATAAAATTTTAGAGCTGCCATTACCAACGCCTACAATACCCACCAAATAGTTTTCTTTTGTTCTATCAAAAAAATATGTTTTGTTTTTTTGGTGTCATGCTGTCATTAGTTTGTGTCTTATTGATTGTACGAATTAAGATTCTACTTTCAGAATAAGTTCACGTTTAACTCCACTCTCCACCTACTTTACTATTAATTGGCTAAGGCAGCTTTTAAATCTTAATTATTCTTGATTAATATATATATAATCAAAATTTGTGATTTCTCGGGTACTATTTGAAAGTGATCGATCCGCACAGAAACAATTAGTTTAGAAAAAAATAAAATTTAATGTTGTTTTGTTAAATAGTCCGATAATATTAGATACTTTATTACATTAATAAATTATAAATCTGAATTACACACGGGTCAATTCATGATTTAAATTTATAATTTATAATTTAAGAACAGAAATATTTTATGCTGCCAAATTATATGATAATTCAAAATTACTTCTTAATTAAACATATAGAAATGGTCACCGATCTCCAAGGCCTCGGGTTTATATCTTTTTTTGAAATACAATTCTTAAATTACTAATGTTGTAAGACTGTTTAAAAAGTAAACATTACTCTATAAATTCTTCTGAAGCAGGACCCTTAATTTGAGGTTGAGGGCCGGCCAATGCGAAACATGTAGAGCAGACAAAACAATGAAGAAACTCCATATGAAAGAAACACCAAAGAAATTCCATATAAGATGTGACAAAACATAGTGGGTTCTGCAGTCTCCATGCAACGCTTGCCATATGGCACACATATATGTGATCTCTAAGTCCCTATAACCTATGCCCAATTGGCCATCGAATATTTCTCATTTCTCATTTCTCGTACGTATACCAATTTATTAAGCGCGCATTATTATTAGCCCTATCAACTGGTTCATAATCAATGTCCAAGTCCAACTGGCCACTCTTCTGCTGAAGCATGCAAGTGAATATTATATCCATATTTGGTTCTTTCATGAAGTTACAAATTTGATATTTTTTTGTTCGTACTTTTTGTTTCATTGTTGTTAATATTACTAGGGTGTCATTCAATGCATGTCATCATGCATGTGTCTCGCGAGTCTTTTGGCATGTGATTAATTAGATCCCTTGAGAGAACTGCATGCACAATTAAGAAATGCAAATTTGTGACTTCATGAAAGAACCAACAATGGATATAATATCGAAAGAATGGGTGGGAAAGTTGGTGGGAGGGAGGAAGGGGAGGGTGCTGCGTTTTTGGGATTTTTTTTTTTTTTTTCTATTTACTATTTTGTTTTTTCTTATTGAATTTTAAAGTTTCAAAAAATATCATAATTTTTTGTCCACGCAACATCTTATATATATATAAGCACAAAAAAAAAAAAAATCCATAATGGCCATACAGGGTAAAGTAGGACACATAAATCACTTATGGGTGGTAAAGTGAGTCAAAAAAAGAAAAAAATTTCAGGTGTTAATATGAGATTTGATTAAAACTTTGGGTGACAACGACAAGAAAGCAATTAAGCCAAAACTCTGATTGCCACCCCATATATGACGGTAAATTCGGTAATCACAACACACAAGAAAAAAAACATGCAAATGTAATGCAACCTAGAAAAGAATTACCTGTACAGTTTTCTAAATGTGTCTTTCAAGCATGACACATCATAACCGCTAAGCTCAGTATCCAACATATTTCTTATCGATTGCATATTTATTCGTACATAAGTTTGATTATTCAAATCTAACCAACCACACAAGTTTAAACCATAATGTCTAACAACATAATACAACATTGTCCTTAATATAATCGCATCAACTTACTTCTTATCAATTTCATAAATAGGCCATTTAAGCTTCATGCTTGGGACTTTATTGCTAGAGAAAGTCTCCCATCCTGTTTTGATCCAGAAATAACTGAGTTGCGCACAATCACAAATGGCTGTCAGGACTTCCCCACGTAATTAAAGATTCAAGTGCCCACATCAATGCACCATTCTCTTCAACCTATCAAAAATTCTCGTTCTCTGATTAAAAGAGCAATCAATTAGTTGTGATTGAGAACTCTACTGCACCTCCCAATTTCCTCCCTCTAGCCTCAAGGCTTCCCGGTTGGAATTAGTACACCATATATTCAAAAAGTAGGGTTTAGTAAATGTGTTATATGTAAGAAAGAAAAAAAAAATGAACATACAAAATGATCACATTTGGAGACAACTTGACTTGAGCCATCAAAAACCCCAAGGCTTAATTACTTTCTTGCCACCCATAGTTTTAAGTGAATATCACATTACCACCTGAAACTTCTTTAGACCCACTTTACCAACTATAAGTGATTTTCGTGTCCCACTTTATCCTTTTCTATCAACTCCGTCAGATATTCCGTCAAATATAATGTTGTTGACGCCCACATGGCCATTGTGGGTCTGTTTTTGGCTTATGTACGATTCCACGTGGATAATAAAATTAATAAAAATTATGATATTTTACAAAAATTTAAATTCAATTCAACAGAAATGAAGTTTTTGCTGCAACAAAATACACAAATCAACAAAGTAGTTTCTATTTTCAGATGAAAGCAGAGCTAAAATATATTCACTCAGCTTGAACAAATTAACTCAGTGCTTTTTTAAACTATTAATTAGAATATGGTAATAAATACAACCCAAATTTTCAAATTGTATACTAAAAAATGGTTTAACCACATGAGAAATTAGGTCAGTGGAGCTAAGCATGGACATTAAAGTTCAAACAAAATAAAAGGACCAAATCACTCACCATACTGCAGAGATTATATAGGTACAGTAACTTTTTAACTTCTTCCTACAGATAAAATAAACAAAGTTAGGTCTACTAATTTGGATACATTACATGAAATAATATCATAATTCTTCTATAAGCATATGCATAGATTGGATTATAATTAGAGTACGGAAGAAGATTACTACATGAGCAAGCACTAATCAGTGGAGGAGCCAGAAAATTTCAATATTAGCAGGGGCCAGATATAATCAAAGTGAGTTGTAATAAGGGAATTCATAATTGACAACACTTTGAGTGCTTTGACCTTAATCTTAAGAAGGGATTCAAGGGATTCAAACAGTTTACAATAAAACTAAAATGGTTCTCTAAATAAAATTGATCCAAGTTAACAGAAGACCATATCACAATGTCACACCTG
Source organism: Dryas drummondii (assembly GCA_003254865.1). Taxonomy (NCBI): domain Eukaryota; kingdom Viridiplantae; phylum Streptophyta; class Magnoliopsida; order Rosales; family Rosaceae; genus Dryas; species Dryas drummondii. The sequence goes on along the minus strand of QANW01001990.1, from coordinate 401,255 downwards.
ATTAACGTCAATCTTATATATTTTCACATGTGGGAATTACACTCTCAACTCTTCAATGATTTTAGATATAACCTTGGCTACACAAAGAAGAGTAGGCCAAAGGTTAACTCGAAAAGGAGCAGCTCATTGCAAATGACTTGATTGATGAAAGTAAATTCTTTACAACTAACAAAGATAATCGGTGAATGTCATGAAGAAGAAACACTACTGCATAATCCTTCATCAGGCACACCCACCAAACAATGCCAATTAGTCTCAAAGGGCACAGTTTGCAGTGCCTATTGCTGTTCTAGTCACGGTTTGTGCGGTGGTGCGATTGGGAGGGGTACCTATTGTGACAATGTCACGGTTTACATAACCGTGAGTCCATGCAGACCGGGTCCCACACCATTCTCATTAGCATACTTGAGCCAAGCTGATATACTTGAGCCAAGCTAGTGGCTTAAAGGAAAGAAGCCGATGGACGATCAAGAAGCCACTCCTTTTCATGCTCTCATGGTTGTATAACCGTGAAACACTAAATAATATTAAAATATGGCATACTGTGACATGAAAAACATATAAATATTATATACAAATTATTCATGTATTTATTTTATTAAATGACCTTTGCCTTTCACCTTCGGGTATCCGTGCCATACTTCCATTAAATATATAAAACTAATATATATACAATTGCTCATATATTGTTTCATATACAATAATATCAAAAAATAACATCCTTGGAATACACACCACAAAAAAGGTATTACTAGCCAAATTAAACTTATATATTAGTAACCAAAATACTATAAATAGGAATACAAAATAATTTCATTACTAAACAATAATATAATTAAAGTAATTTAATTCATAGTTGAAGTAATAAATAAACCAATACTAAAGCCTGGCTGATGGTGAAATTTTAAGATAGAGTAGACGACATCATCTTGTTTAGTGGAGCAGAGACATTAGCCTGCTTGAACATTAGCTTGAGAATTGAATTCCTGCCAAAATTAAGAGAGTACTCTTATTATTGGACCTGAAGCTATTATATTATAAATCTTCTCATAAGACTTATAATTAAACAAATAAAATATCAAATGGATTATCAAAGATGTAAGAAAATCATGTCAGGTGTGTTACTGGAGGTCCGGTGTGTTACTAGAGGTCCGGTCCTCAAATAAGAGAACCGGTTCTTAAGCCCATAAATTTCAAAGTGAGTTACTGGNGGCTTAAAGGAAAGAAGCCGATGGACGATCAAGAAGCCACTCCTTTTCATGCTCTCATGGTTGTATAACCGTGAAATACTAAATAATATTAAAATATGACATACTGTGACATGAAAAACATATAAATATTATATACAAATTATTCATGTATTTATTTTATTAAATGACCTTTGCCTTTCACCTTCGGGTATCCGTGCCATACTTCCATTAAATATATAAAACTAATATATATACAATTGCTCATATATTGTTTCATATACAATAATATCAAAAAATAACATCCTTGGAATACACACCACAAAAAAGGTATTACTAGCCAAATTAAACTTATATATTAGTAACCAAAATACTATAAATAGGAATACAAAATAATTTCATTACTAAACAATAATATAATTAAAGTAATTTAATTCATAGTTGAAGTAATTAATAAATAAACCAATACTAAAGCCTGGCTGATGGTGAAATTTTAAGATAGAGTAGACGACATCATCTTGTTTAGTGGAGCAGAGACATTAGCCTGCTTGAACATTAGCTTGAGAATTGAATTCCTGCCAAAATTAAGAGAGTACTCTTATTATTGGACCTGAAGCTATTATATTATAAATCTTCTCATAAGACTTATAATTAAACAAATAAAATATCAAATGGATTATCAAAGATGTAAGAAAATCATGTCAGGTGTGTTACTGGAGGTCCGGTGTGTTACTAGAGGTCCGGTCCTCAAATAAGAGAACCGGTTCTTAAGCCCATAAATTTCAAAGTGAGTTACTGGAGGACCGGTCCTCAAGAGTGAGGACCGGTCCTCAATCCTAGTTTTCTCAAACACCAATATTTTTGAATTTTTATAAAATGTCCTATACTCCTAGTCAATCTGTATTATCTATTTGGCGTGGTAAATTAGAGAGAGAAGGAGGAGGGTATTACTTTTTGGTCATGGCACAGTATGCAAACAGTGACTGATAGTTAAAATATTACTTTTGGTCATGGCACAGTATGCAAACTGTGACTGATAGTTAAAATATTACTTTTAGAATAGGCACAGTATACAAACAGTGACTGATAGTTAAAATATAAACAACATATCCAAAACCGTGAGAGTTTAGAAAACCACCAAACTTGTACACAATCCGAACAATATTAGTACATGTCACGGTTTGGAAATCTGTGAATTACTACATGTCACAGTTTGGTCATCTGTGACTTAGTAAATGCGAATGTCATTTCTCAGCTCCGTTGCAGCGGCTCCACGCAACCGAAGCCGCTGAATTTTAATAACCCTCACAGTTACCAGTGCCTATTATTAAATTACTCACCCTTACACCGTGACAACTAAGTTTGAGTTACTGATTACTCAAAACCATGTATGGAAATGCTGTAATGTCATTCGCCTCATAACTGTGAGTCATTGTTCGTGCCTACTGTCCATTTTTCCAGTAGTGAAAACTGATGGCAATGATTCATCTATCTCATGCAATTACAAAGAAATAAAATGAAAAAGCCGATCTGATAAACCAACAAATTCGGTATTTTAAAAAATGATTCAAGAAAATATTAGTATATTACTTTCAACTTCGTCAAGTTCCTCATGAAATTGGCTCATTGACTTAATGAGGACAACGTTTAGAAGATCTGAAAAACAAAAAAAAGTTTGTGAAAAGAGTAGACAACGATTAAGAAAAGGAGAAACAGAAAAATGGGAAGATAAAGAGAAAGGGAAAGAGCTAGGGAGATACCTGCTGAGGAGGATGAGCAGAGGCGACTGTGGTTTGGAGAGGGAGATGAATTGAATAATGGTTTGGAAGTGGATGGAATTGTGTGTGGTGTGGTTGGGATTGAAGTTAGGGTTTCTAAGGTTTGGGTTTTGAAAGAAATAAAATGAAGCTCAAGATGATGAACAACCATTTGTCGCACCAAAACCACTGAAATCCTCGCCATTTTCGTTTAGGATGATTATTAGTTTGTTTAGGTAAGAACAAGGTTATTTGGAGTGAGATTGGGTTAGGGAATTCTGGTAACCTAAAATGTCAAGTGCAAATGACCTTTCTTGATGAGGTTTTACATGATGCAGTTCATATGTTGTAATCTTTGTGTTATGGATTAATCATTAACAATATAAATAAGCATACCAAAATTATTTGAATAAAATAATGAGATCCATGTATACATGGCCAACATCTGTACTATGAATTGATAGTCCATTCCAGTCTAAAGTACATGGAAACATAATGTATATATTTGCAACTCCCCCAAGTCCGCAGCCAGACACAAAGAAAAGTAGCAATTCCGCTCCAAATTTTTCTCTAATTGCCAAAATTTCCAAGTTCACTGTCAGCAACTCCCATTGACAACAAAAAAAAAAAAAAAAAAAAAAAGGAGAAACAAGAAGTAAAAGCCAAAAACAAAAAAAGGGGACCTTCAATGAAAACGACTGCTCAACAATTTGGGAAGTAGAAACACAACATGATCAGTTCATTGCAAGAAGACACAAAATTCCGAGGCTGCTTATAAGATACAACACTCAGTATAAAGGACTCCTTGAATGTCCCTTGTTGGTCTTTTTCTCAATCCCTCAATCAATTCTTTCACAGTTCTTGAGTAGACAGCGCCACAACCTCCACATAACCTCTGCATAATCTCTACATAACTTCTACATATTATCCGGTACGCTCTGTTTCATAAACCACTAAGGATTTCTGCTTCTTCAGCAGGCAATTCATCCCTTTGTCCTGCTGCTGGGGATGAAATTTCATCACTACGACGCCAGCAAGACCGTCATGCATATGAACCTCAGACAAATGTGACAGCACAATCACAAGAATATTGTACGGCTACTCAGTTCAAGCCACGAAGAAGCCAGTTCAAAGTCAAAATTTAATGAACAAATGATGAAATTAGACCATCATAATCAGATACGGGTTCACTTCATCCATCAATTTCCAAATTGAAGTGCTCCTTAAGGATAGCTCTAGAAGTCTTTCCAAATCCATTGGCCACTTCTTCCATATCCTTGAGCTTTGTGACCTCCCTTTTAATCTGCTTCACCCTGCTCAACACAGTATCCAGCAAAGCATCTGGGTCAGCTGACGTGCAATGTGCCAGATCATACTTCTCCTTCTCAAGTTGCTGATACAGATTACAAAGATAGTTCTTCTGTGCATGAAGGCTTTCCTCTGCCATTTTATATTCAGACTCTTGTGACTTTCTTAGTGCCTGCAGAACCTGATCAATCTCTTCCTCAAGTTTTTGAGATTGAGTTCGATAATCAAAAGATATAGACATCATTTGCGAGCTTGTTCTAACGTCTAAGGGGTCTTGATGGTTTGTAACTTCCAGGGCAGTATTTCCTCGAAGAGAAACATCTGTACATAAATGAACACAGTCCATGAGAGGGAGAGAGAGAGAGAGAGAGAGAGAGAGAGAGAGAGAGAGAGAGAGAGAGAGATTCGTGTCTACAACTACAATTTAATGAAAAAGGATACCCATTTCTGACTTTGGGATGAGAGAGAAAATGTGTCTTGTGCCCTGTGGGTGGGTTGGTATCAATGTTCTAATGCAACGTATTAACAAGCATCCCCATTGGCATCACAGCGATGAATTTCAAGAACTCATTGATATGCACAAAGCCTCTATCATTAGGGAAAAAAAAAAAAAGCACTACCATTTCCATGTGAGAGGAAAAGAAAATAAATAAATGAAAGAATATTTGTTATTTCCTTGTATGGCCTGGCATATCAAGTGTGCACATCTGCACTTAAAGACTATACTCTTGTATGGCCTGGCATAGTCAAGTGTGCACATCCGCACTTAAAGACTTCCCAACCAGTGGTCCAATGATCATATCTATCCAATTTTTAAATGTTCCTTCAAAAAATAAAAAATAAAAACCTTAAAAAAAATGAGCCAAATAAAAAATGGTTTAGCCCTTTGATTACCATCACCATTTCAATCTTATTGAACCTAATTAGACAACCAAACAGTTTTCAATTTGGCTGATTTTATGTAGGGATGACCTTAAGTATATCCATTGACAGTTGAACAACATTGCATACTAGCACGTCTGCACTTTTCTTAAAATGTGATGTCCCACACCTGAAACTCCTTACTTTACATACATACTCAGATTAAAAATTTTAACGAATTATATTTCTGTCCTGCATCCAAACAGAAAGTTGTTCATAACATAATTACTTGATTTCATAGGGGGGAAATTTACCAGTAGAAATAGCTGAATTGTTGTCTTCCTCTTTCCAAATATCTTCAAGATGAGTCCCATATTTGAGCTGATTAAAATAGCAAAGGGTTATAGTGTTAAATTTTTGGTCTTTCAGAACTCTAAATGTAAGCGATGCTAAACTACTGTAAAGCTATTGCTTTTACCTTTGCAATGGCCAATTCAATACGTTTCAGCAACTCCTTTGCACTGGTTTTTTGTGAGTCACGCAAAATGCATATACCAATATTTAAAATCTTCTCAATGTCATCCCGAGAATCAAGAGATTCACATGTATGTAAAATCCTTGTAACATGTGAGACCAGATCTGTCCTTTCATCACAGCGCCGGCAATAATACTCCGCATCTAACCCAATGCTTCCTCCAACTGTTCCAGCCATGTAACACCGCACAGCACAGCCAATGTGGGCAGCATGCCCACATATACAACCCTCACGCATCATTGCTTCACATCTGATGTAATCATAGCCTCCATAGGAGGAATTTATAGTCTTCCAACAAAGAATGCAACAGCAATCACGGCAGAACTTAGGTTCACTGCAGCAAATATCACAATCCATGACTGCTAGAGGTGGCTTTTGTGCTTGTTCCAACAAACTGTTGCACATCTTAGTTCCGGCCTTACAGCAGACAGTGTCAGACTGGGAATCAGATTCTGCAATCTCTTCGGGAGGTGGAATAAATTGCATACTCCGAAGCACCGCAGTACCTATATAAACCCCAAAAAAAGAAAGGACATAGTTAGATTAGGAAAAACCATTTCCAATGACAAAAACTCATGCATGTCAACAACTATGTACGAGATCATTCCAAACATGAAGTCTCAACATGAAAGTAATGGTATTGATTCTCAATAAACTGAGAAGTATAAGAACCAGCATGACATGTATAAATCCATGTTAGATGTCTGTCCATTAAAAAGCAAAATTTATTAAAAAAAATCTTGAACATGGATTTTCTTCTTAAGTTTTTTTTTTTTTGGGTGAAAAACTTAAAAACCAAAATCAAGAATATCATGTTATCGCAGTTTGAATTTTTTGTGCATGCACATCACACAATGTTCACTATGCTTAAAAATCTCAAGAATCATATAAAATGAGGAGAAAAGTTGAAAATAAACATCAGTCCAGATAATGGATAAGAAAGAAAACTTTAACTTATAGGGATTTAAATTAGAATCTGACAGCCTTTAAATACCCCATTAGTTTTTTCCAGAATTGAGACCACGAGTCCAGCCATTCATTACAGGAATTTCATAGAAGTTCATACTCATTAAAAAAGAAACAGTTATTACAGATGTGACTTAAAGACATGAGTTCACGCTTAGCCACCCATCATCTTGAAGAACAATGGATAATTCCTCTGAGTTCAAGAAATTGCAAGCAAAAGAAAACAAAGAAAAAAAGAAGGAAACATTGTTAACAAAAACCAAATCATTTCATAGACAGACAAGGAGGTGTGACTATTTTATTTACATAGAAATTCCAAAATTAGATATGAATATAACTGAATGTAAAAGCACAAAACTTGGGAAAAGAAAATCAACATTAGTAACAACTGACCATTTGCCAAGGATGACTGTTTTGCTGGGATTTTCCAGGAGAATGATGCAAAAAATGCATCAGCGTTTGTACCCGGAAATTCTGTTTGGATATATCGTTCAACTGCAAGCTTGCTTGCAAAACCATGTTTCCTACTTGTTCCATTCCCAGAACGACGAAGACGCTTTGGAAGATACAGGTACCTATCCAGAAAGTGTCCAGTTGCAGCAACTCTCTTTCCTACCTTCCAGCGCCAATTATCACCAGGATTAGGCCAATTCATGGGAGCATAAGGCAAGCCTTCACCAGACTCGTCAGGTAAAACTGGACCAAGGGAAAAACCATTTTCCGTTGTCCTAGGCGTGCTTCCATCAGTTTCATTGTAAATTTCAATCTCCATGATTGCTTTATAAGCTGACAAGTGGCCAGGGGTAGTGTACGATAACCTACAAATAACACAAGTGTAAAACCACTCTGTAGACTCCAAAATTATTCATTCTGATTACAAAATAACTTCAGAGTGGAAATATCACAACTAAAGCATATGCCAATAATTCATTTATTCCAAGAAATCATATTCTTGACGTTGCATAAGTAAATGATATCCATGGGGTTGTGTCAATTCATAATACTTTGAAATACATACAGGCAACTGACCTTGACCCCAATTTGCAGCCTACCTAAATGGATAGGCCTAGTTAGGACATCAATATGAGCAGGGGCGGACCCAGGATTTTAAATAGGGTGGGCTGAATGTCCAAGCTAATTTCTCATTATTGTTAGTGAAAAAAGTTTGTGAAATTTTGACAGCATCTTATTTGTTTTTATGACATTTCCCAAATTTCCCAAATTTACAAAAGCTGTTAAAGCACTTCTATAATTTACTATCAAACAAAACTCGACGGCACATTTACTATCAAAGACAATATGTATATATGCAATGCCCAGCCCTAATTTTTTCTATACCATAAATCCCTAATTCAATCTTAATTAGGGTTATTCAAATCCTAAATCAGACCCTAAAACTTGAAATTCTATATAAAATAAATAGTAAGTTAGTTACCTCCTTAGACTTGGGGTGACTGCCGAGTGCCGATTGGGGTAAAAATAATCACAGAAAAACTTCAGCTGGAGAAAAAATGAAGAGCATATAAAAAAATCAAAGTTAATAAAAGAAAAAAAGAGATTGAGAAAAAAAAAAAAAAAAAAAAAAAGGAAGAAGAGGGATTGAGTATATTAGTGAAAACTTACTTGGAAATTGGAATACTGTGTGAGATTAGAGGTCTGGAGCCTGGAGGAGTGGAAAGGGGAAGTTGAGTTGGTGCAGGGGCGGAAAACACTTCGATGACCTCAAGGCTGAAGGTCCTGAACTCAGCGTGAAAAGTGAATAGGACAAATGGGTTTGAGCTGAGTATAATTTTTTTGTCGGCATAAATTCAATTTAGACACATAACTATATAAACTATTTTAACGGGATTCATAAACTTTAAAATATTTTAAATATACACCCGATTTATTATCTAAATTGAAAAATGAATTTCTGTCCATTGATTCGTTGAGAGATCAGTTAAATGACAGCTTGGCTTTTGTTGACCGAGATTACTTGGCGATGTGACGTTATCTCACCAAACATTTTCCGCCAAATAAGCGACACAGACCCACAATTTAATAATAATAATAATAGAGAGAGAGAGAGTTTGTGGGTCCATGTCAGGGGTTAGGTGGACCTGTGTCGCGTATTTCCCGCCAAATGAGCGACATGAGTCTACATAACCCCTGACACGGGTCCACAAATTCATCATCTCTTTTTCGCTCGTTGAACACAAGTGAGAGATTTATATTCGAATTTGGGAGAAAACGTGATGTTTTTGGGAGACTAAATGGTCAGGAGAGCGTTCGACGAGCGGGAAAGAGGTGATGGATGTGTGAGCTCGTGTCAAGTGGACATGTGTTGATCATTTGGCAGAAAATGTATGCTGAGTTGATGCCACGTCGCCAATTAATCTTCGTTAGCAAAAACCAATCTGACATTTAACTGATCTCTCAATAAATTAATGAACGAAATTTCATTTTTCAATTTACAAAATAAATCAGGTATATATTTGAAATATTTGAAAGTTCATGAACCTCGTTGAAATAGCATATATAGTTATGTGTCTAAATTGAATTTATGCCATTTTTTTTTTGTATGTTTTTTAACAGTGACCCACTTAGATTAGAACTCTTTTTGCACCTCATTATTGGAATTGAAAATTAAATTAATTTGTCACATTAATTTAAAAAAACTTAAAATGTACAACTTTTTCGTTAATATTTCCGTTAAAAATATAAAAAAAAATTTAGTTTTTCTATGTTAGTTTTCTATCAAAAAAACACCACTTCATTATATGTTTGACATGTGTCATATGCATTAAATATAAATTTTTAAAAGTCATAGGGTATTTAATCAAGAAATTAGAAAGTATTCTATTAAGAAAAAGTTTTTGAAAGTCGAGCGAAAGTATTCAAAATGTCAATGAGTTTTATGAATTTTTCTAGATAATAGGCTTCCGTGAACTTTTAGTTTTGACTTTTGAGGTATAAATATCAAACCACTGTTATTTCTCTCTTTTCCCCCCTAGAAACTTTTGTAGACTTTCATAACAGAGAGAAAACGTAATATGAACAGCTGCACAAAGATGAACAACATATCACCACAGTTGAGATAAACATTTGAATAGTTACTCGTGGATGATGAACTACTGGTAGTATGACAAAAAATAATGACAGTTGGCCACTATTGAACGAACTGAAAATAATCAAACAGTTGAACAGCAAAGCTTATACTAAAACACCCAGCCAAAGATAAAGGAAAAACAAAACCAATGACAGTGTTTAGTGGAATAACTTAAAGCTTAAATCTTAAAGCTTAAAGCTTAAAAATTTGATTTTGGGTGATTCAAAGTTTGATTCACTGAATAAACTAATTTGTGTCTGGTTAATTAGCCCTTTAACTGATGTATTTTGGGTTTATATATCAATCAAATCACATCCTTGGATGGATGCCTATATAGTGCTTGATTATTGTTTTGGTCATTGTTTGTTTGACATAGTTGAAGCATGAAGAAGTAACTGGCATTATGAATGACTTTGCTGAACTCGGTTCACTTGCTCCAACTGGGTTGTATCTTGGGGGCACAAAGTACATGGTCATCCAAGAAGAGCCATGAGCTGTAATTCGAGGCAAGAAGGTAGATTTATTAACCACAACCCGGCCACATGCATAATTTATGCCTATGCATTTTATTCTATTATGTACCCAGCCAAAGAAGATGGGTTAATTTCTTTAAAACCACGGGCGCATGCAGTATTAATCTAGCTTCTTTGTTGTTCTTTGCTTAGATTTTGAATTTTGGATTAAATAGTTATTCCAAATCACTAAGAATTAAAAGCAAAAACGTGTGCACGTACAGAATTAAGAATTCTTCCTAATAACCAATTTTGATCTTAGATTGTTTCTTTAAAACCACGCAGTATTATGCTTCTATTTGTAAACTTATCCCTCTCATGGACCATAGCAACAACAACAACATGTTCCATTGAACAAACCTCATTGGGCACTCTTGAAAATTTACAAGAAAAATTCTAAAATGGTAGAATATAAAAAGATGAGATCTAGAAAAATGATAAAATTTTTAGCATAAATAAGCGTACGTATGTGATATATAGATAATGAGATCGAGATTATAAGAAAAAAGTTTGTTGTTGACATTTTTCTTGGACTTCATGGCAACCTTATAATTTATTAGAAGTCATTGAAAGTTTATCAATCTTTATGTAAGTCATTTATATAAACTCTATTAAAGTCTATAAAAGTCTATGAAAATCTATCATAATTAATTATTTGAAAGTCTATAAAAGTATAAAGTCCACAAAAGTATGTCACTTAAAAGTCAGGATTGAATACACCCCCTTAAGATTAATAAATAAATAAAATATTTTTTCCCTTATTTATCTTTAAATAAAATTAAAGGATACCTTAGGTAACCAAGAACCAAAGCCCACTAAGAGAAAACCATGTACAGATCTAATATATACTTCTATTTTGACTGGATCTCCTATGAATGAGGATGAGAACTTATCCTTATTGATTGGGGAGACCTGGTTAAAGAAGGAAACTTGACCCTAGAACCAAAATCAAACTTTCCAGTAAACCTGAAGAGAGAGAGATATATAGATAGAGAGAGAGAGAGAGGGGGAGAGGGAAAGGGTGGTCAGAGTGAGGGACCACGGCCTCCGGATAGAGGGTGGGGCGGTGCAATTGCTACTTTGTCTTTATTAAAAAAAAGAATATTATGTGAGTAAAATTATTAATTTTTGGGTATAGAGAGAATATTTGAGGGTATCAATAGAAAATCTCTTAAACAAATCTCATGGGGACTCAAAAAGACTAAAATTTCCTTGAAAAAGAGGTCACATAAGACACACGTGACTATTTTTAGACAGAAATGGAGCCTGTACATTGCAAATTTTTGAAAACAAAGTCGCGGATTGATTTAATTTTTAAAAAAGCCTTTTTGGTGATTAATTATTGGGCTGAGCCGCTAGGTATTTGAGTTATTGGGCTAAAAGCCTAAAAGACTACTACTAGTTTTTTTTTTTTGCAGCCCACCTCATCCCTGTCCTAGGTACGCCACTATATGAGTGTCATGTCTTCTCATCATACAATTATAAAACCCAAAACTCGATCAGATAAAGGATAGAAAAATTTGAATGGAGAGACTTTCAGATGAGAGAAAAATGCGTGGGAGAAAAGAACGGACTACTGGGAGTCAAAAACGTTAGGAAGTAAAAGACGTTGTGTGTTAGTGGCAGAAGTTGTAATATTTTTGAACTTTCAGGAAAAAAAAGTGACCTAGATGCTGACTAATCGATGACTAGGACTAAAAGGATTTCTATCTAAAACCTAAATTTCTCCTACTGTTAGCGTAAGAAGGGTGCTAAAATTGGATCCATCTTATCTGTGTGTGCACACAGAGCTTTCACTCCATTTATTTCAACAGAAAAATAAAATCTATAAGGAAAAAAAATTATGTTGGAAAAATTCTTTAAAGAACTTTTATGCTATCGAGGAGATTTAAGGCAAGAGGTTTCGTCTAATTAATGAGAGATTAATGTGAGATGTGAGACATCGAACCCTTTACATTGTTGGAACATTGTCTCACATTCCACATTAATCACACATTAGCGAATTCTTATATAAGAAAATTTCTTTAAGTGTTTGGATGAAGAAATTAAATTCAAGATTTGATTAAAAGTCAGAACTTGAAAAAAGGGCAATCTCAATTTCCTTGTTTGGCATCAATAAATAGGAAATCTTTAAATTCTATGTAGGAAGAAATGTGGAATTTCACCAAAATAGGTGTCATCAAAACGAGATTTTAATAAATAAACATTGCCCCAACTTCAACAATCCAACTATCATCATTGTCATTCCCACGACCAATGCCGCTACCTCCACACCCCAACACCACTGCCACCCAAGGATGAAAATATTAACAATAACAACTATATTTAGGTCGAGAAATTGGTTTTTTTGGGTGTCGATATTTAATTCACTTATAAGATATATTGGTGAGCTATCAGCAATTCCAACGAGTCATCGACGATTTTGGGCAAGCTATCAGTGAATGTTGGCAAGATTTCTTCCCAATTTACAAAGTAAACCCAAATTTGGTATGATGGGTTAGAAAGAGATTCAGCCATCACAATCTCTCTGTTTCTGTTCTTGACAATGAGTTGCCTTGCCCTCTTGTAGAGGTTCTGGTATGTCTGCTTCAAGTCAATAGCTACAAAATTAACATTTTCTTCTTCATTTCTTCAACTACTTAGCCCCTCTCTCTCTCTCTCTCTCTCTCTCTCTCTCTCTCTCTCTCTCTCTCTCTCTCTCCCTCTCTCATTCATCTCTGGTGGGTAAGTTTGGTTGAATGGGTTAGTGAATGTGTGTTATTATTTTCTAAAACTATTAAAGAAGAATGAGTGTTATTATAATATGTGAAAAGGGTTGTTATCCGATGTGTTTATATTCCTAAAGTTTCACTTAAAATACTCATGTTTTAATTTCATACTTATGCATATTTTTTTTGCTACTCATAATTATACATAATAATTCATTATATATAGTTCAAATTTTGGTTTCATACCTATCAGCGATGCATATTATATACTCATACACTATCATATAGTTTTATCATAGATATAGTAGTTTATGATACATGAGTTAATGATTGATTCAATATTTCTTAGAAACCACAAACCTGCGGATCTAGTTTTCTCTCCCCTAAAAGTGAGAGTTTTTCTCCTTGACACTCTTGCTAGGTTTCTTCAACCCTGACGACTTGGGTTTTCACTATGTGTCCTTGGCAGCTAGGTCTCTCGTCCTTGCACCTTGGCAGCTAAGTTAAAGGTATCGCAAAGTAACAGGAAGCGGTCTCTCTACACAAACACGACATCATGTAAGAATTTTAAACTAGCTTTTCCAAAACTCTGGTGCTCACTGAGGAGGAAGTCGAAGTCTCGGTTGGGAAGGCGGCGGTGGAAGAAAATTAACAATGCAATCCTTAAGCTTAGTCTAGTGGCACAGGTTATGACTCAGAAATATTTTAATCGAAGAGCTTTCAAGAATACAATGGTGAAGTTGTGGGATACCCTTGGAGTGGTGCATGCCAAGGATTTGGGACAAAACTTATTTCTTTTGACCATTGCATTTGCTTAGGACAAAAATATGGTGCTTCATCAGGGCCCTTGGACTTGACAGGGCTTTGGTGTTATTGGAAGAACCAGATGGTAGGATTGCCCCGTCTATGATGAAGCTGAAATGAGTAGACTTTTGGATTCAATGCTACAACATTCCTCTACTTTATATGACAGAAGAAGCTGAGAGAGTGATAGGGAATGGTTTGGGACAATGTTTGGAGGTTGGTGAAGGTATTGAATCTGATCTCGTAGGGCTTTCTCTAGGTTAGGGTTGATATTGATGTTACCTGACCTTTACCACACATAAAGAAGATAAAGCTAATGGGTGGAGGGATGGCCATGGTGGAGCTTCGTTATGAGCAACCCCATATTTTGTTATGATTGTGGGCAGAATGGTCATAGCTTCAAATCATGCCCTATCTCAGTTGAGACACAGAAGAACGATCCAAAAAAAAAACAATGGGAAAAATGGCTAAAGGCACGTGTGGGTTTTGGAAAACCTAAAACCCTGTACGAAGCTAATTCAGATGTTAATGTTGATGGTAAAAAAGAAGAAGCGGGTTTGTCTGGCACCAATAAGAATACACAATTAAGGAAAGGGAGCATGGGAGAATATCAGGCCATGTGTTGGAACACAGTCAGCTAGGGCTTTGGGCTGTTAGAGAAATGAGTCTATAGTGGCACCACCACCACCACGTGCTTATTCTAGGGCGGTAGCTGATCGTATAACTGAAAATAGACGAAAAGATGAGGAGGAGAGATTACAGCGGGCGTCAAAGTATGAGAGGTTGGAAATTGATGAACAACAGAAGGTGGTGGAAGTTAGTGAGTAACTGTCCATTAATGTTCCCATCAAGAAGGTTTTCAATGAAATGAAGGATGCTTTGGAGAAGGAGAAGAATAAGGCAACACATAATTCAACTAAAAAGACAACTCAAAATGGGATGACATTAGGGTTGTGGAGGGCAATAGTAATAGTAAAGGGAAATATATGGAGGTTAAAGAGTTGGGAGCTGAGACATTCTTCTACGTACTCTCCAACAACTGAAGTGCCAAAAAAATTCCAATGTGGGGGGAGAGGGATTAATAAGAGTAGAAAAGCCCTCGATGACGATGAGGAGAAGGAAAGGACATGTGCTTTGGTTGGGGTTGAAACTGGAAAAACTTTGAAAAGAACTTGGAAACACCAAGCTCGTACATGCAAAAGACAAGGAGGAGGGTAGTACACCGATGGGTAATCAGGTAATGGTGGGACAAAAGAGCAGAGAAGAGGACGAGCCTGACAGCGTAGAGAACGCTTGTAAAAAGAGAAAACTTTCAAATGCTAGCTTCCAGTAAGCAAAAAGTGGTGGGACCGGTTGCCCCTGCGCACTACTAACAATAAAGATCCCTAGCTGGAATGTCCGAGGTCTCCGACAACCTCGGACATTTAACTCTCTCAAGTTTCTTCCGAGAGACAAGAAGTCGGCAATCATTTTCTTAATGGAGACAAAAATGACGGAAAATCATATGTCACAACTTCCAGGAAAACTCGGTTTAAAAGGAGGAATATGGGTGGGGCGAAGGGGTTTAAGCGGTGGACTGATTATGCTTTGGAATTATGGCTGGGATTTGAAGCTTCTGAGTTTCTCTACAGGTCATATTGATGTGCTTGTTGATTCACCCAATGACTATGGCCTTAGAATCATTGGTTTTTATAGTAATCCAGCAATTTCCAACCGCTTTCACTCATGAGAATTGCTACGAAGGTTGGATGGTATAAGGAATGGTATGTGCATGGTGTCACACCCCGAACCCCGGGTATGCAACCGTGGCACCCACCTTAAATTCCCCAAGGAATTAATACCACTAAATGAAGTATTAATCCCTCAAGATACTCAAGGTGGGTTAAGCCATTTGGTTTAAAATAGATCGGGTTAGATCAGATATAATAAATAGCGAAAAATATAAGAAGTAAAAATAAAACTTATTTATAAAAACAACTCCCAAAGTTACAGTATTTTAGTGCAACCTTGAAGAATTAAATAAATTCAAATACAAAAAAAAAACGTAAAAGAAAGGTTCTAAAACTACGCAACACATAATATCAAAGTAGATAACTCAAAACCAACTCCAAACAATGAAGAAAAAATCATTTAAAATATATTCGACACGAGAAAACGATTAAATGAAATCACAAAATATATTGAATTTAGGAAGTTGACAAGTCCCACGATGCTACTTTGCTCGACTCTAGTCCAAGTTCGTCTCTTTACTGTGCTTCGTACCTATAAAACATCCAATAACAAGGAAAAAAACAAATGTATGGGGTAATCATCACATACGATCATATATAGCTTCCCCTCAGGGGACCCTGGCTAGTTTGAAATCCACAAAACCTTTTTCATTGTAAATCATAGTGGAAATCATTTTCTGTTGGATCCCTAAATCATCAAAATAAGTTCTTCAAACCTTTCCTTTGAAATCATTTCAAAACATTTATGGCTCGGTTGTACATGACATATTATAAACATGCAAATTCATAACAAAAAATTCATACATAATGGTTGATACACAGTAGGTACAACTACAGTCAACCGAAATCAACAAAACAACTACCATAGAAAGAGTGTCATGGTTAACAGATATAGGAACTCACAATTGAGTAATCGTACCACCTGCCAACTTGATTAGTTATGAGCAACTGCTTCGCGCGGGCATACATTGCAACGTAATTGCCTTGGCTAGGCCGTTCATAACTTTAATGATCATTTCTTCTAAAAGGTTTAGGGACTTGAACCCAAGGTCACAATTCATGCTATCTTTACTTTCAAACCAATCATACTAAACATAATCATAATAACATGTCATAATAATTTAAAATGACACATAGACACACAAGAGTCCATAGTTAGGAATATATGATAAATCCTCATATCTAGAATCCAATGCTCTTCTTGCCTATGCATCCTCATTCATCTCGAATCTATCCGCTTTCTTGTCAAGTCACAAAGAGATAATTCGGTAACTAGTGTTCCTAGTATCTGACAAATGAAAACTTAGTCAAAAATTAAGTTAAACACAATTTCGTGATGACCATTCCTCTTGGGTCACCTTTTCGTGATGACCTTTCTTCTTGCCTAAGAGACTCTAGTCCTAAGTGGACCAAACTCTACTCTTTAGAATTTATTAGTTTCAAGTTTTATCTTAAAGTCAAACCACTTGACTTATTGTTTTAATTCAAAGCAATTCCACAATTTAATTTATGTTAGAATAAATCAAACCTAAGTATTATATATATCCAATTATCTTCATTAATTATCATTTCTCCAAAATAAACCATTAATTAATTAATCTTGAATAATATCTTAATACAACTTAATCTCTACAATAGAAACTTGCTAAACTTAACATGTTATTGACATTTAATTAAGAAATTAAATTTCTAAAATAAAGCTAGGCATTAGGGATGGCAACGGGGCGAGTCGGGGCCGGGGGTGCCACTCCCATCCCCCGCCCCCGAAATTTTTTTCTTCCCCAAATCTGCCCCATTTCCCCCGATACTTAAACGGGGATTCCCCGCCCTGAATCCCCGTCCTTGCCTTGCAACAAACCCCAATTTGGATGAACCAATTGAACTTCATATATACTCATATAACAAACCCCAACTTCATATATACTCATCAAATACTCTGTAGCTGCGCCAATTGAACACACAAACACTCAACAAATGACTAATCTATCAAATACCCATTTGCAAATATTCCCAGGAAGACCCAAGACAGAACTAGTTCAAAACTTTGAGAAATCTAAACTGGGTTTGCTTGAAAATTGAAGAAATATAAGAACTTGAATTCATACACTGTCTTTGAAGCTCCTTTTCCAAGGATTTCATTGTACTGCAACCAAAACACACAAATCAGAAACTAAAACTCCAAGCAGATGAAACACAGAGAGAGAGAGGCAGAGAGATCGAAATAGATAGCCTTCAAGATGATGGGCTATGGACGTCCTGATGAGAGGATGGCGAGGGGCGAGTGGCGAACGACGATAGCTAGCAGAGAAGGAGATCGTAGAGAGAGGGAGAAGTGAGAGAAAGAGGGAGGAGAGGGAGAGAAATCGCAGTGAGGGAGAAGAAGGGGAAGATTGAAGAGAGAGAGATACAGGCGGCATGATCTATGAATCATGAAGAAAAGTGGAAAAATTGTGTTTAGCCTTTTAGGGTTTGGTTCTTTTAACTAATAAATAATAAGATATAAACTAATTAAACATAGATACTATAATTAATCACATACTTTTTTAATATATATATATATATAAACATACAGACTCCTTCTATTGAGGTATACCTCAACTTATTTATGTTGAGGTATACCCTATTAGGACCCACATGAGTCGTTTTGCGTTGATTCGAACCGTTTATTTTTTACATCTCCATTGATAGATCATCATTGCAAAAAATTAGCCAAATCGGAAATCATTTGCCTATCTAACTTTGGTCGAATAAATGGACGAATCAAATATTTTCGATGAAACCGTCCATTTGTTTTATCAAAGTTAGATAGGCAAATGATTTCTGATTTGACTAATTTTTTTGCAAGGATGATCTATCAATGAAGATGATCCTTAAGAATGGTTTGGATCGACACAAAACGACTCGTGTGAGCCCCAACAAGATCATACCTTAACATAAATAAGTTGAGGTATACTTCAATAGAAGGAGCCTGTATAAACATATACCAACTAATTAAACATATACTGATACTATAAATATATTTGTAAATTGTAACTTTATAAACATATAGTGTAAACTAATTTAAACTAATCAAATAGATTTGATACAAATAGGTTATAACTTTAATACAAATAGGTTATAACTTTAATACAAATAGGTTTGATACTAATTTAATAGATAATTGTATATATATCTTTATAATTTATATAATAAATTTCATATAAAAACTAAGGATGATGTTATTGGCACTCTAAAAAAATCATCATGCACTCCAATTTTCAAAAAATATAAGAGAAAATTTGTACATGTGTAAGTATATGATGACATTTTTGAAGTACTAATAGTGTTTTCCAAAAACTAATTAAAAATACTTCAAACCCTCTAAATCGTGTACCCTATACCCTATACTCTAAACCATATACCATATATTATATACCCTACACCATATATACTACTATAATTTTTTTTTTGGCCAAATACTACTATAAATTTAATATATAGTGTATAGAGTAATTAATATAATTTAGGGTTTAGGGATAGTTTATAGTTTATGGGTATATGGTTTAGGCCTTTAGGGTTTGGGATTTATGGTTGGTTTAGGGTTTAGGGTTACAATTTAGGGTTTAAGGTTTATTGTTTAGGCTTTAGGATTTATGGTGGTTTAGGGGATATAGGGTTTAAGCCTTTAGGGTATAGGGTATAGGGTACAGGGTTTATGGTTTATGGTTTATGGTTTAGAGGATATAGGGTTTAGGGTATTAATTTTATTATCTAATATGTGTATAAATAAAGAGATTGGAATGTTATGATCACTAGTTCCCATTAATCTGATGGCTAAGGCATTGGTGGCTTTTCCTTAAGGCTTTGGGTTCGAACCCCAGGGAAGCATGTTGATGTGCCTATATTTTTAATATTAAAATAATTAGGATATATATACATATATGTATACGGGGCAGGTTCGGGGTCGGGGGTACCAAAACCATACCCGCCCCGCCCCCGACTCGGGTACCCACTTAAATCTCTGAATCCGAACCGGGCCCCGTTTATCTCCCCCATTTATGTTTTAATCGAATCGGGTCCCCACTGGGATCCTCCCCCGCGGGGATTTTTGCCATCCCTACTAGGCATGCTTAATTAATAAATAAATCTTACTTACTTAATCTAATCATGCAATCCTAAAATTAAAAGCCTAAGAAAATAAATAAGAGAAGTTAGAACACTTACTTAGTTATAGACCTCCTTAGCTAGACTCCAACTAAGCTCTCCAAGCTTAGGACTCCTCCACCAAGATAAGACTTCAAAATATTTCCCTAGAAGAGAGCTTCTAAAAAATATGAGCTTGCTCAAAAATAGAAAAAATAAAAATCTTTCTAGAGAGCAAAAGAGAAACCAAAGTTAGAGTGAGAAACTCTCAAACTCTATTTGTTGGTACAAGTGAAAATGAGACACAAGCGTCTTTTATAGGCACAAGAGGGTGGGTGGGAAGAAGTTGTAAGCTTTTAATGTAGGACAAAATGCGCTAAAATGCACTCACACAAGTGTAGAAACCGAACCGGGTATGGGAAGAGAAATGGGTCAAAAATACGGGTTTTATGTGAGATAAATAGGGTAAAACCGGCGAGTAAATGGGTTGAGTCAAATCGGTCAACACGTGGGTTAAGAAAACCCAACTGGTTGTGACCGGATCAACCACGAAAGGAACGGCCTAGGTTGAAGCTCCTTTAATGAGGCGAAACAGTTCAGATTAAAAGATGCGAGAGAGATCTGTTGACACATATCATCACAGCTCCGGGCAAATGGTAGCGCACCACGTAGGTGGTTGTCTGCCTATATAGCTAGTCAACGTCTCTTTTCCTTTTCTTTTCTTTTATTTTTTTTTTCTAATTTCTTCAACTTCAAAAATTCACAAAAAATAGCTCGGGATTCCAAATAAATCTCTAAAAAATCCTACAGACTCGTCTCAATGAGTACTAATTTTCTATAGCCTTAAAATAGTCAAATCAATTCCAGAAAAATTATGAAAAATCCTCCTCTCATAATTTAATTCTGAAAAATGAAAATAAACATAATAATGACTAAACTCTTGAATTTCTTTTTTCCAAAATTCACTTCCACACAACTAAACTCTAGAACCACAATTAAAAGTCTTAGTTAGTTAGAACAGAGTTCATGAAAATTCTAATTCCTTTAATTGAATCTTAAGAACAAGGTTGGAAGACTTGAGTAACAAAATTACCATAAGCTGAAAATTCGGGTTGTTATACGTGGTTGTTGAGGGGAATTTTAATGAAACTATGATCTCTATAGAAAAGGAAGGAGGATCTGACAAAGTTGAGTATCAAACGAGAGCTTTTAGGGAGATGTTGGTTGATTGTGATTTAGGAGATGTTTCGTTTGAAGGGTAGCCTATTACATGGGAATGTTTACGAAAAAGGAAGGTATTTGTGAAAGAAAGGCTGGAAAGGTGTGTTGTGAACGAAGAGTTTTGGGCAAGTTTTGTAACACCTCAATTTTTCTATGATTTTAGGTTACTAGATTAATTAAACTAGTTTAGTACTAATCATTTACTTTAGGGATTTAAAGTGTGCATTTATTCCACAAACAAGGTTATTATGAAAATTGCTTTTGTTTACATTGGTGGTTCAATTATTTCGAAAATGCAAGTATGCCAAGTGTGATAGATTTTGTTCAAAGTAGTAATCACTTGAACAACATTAAAATTTCTTCCAAAATACAAATGCACAGCTACACATGCATGGCCTTTGATACCTATCTATTTATGCAAGCAATAAAGTTTTATGTGACTTAGAAAGCTTTATCTACTTAATTATAATTTTTGGATTTCTTATATGTTTTTATTTAATTTTTGGATTTCTTATTTGTTTTTATTGGTTGATGGGCCGTTAAGCCTAGTCCATTAGGTAATTATGGACTCTAAATAGGCCTCAAGGGATTGGCCAGCCAACCAAAGCCCTCTTGGGAAACTGAAACCCTGACAAAGCCTTTTATGAAACCTTTCCCACGCAAAAAAGGAAGAAAGTGAAGAGGTGACTTTTCACTTTCCCTCCAACGGCTACAACTTATTCCTTAATAAACCAACCTCCATCCAAACAAACCCTTTACACATTTATTCAGAGTTTAATGAGAAAAGAGAGAGAGAGAGAGAGAGAGAGAGAGAGAGAGAGAGAGAGAGAGAGAGAGAGAGAGAGAGAGAGAGAGAGAGAGAGAGAGAGAGAGAGAGAGAAGGAGACTTGGAAGAGGATTCAAGAAGTGAAAAGAATTCAAGAAAAAAGAAAGAGCAAGAGCAGCGTACACTGCCTTCGAAGAAGAATTTTGGTAAGAAACCTCAAAACCAATGCCCTAAGTCCTTCATTATCAGTTTCTAGAATTCGAATGATGGTTGAATAATTAGTATGAATTACATTTCGAAAATCCAAAGGTTTTCATGTTTTAAATTCTTGTTTGGTTAAATTTCAAGATTCTAACCTCACTGCCTTGTTTTCGAAATCTGTGTTGTTCTACAAAGCATTTGAATGAACTGTTTTAGGGTATGAAACTAGACATTCATATATTTCTTTTGAGTCAAGAATCACTTGAATCCAACCTGTTATAGATTTATATTGATTTTTGCAAGTTACACCAAAAACTGCAATTTTGTACATATATAATTCTCAATAAAAAAAAATGTTAGGTTTTCATGCATGAATTTTGAAATTTCTACAGTAGTTTATATGCATGGTTTCAAACATTTTTCCAATTGGTTTCATTCAAATTGATTTAGTATACACAAAAATAGCATTTTGACCATATGAATAGTGTTCTGTAGAAAATCAGTTTTCTAGTGTGAGATTGTGCTCTTCGAAAATCATACTTACACAACCTCAAATGCTTTGAAAAGTTTTATGCATGAGTTTCAGAATGTATACTAATTGCCAATAAAAAATCCTGTTCAAATGATTTTTGTACGATTTTGAGTCCACTACTCTTTTGGCATTTTTAAGGAAACAATGAAGTTCAAAACTGACCTCTTTTGATTTTAAGATTTTTGGCCTATGCACATAGGCTGAGCAAATCACAAATCACCCTTGAGGAGTTCTGACAACAGAAGGGAGTTTATTTATGAGTAAATCATGCAAATTTTAGGTTGTCAAACCCCTTGATTTTCAACTAAAACATTGAAAATGGTTTCTGCAGCATACCTCTTTTGTCCTTATGACTTTTGTTTTGGTTTCAAACTTTGAAAAAAGTTTTATTACATTATTTAAAACTTGTGTGAAGTCAAATGGTAGTTGGTTATAGATTTAAGATCTTAGATGTAACTTAACTTAGCCAATAAGCCATCAAATCTTAGGGAACCCTAAGTTTGATCTTGTGGTGTCAATTTCTAATTTTGATTATATTTTGAACTAGGATTGAAACCTACTTGGAAGAACAACAAAGTCAAGAACCTTATTCCAGGAAGGGGGAGCTAGTCCACCTAAACTTTATATTTTGGATATATTATATGAATATGTATTTATATACGTGTATGTGTTTGGTTTTGATGCTACATACTTGTTATAGAATTGAGTGTGGATGATTTGAATTATTTCATGCCCTCCTTACAGTAATATGCTATGGTAGTACAATTAAGAAATTTCATGATTCTATGTTTTAGATAGATTTCCTGTAAACACTTAGTAAGAGCTGCCTACTTTGTTTAAGAAAAATCAAAGATGTGAAAGCATGTTGATGGTTTCAAGTTGCCTTATCATGTTTGAGAGAATCAATTGTTTATGAATAGCTAGTCTAAATTGTCTGGGTTTGTATGGATTGTTGGTTTGGACAACATGCTTTAGTGTATTAAGTAAATTAATATGTGAGGGTATGTTGATGACTTCAACTTGCTTCAAGAAATAAAACTCACTAATTTAAACTTACGATTGAAATTGAATTCACACCTGGAATGAAACAATAGGAATTGCATAATTAGGAACAACTATAAGGGAAACCTGAACTGGTTCCATCACTTGATAAATTTGCATGACTTTAGGTGATAAAACTGATTAGCTGAAAAGCCTAGGAACTGAACTAAGAGGGAGAATTATCAGTTATTTCCTTTTTGACATGATTTAAGATTTGATTGATGCAAGTTTGCTAGCTTAAATTGAATTGCTAATAATGTGACCTCCACTGTTTATATTAGTTGGATTATGAACCATGATTTTAATAACTTATTTAGTGAACTAAATATGCATAATTGAAACTACTGGACATGAGTACATATGTATGCATAATATATATATATGGTTCATTGAGGGTAGGTTTTCCCTTCATAGGGACTCTTAATGCATTACATTAGCATTGATAATGATTTGAATCAAGAATGTATACTCTAATGTATTTTGAGTGTTTAGACTTCCTAATTAGAGATGAGGGGATAAGATGAAACTTTATCTTTGGGTTCATTTCCTAAAAGTATGCATACAATTTGATCTAAAGTTGGTTATGTGTTTTGAGAATATGCTAGATGAGAAGAGATAGATTTATTTGCTTCCATTAATATATGACATCTCACTATCTAGACCCACCTTTTAGTAGGATATGGGGATAGGGGTAATGAAATTACAAATTATGTATAAGTCCATTGTTTTTATAATCTTGGCAGGTAAGCTTTGTCAAGTAGAAAAGGTACACATTGCATGGTTATTTATTTTGACATGCATTTGCATCTCATGAATTCATTTATGAATGATTATGAAATTTAATAATACACACTTCAATGCCATGTTAACCTGAGGTATAAAAGTCATTACTTAATCATAACATGTGCTTATTGTGTTAGGTTGAATTATGTTCAGAATTAAAGTTTTCTGTGCTGCAATACTAGTTGATTAGCATCTGTCTAGACACATTAAAATTTGCTAGTATATTACTGTGTATTGCCTATGGTTGAGGCCCTTTGGCTAAGAATACTTATTTTTATATAAACTTACTTTCTTATTAGAAAACTACTTTAAATTATGTGCAATGTTTTGGACTAATTGATTGTGTGATCAGCTGTTTGGTGATGCTCATCCCTACACTGTGTGATAGTTGCAGGAACACTTAGGAAAACCAAATGGTAAGCATGGTAGAACTCTCAGATAGTGATGAAGGAATGAGTGATAGATGGGAAAAGTCTCCCGACATTAGCATCTTGACACCCCCAACTTCTGAGTACTCTAGTGATGAGGAAGAGAACCTCATTATGGATGAGTGTGTAACATTCCCTATACTATTTCCCTCTTTACTTCCTTCTATAGGTTGACAAATCTCCTGATTTAAATGTTAAGGATTAGATTGGCTCATTAACTCGATCTTCCACTGATCTTACTTGCTATTAAATTGGATTTGGTAAAACTGAGAGGTCTCCTTTTATAACCTCATTATGATTTTGCAAAAAGTTGTCTTGTTTAAGTTATTTCTAAGCAAGGGTCTGTCTTATACTTAAAAGTGCATTTCAATTACCAAACACCAAAAGCTTACCACTTTATTGAAGTTTCCCTTCTTGTCTTGTTTTACTTTGACTATTGTATTAAAAAAAAAAAAATCTCCACTCTTAGACTGGTTGCTATTATCTAAATGCCTTACATTGTTCTTTAACTTTGGTACATTCTCATTAGGGTTTTAGTGAGTCTATCTCGAGATTAAAGGCCAATGTGGCACTGCCACATGCTCAAAGTGACAGACCCCACTTTGGGGTGTGACAGATTTCCCTCATATAATTACTCGACATGTGGAGATTACGGGTTTCGATTATATTCCAATCCTTTATGAACTCTTTAACCACGAAGAACAATGAAACAACAGTAAGGAAGGGTGAAGGTTTTTCTTTAAGAAGATGTGGTGTAGACAGGAGATTTGTGGAGATACCATTGTCGACACATGGGGCCAATATGTACAAAATGGCCCAATATGTGCATGGCTTAGTGAAAGGGACAAAAATACTAGGTATTTTCATGAACAAGCTAGCCAAGGCCAAAGGTAAAAGAAATTCAGTAAAGGGTCTCTTTAATAGCAGTAATGAGTGGATAGATGATGATGACATTGTGGGAGCAATGTTCTGTGAATATTTTGATACTTTGTTTTCTTGTACACATGACATTGATATGCATCACATCCTAGATATTGTTGTCCCCAAAGTTACACCAGAGATGAATGCACAGTTAAGGAAGTCTTTCACAGGGGAAGATATTGAATATGTCTTCTCCTAAATGTACCCAAGAAATCACCTGGGTATATATGATGGCATGCTAGCCTTGTTCTATCAACGATACTAGTCGGTGGTTGGTGAAGATATTGCTCAGTTTTGTCTTCGGATTCTGAATGGGGCTGATAGTGTTGCATGTGTCAACCACGTACACATTTATTGCTCGATGTACTTTCAAAGGTGGACAGGCCGCAAGTAGCAATAACGAATTATAGACCCATCAGCCTAGCTATGTACTACTCTTACAAATTGGTGGCGAAGACCTTAGCAAACCGACTCAAACTAGTACTACCATAGATCAACTCAAAAAATCAGAGTGCTTTTGTTCTCAACTGTCAAATTTTGGATAGTCTTATGGTGGATTTTGAAACAACTCACACCATTAGAGATGGAATAACCAACGATGGCTGTAAAGCTCGACATGGCTAAAGCCTATGATCGCGTTGAGTGGACTTTCTTGGAATCAATAATGCTTAAACTTGGTTTTGATGCAGGTTGGGTGAGGGTTGTGATGGATTGCATTAACACAGTGTCCTTTTCGGTTCTTTGGAAAGGCTCTCCCTTGAGGTACATCACTCCTAACCATGGGTTAAGACAAAGTTGTCCACTCTCTGCCTATCTCATTCTAATTTGTGGTCAGAGTTTGACAAGCCTGTTACTCAATGCTAAGAGACATGCATGGTGAAATTTTTGGGGTGAAAGCAGCCCTTTTTGCCCCGACTATATCTATCACATTTGTTTTATGCGGACAACTGCATTTTGTTTCTCCATGCCACTCCTAAGGTTAGTTGGGTGGTGAGTCAAATACTCAAAGTTTATGAAGAGTTTGTTGGGCAACAAGTTAATTTGCAGAAGTGACAGGACCGCCCCCGAATTCCACCCTGAAACCCAGAGAGAACCTGTAGGATCTAAAATCAAGGAAAATCCAACCGAAAATTCGGCAGAACTTCCCCTGAAAATGGACTAACCCAGAAATTTACAGAACCTGTTTAAACACTTCTAAGATATCAATCACCTCTACCACAACAAAAAATAAGATCTCAGGCCCACAACAAGTAATACAACTCTAATTAGAGCATATCTAATCAACTATACAATCATATCTCATTTTAATAAATTGAAGGGAATACATTGATCCTATTATACCAATAAGTTGGAGATGTCAAACTCGAATGCCTCAACGTGGTACGGTCCGACCTCGTGATCACTACTACCTGAGAGAAACGTCAAAAAAAAAAGTGAGAAAATTCTCAGTGAGTGGACAAAATAAACTTCAAAACCTTTCATTTGAAAACCATTTTATAAAACTGCTCATTCTCTTTGAAATTCCCCAATTTTAAAATACATTTTGAACTTTTCCTAAATGATCAAAAGAAAGAAATATATCAATTATTCGTTGTAATGAACTCTTTCACAACTTAACAAATACTTTACATCATCAACATAATTCCAATAGAAAGATTCTTTATAATAACTTCGACTTTGAAATTTCTTTTTAAACATAGAAAATAATGGGAAGTAATAGAAATGCTATAACTTATAAAATTTCTAGCTAAACCCTCTTTTGAGTCTTGAACTGATAGAAATTAATTAAAAATATTTTTATCTAATAAAGTTTTTAGCAAAACGTTGACCATATAAGCACCCAATTGACAGGCTCCACATTGGTACCGTTACAAAACCATCGCACCAAGTGAACCGTCTACATAACCTTCCACTCACACCGCTACAACGCCGTCATACAAGTGAACTTACGGTGGCTCTTGTACCGTCGAATCGCCGTTGTATAACAAGCCAAAATGTCGTACGTGCAAGTAGACCCTAAACCTTCCACCCGCACCGTCGCAACGCCGTCATGCAAGTGGACTTACGGTGGCCCTTGTACCGTCGAATCGCCGTCGTACAACAAGTCAAAATGTCGTGCGTGCACGTAGACTACCCCCAAATGGCGAGGCATCCCGAAACACGACCTAAAGCCTATGTGTGTGCCATGATGGGACCCAAAGACCTATCTGTATCTATACCAGTGGGTGAGGGTACTTATATGGCAATTTGAAAATCGCTCCGCCGCTTTCTAAAACCATTCTTGTGAATAAATAAAGTCAACGATTTCTTAAACTTTTCACAAATCCTCAAATCATGTAATAAATAAATCGTCTCAAACTTGTCACGCTCCGAACCCCGGGCACGTGCGGCACGCAATTCAAGAATTTCAAGAGTACAATTTCTGACTGTCTGGCATTGTATTCTCAAATTCTCTAAAATACGTAGACTTCTTAAATTTAAAGTCAGAATTTATCAAAAAAATATATATTCTACTTGAGGGAACTAATATTAAAGAACTACAAATTTAATGAGCCCAAAATAAAAACAATTAATATTCATTCTTCAGCTGGGGTCCCATTGCCTTGTCCTCTCCACGTTGACTCCTCAACTTAGCTAATCTAGGAAATGCTCTACACCACTGAATGGTGTACCGGGTCACAGAAGGAACCCCATAAATTGTGAAGCTTGTATGAGTGTAACCAAATCAATAGAATCTCAGTACACATTCAATTAGAAACATAACCACATTTCTTAGTTCCACTTTATTCGATCAATAATATGGAGACTATTTCGGCTTCTCAAGCCAACTCATCAATAATCAAACTCATCACAATTCACCAACAACAAGACCATTAACTTTTATTAATATTCCAAATGTTCAATCAATATCTAACTTATCCTCAATACACCAAATATTTTCCGTTATTTCAATTTAACAACAAAACCATCCTTAACTCAACATCTTTAGAATTGATCCCCCAAAATTATAACCGAGTCATCATATTCAATTAAGTTAATCCATGTAAACTATATTCACTCACTGAAAAGATTAGTTATATTCACACAACAAAATCATTTAATTCAATTATATCACTTTCACTCATCCAAAAAGATTAGTTTTAAATTCACATAACAAAATGAAAGATTTTCCAAATTTATTCAATCTATCCAATAATGTCAGCGACCACACTCGAATTTAGAAATCACAATTTACGGATATAATATCAAACAATAGCTGGAAATAGGGTCGGTCGCCACAAACGTTGGCTACCCACACCAAATTTTCCAATCAAACCAACATTTCAGTTTTCTCATGCTATTAATAGATTCAAATCATTACAAACACTCGGAAGAAAAAGGTCACCGGAACACTCACGCCACCGCACACGGCAGAGCTTGCAGTGGCTGTGGCTGCTAGTTCAGGTCTTCATCAATTAAAAATAATCCAAGTCTCAATTCCACACAAACAGACTCACAAAAATAACTCCAAAAAGGTCACCGAACCTAGAATTAAGCTACTAAGATCTTAGGGAAATTGAATAATACGAAAAACCATCCAAAATCATTTCCCAAAATCGAAATCAAAGGAAACTCGAAATGGGTTTAAACCCCTAAAATCAAACTTCACGAATTTCACAAAATTAACAATCAACACCTTAGGGGAAAGAATACTCGTACCTAAAGGATCAATTTTGTCAACTGGACCGACGGCCAAAAGTCGTCGAAAACGCCGGAATCGGCGGCGGAAGCTAGTGGCTGACTTGGCTTCCCGAGCTCATTGCTCCGTCGTGGAGCATCGTCTGGACGAACGGAGCCCATGGTTGAACTCGCCGTGGTGAGAGGAAGAGGACCCAGTAGGTTCGATTTCCCGTCGTCACCGAAAAAATGAGATCGCCGGCGGTGAGCTGTGTTTCGTCTCGGCTATTCCTGCACGTGGAAGAGCTTGCCGGTGCAAGGAAGACTCGAGGGAGGATGGCCGGCGGCTAGGGGTCACGTCAGTGACCTTCGGTCGTCGTGGGTTGGTCGGTGAAGGTGAGTTCTCACCGGAGATGGTTGTGCACAAGGAGAGGGAAGAGAAGGCAGAGAGAGAGTCGGGGAGAGAGAAATAAAAAAAGAAGAGAAAATCTTCTAGAGAGAGAGATTCCAAAAAAAATTTATGATTTTCAAATTTTTAAGACCCAATTTGTCAATTTTATAAAATTGCCCTTCGTTTCAAACGCCCATATCTCTCAAACCGTAACTCGAAATGATGTGTGCTACGTGTCTATGAACTTGTGTGCTCGAAACCTATCCAACAGGCCAAAAGTCAAAACCAAAAGCCCACTAGTTTTAAAAGTCAACTTTGGGTCAAGCCCAATTTTTTAAAACAAAAATTAAAAATTTAAATTCAAAACCTTTTATTTCTCAAATAAATTCCTAAAATATTTAGAATAATTCATTGGAACAAAATACGAAGTCTCACAATTTAATCTCCCACTACGCCTTTAAATGACCATTACGAATAAAATAAAAAATTTAATTTCTAATGAAATTTGGGTCGGGTCGTTACAAGAAGTCAGCTAATTGCTTTTGTCCCCACGAGGGGAAATTTATAAAAATAAATAAATAATAAGTTATTAGCGGAGGGGACATAAAACCAAATTCCGCGGAAAGAGAAGAAAAGACACAGAAAAGAAAAGGAAGAAAAGGCAAACATGCCCTTAATTAAGTAAAATGATAATCAAGCAAACCTAAAGAATCTAATTAAATTCCTCAATTTTAGAATCCCTCAATTTCAATCCCTCAATTAAGACTTTTATTTTAGAATCCTTCAATTTAAATCTCTTAATTTGTGGGATTAATCCCTAAATCATGGAATTAAGATTTGATTGACTTTACTTTGAGCTAATTGATTTGATTTAACTTATGATTTAAATCAATTTCATTGATCAAGAAGATTTAGTCAATCAATTTCATTAATTTAAGCATTTAACCAATTAAGGGCTATTTATCCTTAATTTTAGCCTTTGACTTTAGCTTACTGACAAGCTTTTCAAATGTCACCACATGTCATCTTTGGTGACCCGTTTTGTCTTGATGAGTCACGTGCCACGTGTACTTGTATGGGGTGCATAGCTTGCACCAGTCATCTTTGACTAGTCAAATGGTGAAACTTGTAATTTTCACCATTTTTATTTTACCGAAACTTTGATGTCTATAGCATGAATCTGTAGGATCGATCCTATAATAAGTGGGATCGGTCCGGCCACACTGAGTTCACTCAAGTCATCTTTTTAGTCAAGTTTTACCACGTCTAAGGGGATTAAGACTCCTAGTTCTATCAAGATTAGAATTTTATATCCAAGTTGTCTTTTTGGTAAGTTATTCTTATTACGCAAGTTGAAGGTTTTAGTTTCCTACTTTGTATAGGATTGTAATCTAAGGCCTATAAGCTATAAATAGTTTCACCACAGTCCATCAATAACAAGATCCTTTGGGGGATTGAATCACAACTAGTAGTTTATTCGCAACAAGGTGGCCTTGTAATTAATCCTAATAACTAGGATTAGATGTTCTATTCCTATATTAAGCAGAACAATAAACATTTTTGTGTTATTAGGCATGAATTATGTTGTTGGTAACTTATTCACATATTCAAAGCTATCATGGGAAAAATTTACAATGACCTCTTCAAGGAAAACAAAAAACTAAAATCCCTTCCCCATCTTCACTAGCTCCAGCGCCTCTCCTTACCCTACTCTCTCACACCTCCTCCATCCTCCTCCTACGTACCCCATTGTCTCCAGCCCCTCTCCTCCTTCCCTGCTTACCTTTGATAATGGAACACAATTGGTTATTCTCATACCCATTAAAAAAATAATAAACTACTCAAAGTCCCTCAAAACTTTTAAAAATATTTGAATATATTAGAATTATTAAAACGTTAAGGACAAAAATATGACATTTCATGATTTTGCATGTGTCCCCAGTGTTATAATAGTATTTGAACGCTATTTGTATTTTTGTTGTGGCACTGTAGTATCTTTTGGGCAAACAACCATTTTGGTCCCTATAGTTTGGTTGTTGTTTCAATCTCGTCCTTGTTGTTTCAATTATTTCAATTAAGTACTCGTAGTTTTGAAATTGTTTCAATCACGTCCAAAATTAGATTTCCATTAAGTTTTTAGATGATAGAACCATTAAAGTAGGGGTATAATGGTATATAAACAAAAAGATTATTACTGCAATACAAAAAAAAAAAAACCTTAGGCATAATACGGTAATAGACTGAGGATACGGTAATTACTTTGTTGAGACTCTTATGATCCAAAAATACGGTAAACTTGCTTTTGTAGAGATAACATCTCTATATCCTTAAAGCATGTACGATTGCGGCTAACTCCAAGTCGTGAGTCGAATAATTTGCTTCATGAATCTTAAGTTATCTTGATGCATAGGCAACTACCTTTCCATTTTGCATCAGAACGCATCCGAGGCCTTGTTTACATGCGTTAGTGTAAACGTCATATGGATCCTTGTAATTTGATAATACCAATATCAGCGATAAAGCCAATCTTTTCTTAAGTTCATGAAATCAAGCTTTGCATTTCTCGTTCCACTCAAACCTAACTCATTTACTTGTCAAAGTTGTCATCAAATTTGCAAGCTTATAGAAATCCGGAACAAATCTTCAATAATAACCTGCCAATCCAAGAAAACTTCATATCTCGGTGACGTTCTTTAGTTGTTTCCAATTCATTACAGCCTTAACCTTACTAGGGTCAACTTTTATTCCTTCTTTGTAAATAATGTGTCCAAGAAACTATACTTCATTTAACTAGAAGTCACACTTTGACTTCTTGGCATACAACTGCTTTTCCAATAGTACTTCTAAAACAATTCTCATGTTCCTCATGAGATTTTGAGTAAATCATGATATCATCAATGAAGATAAGGTTTAAACACTCTATTCATTAAGTCCATGGACGCGGCTGGTGTGTCAGTCAATCCAAAAGACATAATTGTAAACTCATAATGTCCATAACAAGTATGAAATATGGTCTTAGGTACATCCTCTTCTCTTACTCGTAATTGATGATATCTAAACCTTAAGTCTATCTTTGAAAAATACTTTGCTCAAGAAAGTTGGTCAAACAACTCATCAATCATTGGTAAAGGGTATTTGTTCTTAATCGTTACTTGATTTAACCTTCGATAGTCGATGCAAAAACATAATGATTCATCGTGCTTTTTTACAAACAAGACGGGTACTCCCCACGATAATGTGCTTTCTCGAATGAGTTCTCTTTCTCGTAGCTTCTCCAACTGCGTCTTGAGCTCTACCATCTTAACTAGTGCCATCCTATATGACGATATAGTAATGGGTTGTGTTCTAGGAACTAGTTCGATTCCAAATTCAATTTCTCTTGTTGGTGGTAAACCTTGTAACTATTCAAGAAATATTTCAGGGTAATCGTCCACAATAGGTACAATCTTGTTTCCTAGCTTCCTCTTTTTCCTTTGTTGACGAAATTATCGAATAACATCATGAAGTTCTACTTCCAAGGCTTACCTTCCATAGTGGCTTTTGAGAAATTACTTCCTCGTACCTCTTCTCCACTAGGTGTTGCGATACGAACTCGTCTCTTCTCGCAATTAATTTGTGCTTGATTCCTTTTCAACCAATATGTTCCTAAGTTTAGGTCGTATTCCTCCATCTCTAGTGGATACAAATTTGCAAATAGCATAAATCGTTGTATCACTAACTGATAGTCTTTAAAATTTTTGTTGATCTCCTCTTTGTCTCCCAAAGGTACGCTCAAGTCCAATTGAACTATCAATGACTCAGATCGTAAATCTAACTTTCTAGTGAGACAAATAAATACAAAGGAATGCGTTGCACCAGTATCACACAAAATATTGGCAAGTGTATTAGATAAAAGTAACTTACCGTCTAATGCTGCTTCATCGTTTGTTCTATGGAGTGCATACGCTCTTTCTCCTTATTGAGGTCAAGGTCGAGGTCCTCTTCCTTGTCCTTGCACTCTATTCTGCGAAGTTTGTTGATATCTTTATTGTTGAAAAAGTACAAGTGCTAGCGTATTGGCCTGTGGAGTTTGGGCCTGTGGCTGTGGGCATTGGCTCTTAAAATGTCCCACAACTCTATACTGGAAACAAGCCTTAGGTTTTGGTGTACCACCACTTTCTCCACTGAACTATCCTTTGCTTTTGCCTCTCCCTTGGTCAGCTCTCTACCTCTTCCTTTCATTCGTCTCATTTATTTTGATTTGTAAATGCAAATAATCCTGCTCCTGGGCATAAGTTGCATTCACCAGCTTAGTGAAGTTGGCATGATTGTGGCTCACAATGTGTTTGCGAATTCCATCTCTCAATTCGATGAGAAATCAAGTCATCTTCATCTTATCATCTTGCATAATTGATTGGGCAAACCTTCCCAAATCAGTGAACTTTGCAAGGTGAATCAATTTGATCAAACCCAAAACCAATAAATCAAGAACCATTATGAAGTCTTTTTTTTTTTTTTTTCATTTTCTTCCAATTTACCAGTAACCAAACAAAAGATAAACTCAAATCAAGAGTCATCAAACCAAATTTCAATGCTGAATCTTTCACCCATTTTCAAAGCAACCTAAAAGCGGCTAGACGCAGGGAAAAATAAATTTATGAGAAATGAAGAAAAGAAAGGGGATCGAGGAAACAAAGCATGGTGGGTGTGATTCGTGTGAACTCCTTACATCTTCTTCAACTGCATTTGAAGCTTCTCTTGCTCTCGACCCTTTATTTCAAGCTCTTCTTAGTTTCTTGATAAAACCTAAAATTGAAAATCATGAAATTGAAGTGATCGACTCTTTATTTTAATTCCTATTAATTAAAAAAAATTTAAAACTGAACGAAGAAGAGGAACATACCTTCAATTACAGACAATAACTTAACTTTGTTAAGTTGGTGTTAAATGGAAGGACATATGTCAAAAAACTGACTAAGGGACAGAGGAGGGATAGGAAAAATGGGGACAGGATCCGGACTAGTGATAGTGTGCATTTGAATGCTCTATGTCCAACCAATTACTTTTTGAAATATCAAGAGTAATTTTATTCAATATATCATTTTAATACTCCTTAAACTATTTTGACCCCCCAGCCCAAAAAATAACTTTTATGACCCTTTTCCTTTTTTTTTCAGACCAAAATACCCTTATACATATATATATTGTAGCAGTTGTTTCTTCCATCTTCGAGTTATTGTAGCAGTCGTTTCCTCCATCTTCTTCCTGCAAGCTGCAGCAACCATGGAGAGCAACCTCCATCACCAGCCAACGCTCATCATCTCCTCTCTCTATCTCTCCCCTTCTCTCTAAAACTAATCTGAAAAAACAAAACAAAATTTGAAACTCAGATTTGAGTTTTTCTATAAATAGGTTGAGAGGGTAGGGGAGAGAGAGAGAGAGAGAGGAGAGAGAGAGAGAGAGAGAGAGAGATGAGATGTCGATGGGGAGGGTGGAGGATGGTGGTGGGCACGGGCCATGGACTCATCATCTTTTCTCTCAACCCAAATCTGTAAAAAAAAAAAAAACAACAACAACAACAATTTGAAAACCCAGATTGGGTGAAATGTGTTATAGCCAGATTTGGTGGAATGTGCTATAGCCATATCTGGTTAAATTTTTTGTTAGTTGAATTTATGGTCGCCATATGGTGGAATGTGCTATAGCCAGATTTGGTTAAATTTTTGGTTGCCACATGGTGGAATGTGCTATAACCAAGTGGTGACCACAAATTTGACCATGTGGCGACAAAAAATTCAACCAGATTTGGGTTTTTTTAGAGAAAAACTCATTTAGAGGGTATTGCTGGGTTTTTTGTGGGTTTTGCTAGGCGACGTGAGTCTTTTTTCATTGAATTTTACTAAATTTGCTGCTGCATCTGCTGGGTTTATTGGATCTACTGGGTTTGTTGCATCTGTTGGGTTTACTACAGTGGCGGAAGATGGGGGCGCCAATGGGTAGAACATCAAGTGGCGCAGTGACGATGAGGCAGTGGTTGGCTGGGGAGGGAGGGAGGGGAGAGGCAGTGGTTGGCTAGGGAAGAGAAAGGAAAAAAAAAACCTATAGTAAAAAAAAAGGGTTTTATATGAAGGGCATTTTTGACATTTCAAATGCAAAAGGGTCATAAAAGTTTTTTTTAGGTTGGAGGGTCAATATGGTTTAAGAAGTATTAAAAGGGTATATTGAATAAAATTAGTCAAATATCAAGGACAATTAATCCCTTAACAAGCATTTGAATGTTGCTTCATATTCACGCATTCATACTCTCGCTAGTGGTTTTTTGTTTTTTGTTTTTTGTTTTTGTTCTGGATTTTCGGTTAAAGTTACTTTGTTTGAGGACCGAATCGGGTGCTTTTGCTAGTGGTTTTTGTTTTTTTTGTTTTTGTTCTTGATCTTCGGTTAAAGTTGCTTTGTTTGAGGACCGAATCTGGTGCTTTTGCCAGTGGCTTTTTGTTTTTGTTTTTGTTCTTGATCTTCGGTTAAAAGTTAATTACTTTGTATATTTAGGCCATCACTATCCGAGAGGTAAATAGGAAAGAAAAAGTGCTTATCTTGTTAGTAAAAAGGTCAATTAATTAATATGTTGTGTTATTAGTTGTAATGGCAGATCCACTACTAAAAAAGCCCCATTAAGCACAGATATCCATCGATATAGTGTATTGTTTGTCACTAATGATGTTATTACAAAAATACAAACAGATTTCTATTGGGAAAATTATGAGCGTCAATTTTCCTATTCGTCAGTGGAGATGGCAGTGTTGGTAAAAGTCTCTAGCTCAAGTCCTCAATAATAATGAAAATAAAGTGTTGTCTAGATGATTATTAGTAATAGAAAAGTCGTCATTAAAGACATTAAAGACATTTTCCAATGGTTCTTACCAATATCAACTAAACAAGTTGAGGGCGGATCCATGACATCATTAAAAAGAGGCAAGACACAAATTTTAAGCCATTGGATGTAGTCACTTTCAATAGTTAGTTAGGATTAAATTTTTTTTAATCAGAATTAAATGTTATTTAAATTTCAGCTAAACAGCCTAAACCTAAACCTAGCTATCCCTACCGAGCAGCCCCACGCCTTCCCTTCTCTTTCTTTTTTTAACTCCTTCGATTCTAAGCAATCATGGCCGGAGCTTCCAAGACCAAGTACTGTCCCTCCTCACAACCGCCAATAACCACGGCGAAATCATGAAACAAGTTAACTAACATTAA
This sequence comes from Dryas drummondii, assembly GCA_003254865.1. NCBI lineage: Eukaryota > Viridiplantae > Streptophyta > Magnoliopsida > Rosales > Rosaceae > Dryas > Dryas drummondii. Next base: position 364,506 of record QANW01001990.1, on the reverse strand, counting down.
TAAAACAAGTTAACTACTTAAGGTAGGCAGCTCATCTGCATCTCCAGTATAAGATTCAACAATCACTTGCATTCATTTATAGCACGGTAGAGGGGTTGGTTAGGTTTAGTGTTGATGCTCAAAAATGGTAAAGAAGTCAACGTCGAGTCAAATCACGTGGACCCATTAACCTCCTACTGAGAGGATGACAAGTCGAAGTAGGGTATGAACGGGTAGCTGGGTCAAACTAGTGAATAGTGGTGAAAACGTAATATTCGAACCACCCTGCACAAACACTCAAAAATGAGCGGGAAAGGCACTGGTGTGGTACCGGCCGAATCTTCTCCGATGCTCAAATCAGTGTCAAGAGAATTTGTAAGCAGAGTGAGTGAATAGTATATTATTGATTGAATCGTCCTTTTCAGACAAGAAAGGACATTTTTTATAGTACTATTTGAAGAGTGTCAATCAATCCGGTGATGACACGTATCCCTCGTAATGACTCCCACTGTAGGAGTGCCATGTGTCACCTGTTTCGAGGATCCGAATGAGTTGATACGGGTGGAGGCCTAGGAGGCTGGAGCTTGGGAGGCTGGAACCTAGGAGGTCAGGACCTAAGAGGCCGGAGCCTAAGGAGGCCGGAACTTAGGAAGTCAGGGCCTAGGACGTCGGAGACTAGGGAGGCCGGACCCTAGGGATCGAGGCCAGAACCTAGGAAGCCGGAGCCTAAGGAGGTCGGGGCCTAGGAGGCTAGAGCCTAGGGGGCCAGAGCCTAGGAGGTTAAGGGCTAGGAGCCCAGGAAGGGCTTAGTCTTTGGGCTTAGGAAGTCGGTGCCTAGGAGCCTAAGAGCCCAGGAGCCTAGGAGGAGCTTATCCTTTGGGCCTAGGCCCAAACGACATGATGTTAAGCCTTATGTGACTTGTCGTTATGTCCAGATGATTAGTCATACGAACAGAAGTCCCCCAAGTTTCCGAGCAAAAGGTACTTCTTGGTTGGGAACTTTGTACACAAAGAAGTCAGAGCGGAACGACAAGTGACCACATACTTGTTCCTGCTTAATATACTGTCCAGAAGTCCCCCTAAGTTCCTTAGCAAGAAAAGCTGTACTGTAGGAAAGCTTGGGGGGGTTAGATATGAAAGATCATAACCTTTTTTTAATTTTTATTTTTTTTATTTTTAATTTTGATCATTCTATATTCCGAGCCATAGATGCTTCATGAAATCCTAGTGAATCTCGTCCAATTGAATGGTGGGATGTTGCCCTTTGTAACTGAGAATTTGGAATTAAATGGTAGAGCCCAAATATAAAGATTCCACACCCACATCTTCCATTTTTTTTTTGTGACTATCTTGGAGAGAGGGAGTAAATATTAGCTGGAGAACCTAAATAGAAGGGGCTGTGTGTTTTGAAACAGAACAGAAAATAGAAGGCTCGGGTGGGAGGGTGAAGGGCTCGGGTCGGAGGGAGAGGAAAGGGGCTCGGGTCAGAGGGGTTGTACGCAGGTCGAAAGCGTAGAAGCAGAGGGGCTAGGTCGAGTTGGCTCGGGTCGGAGGTGAAAGTCAAGCCCGGAGGTGTTGACTGTGCGCTGGGCGGAGAGGCTGGGCTCGGGTCGGAGCTGGTGTCTGCGGATCGAATCCGGGGCAAGAGTCGGAAAGAGAGGGGCTTGATTTGGAGGGGTCGGGTCGGGGAGGCTGCTCGGCCTGGGCTGGAACCCGAGTAAGCTGGGCTCGGGTCGGTCTTTACAACGGCTCGGAGTGAAGGGGGGTGTGGGCTCGGGCCGGAGCTGGTGTAAGCGGCTCGAAGGCTCGGTCAAGCTCGGGTATGAGGGTGCGGGTGCGGGCCGGTCTGGTAGGCGGCTCAGAGGGGGGCTGGGTGGGGCAGAAGTCTAGGTAGTTGCTTCGCTGGGCGAAAGCTTGGGGCGGGTCAGGTAGGCCAATTGACTACTCGGCTCAAGCCAGAGGTGACGGGCAAGCTTGGATTTGTGAGCTCGGGCCGGAGCTGCTGCGCAGGGGGGCCTGCTTGGAGGGCACGGGCTCGGGCCGGAGCGGTTGGCAGCGGCTCGGGCTGTGTGGTGCTGCACCGGGGGGGGGTGTGCAGAGGGCGCGAGGCTGGTGGTGCGCGGGCAGCAACTCAGGTTAAGCGGGTCGAAAAGTTTGAGCTTGTTTCGAGCACTTGAGGTAGGCACTTTGAAATTCTTCCTAGTCATTTGATTTGTTGATTTTGCCTTGGAAAATATAGAATTGTGAGAAATGGTAGTCGTCTAACCCGATGCAGACCATGGAATTCTGATTGTAAATTTGTGAAAATTATGAGTAAGGGCAGGTATGAACATTGCCGAGCACTGGGTAGGCGATACGCCTTTATTTTTGGACTTGTGTAATTTATTGAATGTTATTGTATTTTTGGCCAGGTACGTAGGAGACAAGATAAGTGGGTTGGAACCTGTGTGAGATGTTGAAGCCGAGGAATATGGGTAAGGCTTGGATTGTGATTGCTCTTCCTTTTGAATTGATTTTGTGAATATTGATATGTGCATGATTGGTGGCTGAAGATGGGAAAGTGATAGGGTGAATGTTGTGAATTTGGGGGTGGAAGAGCACATATGAGAGGTGGGAAACCAGTACGTAGTGATCTAATATGTTCATGGTGTTGTCTTAGTATTCCGAGTACTTCCCATCTTGATTTTTTGGTTTGTCTTGGATGGGCAGGTGTGTTGGGGTCGGACATTCCATGATTTCCTCAGATGATTCGTTAAGGGAGGACAATTCCATGGATGATGGAGAGTCTGACCAAGCGTCTACAAGTGATGGGACATCGATAAGGCCAAGTGTGCCTCGACCCCGGATGGGGTGTGTAAACGTGGGGGTGGGCAAAGTGCTCAAAATCGTCCAAGAAAACTTATCCATGGTGAGAGAAAGTGAAGGAAATGACACTGGTAGTGAGGACAATGATGATAGAGGCGGGTAGACACATGGTGCGTAGGACGTATTGGTCCGTGGATGGGCTGTGTGAGAATAGGATGAAAGAGGAGGAACTTGAAAAATTGAGAGTGGAGTTCTAAATTCCCGATTATATCCATCTGAGCCTCCCAGGAGAAGGTGATGTCTTGAGTGACCCGCCGGAGAGGCATATTTTGTGTTTTATGTTTTGATGTCTTGAGCCTTCATTCTTACTTCCAATACTTCTTAAGGAAGTTAGGAATTGCGCCGTCTCAACTAACACCCAATAGTTGGAGGACATTAATTAGGTTGTGTGTATTGTTCCAAGATAAGGGGTATGGTGCCTTGAGTATGGCTCAATTCACACCAGATTGGGCGATTCGACCTGCTTGCTGGAGTTAAAGAAGTTGGTGGGTCGGTGGTCGACACAATGGCAGAGGAGGGCTTAACCTTGGGTAGGAATGTAGACTCTGAAATGAAGTCTGCAATGGCTTGTCCCTTTATTGCCGGTCGTTGGCAATAGGAAATGTAAAATTCACTCAGCTCAATAGACCATTTGATAAACCGACAGGAGACCTTAGTTCATTGCAAGACTTGCCTGAGTGGTTGATTGGTGAGAACCATGATAGGGTGAGCCTGGAAGTATGGGCGGAGGTGCCGGGCTGATGTGACCAAGGCAAGGGCTAATTTTTCTATCTCTGGATATATGGTCTCAGCATCTTGCAGGGCCTTGCTGGTATAGTACACCGGGTGTTCGACTCTATCCTCAAGTCGAATTAGGACTGAGCTAGTGGCTGTCTGGGAAACGGATAAGTAGAGGAATAGCTCTTCCCTTGGCTCGGGTTTAGAGAGTAGAGGTGATTTGCCCATATATTCTTTAAGGTCTTGGAAGGCCTTCTCACACTCCGAAGTCCAGTTAATACATTTTGTCTGAGCCTTGAGGGTTTTGAAGAATGGGGCGCAACGGTATACACTATAACAAAGCAGAATTTTGATTTCCTGTCATTGTCAGCTGGAGGTAGTGGCTTGGAAACTAATGATAGCTTTAGCAGAGCTAGAAACAGGATGGAGCCATCGTCAGAACCCCAAGTTCCTTATCTCCATTCTCTTGTGCAGCATCACCCAATCATTCCTTTCTATTTCCCACAAACGGTGTCAAACTGTTGATGCCCAAAAATGGTAAAGCAGTCAACGTCGAGTCAAACCACGTGGACCTCCCACTGAGAGGATGACACGTCGAAGTAGAGTAGGAACGAGTAGCTGGGTCCGACTACTGAATAGTGGTGAAAATGTAATATTCGAAGCACCCTGCACAAACATTCAAGAGTGAGCAGGAAAGACACCGGTGTGGTATCGGTCAAACCTACTCCGACGCTCAAGTCAGTGTCAAGAGAATCTGTGAGTAGAGTGAGTGAATAGTATATTATTGATTGAATCGTCCTTTTCCGACAAGAAAGTACCTCTTTTATAGTACTTTTGGAAGAGTGTCAACCACTCCGTTGATGATACATGTCCCTCGTAATGACTCGCACTGTAGGAGGGCCATGTGTCACCTGTTTCGAGGATCCGAATGAGTTGACACGGGTGGGGGCCTAAGAGGTTGGAGCTTGAGAGGCCAGAACCTAGGAGGCCGAAGCCTATGAAGCCGGAGCCTAGGGAGGCCGGAACTTAGGAGGTCAGGCCTAGGAGGCCGGAGCCTAGGGGGCTAGAGCCTAAGAGGTCAGGAGCTAGAAGCCCAGGAAGGGCTTAGGAAGTCGGTGCCTAGGAGCCCAGGAGCCTAGGAAGGGCTTATTCTTTGGGCTTAGGCCCAAACGACGTAATGTTAAGTTTTATGTGACTTGTCGTTATGTCCAGATGTTATTGTTATGTCCAGATGATTAGTCATACGAACATTTAGTAACTCCTTTGACAACAAGGACCACAAGGGAAAGGTAGAATCCATCTCTTCTTATTTAAAATTGTGTTCCTTAATTTTCATTTTTGACAGATTGGTGAGACAATATTTCCATTTTAAGGACATATTCATGAATTGTCACTTGTCACTTGTCAGTCATGGTGAAGAAAATTTTTTAAAGAGGTCACATATGCACTTGAACAAGTATAGTTCAAGGATTAATGATCGTAGCTATATTTAGTTGTAGTAGCGCTCTAACTAATCAGTTAGTTAGATAGCACGATCATTTTAAGCTCACTATACAACGTAATTTTATAATCCAAACCGTTTATTTTTTATACACCAATTCAAATATCATTTTAAAAATGATAACTGTGTGTGATAGTTACCAATTAAAAAATAGTATGTAGTTGTTATTGATTTATATGTTATTTTTACAAATTGGACATTGCTGACGTCAATAACATGTCAACACAGTGGCAGGATCCGTAAATTGCTATTTATTTTTTGTTCATTTGTTAATTCACGTAATTTCTCTTCATTTTATTTTGGTAAATAATAACTATCATGACACTTTTCATTGATTAAGTAATTTTTTTGTAATTGACCCTTGTTTAATCTAACAAATTAAATATTGAAACTAAAAGGGACAAATGGGTCAGGTTATTATTTCAGGTGGAGCTGCAATTTGGCCTTGAAAATAAAAAACCCTTAAATTTATGATATATGACTAAAATTAAAATAAGTAATAGCAAGTACAACAAATGATCCATTTCTTTACTTAAGACATGTAAGGGGTCTATAGTTTCAATTAATATTTGGATTACGAAACATGTTTTGAATGGTTGATCATATATTGTAAACAATTTACATGAGTGGCTAGAATCGTGATTTTTCAATTATAAATAAATAGTTTGTGAAATCATTTCAGTAGAATCGTGATCGTCTAACAAGACAAAAATTGCAATGCATATACAGAGAAGCCTGAAGCCACTTAAAAGCTAAAATAAAGTAGATGTGAGTTGTGTCATTAAATTCTTAAGCAACAGTAGGTGAGGTCTGACCATATATACATGCCAAAGATGGTGACAATTTCCAGCTATCTTGGCCTGTTTCTGTGAAAAGAGAGGGACCGACCGATTAGAATCTTTGGGAATGACTTCTCATTATATATGGATGATGCATGATGGATGATGGATGATGGATGATGGATGATGGATGATGGATGCATATATAAGCAATGATCGGAGGGCACATATCTAACCTAGGACCATATAATACAAACACTTAATAAAGAAAACTTTATTTTTATTATTAAATATGAATTATCTACTGTTAAGTGTGTTTGTATGCTATACAGATGTCATATCAAAGAATCTATACCCTAATAAAAGAAAGTTAAACTATCAACATCCAATGGTCGACATTAGATGTTTTGTATGCCATACCGACACTCTGCTAAAGAAATATATTCTTTACTTATAAAGTTGAATAATCCATACCTTAGCAATAGAGAATTGAACAGATCAATATCCAATAGGTCAAAAAAAATTCGTATAACATGCAGTGTAACGGTGTTAATTTGCATTGTAGGATTTTCCATAACCAAACTACTCGTCAACTACATTGATTGATTCACTGCATAATTAATATGCATAATGCTCTCTTTGTTAAGTACAACCACCACCACGGGAGGAGTTCAATCGCTTTAATGGCAGGACACAGAGGTTGGTAACTATCCAGACCTGTAATGACAGAGACACAGAGTGGCAGAGAGTAGCTGGTTGGTTATTATTGGAATTAGCAGAAGACGTTACAGAAATTGTTGCAACCTCATTCATAAATTCATTTGGACTGATATGTATGTGTTGGGGAGAATGTGTTTATACCAAAAAAGCAAATGTCATCACTTGTCAATTCTATTTCTCGATGGTGCACATGGGTAATGAGGTTTCACTTCAGTTTTCTTCCGGTACAAATGAAAAATAAAATGTCATAATTAATGAACTTAAATGGCCTATCCTTCCCCACCTATTATTCCAACCAACCAATTAACACAACCAGCATGTCTTCTATCCCACATCTTTCTCTCATAAATATGAATTTCAGTTTACTTCTTGGAGACTAGCTGAAGCTGCACCACCAATACCATTGCATCAACTCACTTCCAAACTCCTCTCTGTAAGTTCCAATTCCTCATTTTCTTGCCAATTTGATATACATTATTAACAGTATTTCTTAACAATTTAAATTTTTGGAATTCAGAAATTATCCAACATAGTATTAGAGTCTTAGTTGTAAAAGCTACATCTATACATTTTTACGGAACTGCACGTGCACTTTCATGAAACTACACCTATAAATTTTCTAGGAGTGTGTTATTTGATATACGTTGTTGTCTCATCCCCTAACAGCTTAAGTTTTGGAGTTTGATAATTGTCTAATATCTCTATTACACTCACAAAAACTATGTGTATATATGTATATGTGGGTTTTGATCATACACATACATAGAGTAATAGTAAGTGCCTAGCTACGTGTAGGCGCGTGTGTATTATGTGCTTCACAAATATTTATACATAGCTGTGAATTGTATTTGTAGTAATGGGTTTAGGAGGTTTTATGTCAAATATGGTTTGAATTTGTTTGTATTGAGGTCAAACCTTCTTTTATGTATGGTTGTTTTGGTGGCGTCATGTTGGTATAGAAGTCAAACCTTCTTTTATGTGTCTTAATTACCCTCTTCCATTGGGCTTCTTCTGAACCTTCTTTTTATTCATGGCTTCAAACTCTAACTAAACTACCACATCATTTATATTAATTTGTATGAAATTTTGAGCAAACCTTTTGAGTTAGACTACTATATGTTTTATTAATTTTACCCAAATTACATCCAATTTTAATATTTTAACTTGTTTAATTAGCGGGTGAGAGTTAGCTAGTCATCATCTTTTGCTCCCCTATACATCTACCTCACTCTCAGCAGCTCAGCTGATGTGTGTGAGTTAGATCACTACTAATCCTACTAACTATCATTTGGATTTACAACCCTTTTCTTATTGATCAATAGTATTATGGATTTAACTAAGAATTGCGACTTAATTAAGTTTACCTTTCAATTAATTTACTTTTTAGTTAAAACCATGATCCTAGCTACCTGAATTATCGGAGGGCTTGCACAAACGCTGAAATTTCTGACCAATTTGTAGTGGTGGGTTGACAATAGTATTGACTTTGGGTTTGCTTTACATTAAGTGCTGAGTATTATACTATAGAGGTGCTTCAATCCTCATACATTTTGTCAGACCTTGTGGGCTTACTTAGTTTTCACAAACCATATAAGTTCACACATGACTGCTGATGATATATCCTAATTGTCCAGGTTTCAAAACCAAAAAGAATGAAGATTTTCTCAGCTCAAGTTGAGGAAGGAAGGAAAGGCGAGGATGGAAATCCTTCTGTTGGTCCAGTGTTTCGTAATTTACTCTCCAAAAATGGTTATCCTCCACTTGATCGTCAAATAACTTCATCTTGGGACCTTTTTAGGTAATTCAGTATCTATGTGAATTGATTTTTTGTTCAGTATATGTGTGCCTGATGAGCTCCACAGTTTTATAATAACAACTATCAGATTTACTTGAATGTATGCACTGCTTGTGTTACACATTTAAAGTGTCTATGCTAGATGTTTTCAATAAAAGTATGTCCTTTTACACAGTTCATTTCTTTTGACATTCACAAAATTTGTTGCACAGTCAATCTGCTCAGAGGTATCCTGGAAATCAGATGCTTGGTTGGCGTAAAATTGTTGATGGGAAGGTGAAGTATATTAAGGGATGCAGTAGTGCTATAATTTGTGATTAGTTCAGTTGATTTGGCAATTGAGTTTTGACTAGTATATACTATGCTCTTTAGTTTGGGCCTTACATTTGGAAAACATACAAGGAGGCTTATGAGGAAGTTCTGCAAGTTGGTTCTGCATTACGAGCATCCGGTGTTGAACCAGTAAGCATACATGAGTGATTGTGAGAGGCTTGTGATTTGAGCACTGCCTAATAGTTGTAGATTTAGGCAACTGCAACTGGTCTATTAATTTCTCTGTATGGCTTTGTTGATAATCTTGTAATAGGGCTCCCGGATTGGAATTTATGGTTCAAATTGCCCTCAATGGATTTTGGCAATGGAGGTATTGTTTGGACATTCTTTTCACTCTCATTTTGCATTTGTTTATTTTTCTTTTCTGTTTTCATTATTAGGATTCTTTTATATGTAAACAATATATGATCAACAATGTGATGAACAACTTGTTTAAATTTTGTGTAGGCTTGCAATGCTCACAGTTTGATTTGTGTGCCTCTCTACGATACCCTTGGTAAACATTCTTTTGAGAAGAGTTCCTGCTTTCAGATTCTCTCTCTCTCTCTCTCTCACACACACACACACACACATTGGTTGAGAGTATATAGCCTGACAGTCTTGAATTGATAATAGCCTTCTTACCTTTCTGTTCATTGCTTGCCATAGGCTGGTGTTGATTTGCCATAAACTTAGGATAAGGTTGAAATTCTGATTTCAGTAACTTTTTAATCTTAAAATTATCGGATGTATCCTTTTCATTTCATATTTCAAGTGGTTCATTGATGCCAAGCAATTTAATCGAACTTCCCTTAGGGGCTGTCTTCATGCAGGGCCAGGAGCAGTAAATTTTATTATAGATCATGCAGAGGTTGATGTTGTTTTCATCCAAGATAAGAAAGTGCAAGAAGTGAGAACTATGAATATCTCAACCTGCATTGTAATCAAATCATATATTCCAACATGCTCAGTTTCTGATTGGATACAATTACTTTGCTTGATTTGCAGCTATTGAATCCCGATTCTAGGACTCCTGAACGACTAAAAGGTGAAAACGATGACTAGTAATTATTTATGTTCCCTGCAGCTGTCTGCTAGAAGGCCTTGTACTGAGCTTGGTTGTGGTTGCAGTTATGGTCTGCTTCACTGCATTGACAGGGGAAGAGAAGGATAAAGCAGTGCAGATTGGGATAAAACCATACTCATGGAATGAGTTCATGGAAATGGTTAGTTTCTTTTATGTTTAATATAAGGAACCTGCATAACAACTATATCTAAAGATACAAGTTCTTGAGATGAGGAATACTGCTTTGATGTTTAATTCGAATAGATTTTACATTACTTTGCTTGAAAATGGCATGGTATTAAATCCTTAAGAATCCCAAATTTCTTCACTGTAAATTGTACTTGTAAGATGTGTCTGCATTCCTTGTGCTTTTTTTTTTTTCCCTGTTGCGAGTGGAGTTTTTTGTTTTCAGGGTAAACAAAAACCGTCAGAGATTCATCCACCGCAGTCTGATAATGTCTGCACAATTATGTACACAAGTGGTACCAGTGGAGATCCTAAAGGTGTAGTCATAACACATGAAAATATTGCATATGGTGTGAGAGGGATCGACCTCTTTATGGAACAATTTGAAGACAAAGTAAGTGTGAAGTATGATCTTCTAAAGGCTCTGTAGATTGCTTTCTGGAAAATTTTATAGTAGGAATTTGTATGTCATTTGAACACTTTTTTAACCCTTGAATATGACTAGTGCTAACAGTATAGTTTAAATTTGTGACAAAGTGCATTAATTTATGACTTTGTGTAGATGACAACGGCTGATGTGTATCTATCTTTCCTTCCCTTGGCTCATATTCTGGACCGCGTGATTGAGGAGTATTTTTTCCGCTCTGGTGCTTCTGTTGGCTACTTTCATGGGGTATGCTACCAGCCTACCAAAACTTTTCATATCTGGTTTGAAGGTTATAAATTGAATCCTTCATATACGTCTCAAACTGTCCTAGAATCCAAATGATATCATGGAGGATGGAGCTCTAAATTCCCCTGTCGATGTTTCACTTCACTCAAAACTCTTTATTTCATCCACCTGTTAAATATAATGCATTGTTGCTTTATTTGAAGGATCTTAATGCATTGAAGGATGATATGGCGGAGTTAAAGCCAACACTTCTTGCTGGGGTACCTCGAGTTTTCGAAAAAATACATGAAGGCATGAGAAATTTTGCTTTTCATCCCCCTGCATAATTAAAATTTAAAACTAAATATATTATATAGTTTTATTGATTTGAGATGGACCTACCAATTCAAACTCATTTGTATTTCAGGTATAAAGAAAGCAGTGCAAGAGCTCAATCCCAGAAGGAGGAAGATTTTTGACATTCTTTACAGATAGTAAGTATTCCTTTCATTAATTTTCAAAATCCTCAATTTGAATATGAAGCTAAGCTAACACCCTTGTATGGTTATACAGCAAACTTGCTTGGATGAATATGGGGTACAAAAATAAACATGCATCACCAATAGCAGATCTGTTAGCCTTCAGGAAGGTTGTATCTTTCTCCTCAAAATCATGAGCTGTTTCGGGAATGACCCGACAATGTATATCAATCAAGCTTACAAAGTTACAAGTCTTACCTTCTTTTTCATTTATTTTTAAAGGTGAAATCAAGGTTAGGCGGTCGAATTCGACTTATAATATCTGGAGGTGCACCCTTGAGCTCTGAGATTGAAGAATTCTTGAGGGTTACTTGCTGTGCTTTTGTACTCCAAGGCTATGGTAAACAACTCTGTTTTAGCAGTAAATGTTTTTTAGATCATATATAAGTAGAGGCCATATATAAATTCATATTAGTATTCAAATTACTGGTCACATATATTATCTACATATTATATTGTGGTTGTTCCAGGGTTGACAGAAACTATTGGGCCCACTACACTTGGGTTCCCTGATGAAATGTGCATGATTGGTGCTGTTGGTGCTGTATCGGTATACAATGAGATGCGCCTGGAGGAGGTTCCAGAAATGGGCTACAATCCACTTGGGAATCCTCCTTGTGGTGAGATTTGTTTGAGAGGGAAGACTGTTTTTGCTGGCTACCACAAAAGTCCTGAGTTGACAAGAGAAGCCTTCAAAGATGGCTGGTTCCATACAGGTTCGATCAACATATTTATACTTAAATATATTGAAACTTTCTATTAGAAGATAGTTTGATATGCTATGTTGTCAAGGCTGTCAATTTAACCAGTCCTATAAAATAACGTGTGTTGTGAAAAAACATTACTATATATTCTCTTGATAGATAGTTGAACAACATAATACTTATGCTATTAGATTGTGAATTTAGACCACACATTCGAAAAAGAATCGACATAATCATTGATTCAGATTCAGCATGACAAGTATATATATATAACCATTTCAGGGGACATAGGGGAAATACTTCCAAATGGAATCGTCAAGATAATTGATAGGAAAAAGAATCTTATTAAACTCTCCCAAGGAGAGTATGTTGCACTTGAGTACTTGGAAAATGTCTTTGGCATTACTCCAGTTATTGAAGATGTGAGCATATATCTTCTCTCTCTCTCTCTCTCTCTCTCTCTCTATATATATATATATAACTTGGTTATTTCTTAAGATCGATACACACATGTTCCCATAGCTTATCTATATATGTACTGTTTGGTGCTGCTTGATTTCATTTTGATCCAAGATCTGGGTCTACGGGAACAGCTTCAAGTCGATGCTTGTTGCAGTGGTGGTACCAGAAGAAGAGACCACCAAGAAGTGGGCTTATTTAAATGGTCACATGGGTTCCTTTTCTGATCTTTGTTCTCTTGATCAGTTAAAGAATCACATCATGGCCGAACTTAAGGTTACAGCTGAGAGAAACAAGGTAATTAATTAATCAATATCTAGCTTGGATCCATATTAATTAATTCTTTGAAGTTTTAATTTGTGTTGTACTTAATTAATTGGCATGGGATGATCATTAGTTTCCTTTTGTTTGGTTTCAATTACCAGCTGAGAGGCTTTGAATTTATCAAAGGAATCATTGTCGATCCTCGCCCTTTTGACATGGAAAGGGACTTGGTCACTGCAACGTTGAAAAAGAAAAGAAACCAATTGCTCAAGTATTACCAGGTAACATAAATAGACATCTTCTCTCTCTCTCTCTCTCTCTCTCTCTCTCTCTCTCTCTCTCTCTCTCTCTCTCCCTCTCCTGTGAAGCAACTGAATGACAACTCAATATTTTGCAGGTTCAAATTGATGAACTGTACCAAACCCTGCCTGGGAAAAAAATGTAGCTATACCAAACCCTGCCTGGAAAAAAAAATGTAGCTATTAGTAAGGTCTTCGGTATCTCTGGGATAACATATATGATTGTATAAGGGCTGCATGGTTATCCATTTCATATGTATAAGGGCTGGATGGTTTGATATACTCAATGCTTAAATTTGTGGAATGTCGATTGACCATTTATACCATAAAGTAATAAACTCTGACAAAAATAAGATCAAAATGTGAAAAAAAAAAAATTATAAAATACATGCGTCCATTGACGTCCTGCAGAGAGAAGGGGTATGTATATATATATGGTAAATAAGGGATTTCCTGTGGGGTCCATTTCACATTATAATTCTATAATCGAAATCGTTTATATTTTAAGTCTTAATTTAAGAATTAATCTTGTAAAAAGTTAGATAAATTATAAACCATTTAACTATTTGACTAAATGGTCATCATTTTATGTGTTTATCAAAAACATTACATTCATTAATTTATTTTATCAAAATTAAATGTCTTAATGACTTCCAATTTATTTGATTTTTTGCATAAATGATTTTTGAATAAAGACGTAAAAGATAAACGGCTCGGATCGTTGAAATACAATATAGAATGGGCCCATGAGGGATCATTTCCCTAAATGGAATATATATATCTTGGTGTGAATAAATTATTCTGTATAATCGCTATATTGACACGTGGTATAATCAGTCTATTTGTCATAATATGAGTGGATGTTATTAATACTATACCCTACTAATATAAACACATCATCCAATAATACCCTTACACGTTGGATTGGTTATACCACGTGGCGGTATATCGGTTATACTCTATAATTTTTCCTTGGTGTGATGCCTTGGAAAAATTTCCTAAATTTAAATTAGTAGTATTTGAATTTTTGGTAAAAATGAGAAAATACCCTCTTTATTTTTTGGGTAATTATTATACTTTTCCGAGGCCAAATGATCAAAGTGGGACCATGGTTGGATAGTGCTCGTAGTCACGATCAAAATTAGGTTAGGATGTGTCGATTGAAGTTTAGGAGAAAATGAAATGCATTTCCAAAGTTAGACAAGCCTTTAAAATTATTTTGATTTTCTGAAATTTAATTTGAGGTGTTGGAATTTTCATAAAAAATATGGAAGTTAAAATATTATTTTAAGGTCATAGATAAGTAGTACTTAGTGAGATGAGCCAGTAAGATTTTATGGGATATTTTCAAAGCTGGTATGAATTTTGGACAAATTTCCAATGTTGGAATAAATTTAGAAACGGAAATTTAGAAGGAAAGGAAAATAAGTAGATGATGTGGCGGCATTGCAGCCATCCACTATGCACCAGCCAAGAAGGATTGCAAAGTCACGCGCGCCATCATTTCCTCTACCCTGTCCCTCAGGTTGCTAGGCATTGTATGAAGACTGGGCCTCCCTTTGGCCCAATAGCCGCGTTGTTCATCGTGTTCCTATGCATGTCACCTAACAGTTTAAGGCACAATCTGCAAGCTCGAGTTTCCAGCCCGCTTGTCCAACGTCGGGCTTACATGTAACCGGCCTTCTACCTCCTCTTTCCTATAATTAAAGGCTTTATTACACTTTACCCACTTGAACTTTGAGCTCGATCTCACTTCACCATCTAAACAAAAAATTGTGTCAATTTACCACCTAAATTAAAAATTTATTGCAATGTACCACACATGTCTCATTTTGTCTAAATTTTTGTTAAAAATAAGAGTGTTTTGGTCTTTTTAGATCAATTTTTTATTGTGTTAAAACAAATAAAGTGTAAAAAATCATTTTTTCTAACAATAAGAACTTGAAAATGAGCAAAACACTCTTATTTTTAACAAAAGTTTAAACAAAATGAGCCAAAAGTGGTATATTGCAACAAATTTTTAATTCATGTGGTAATTGACACAATTTTTTTTAGGTGGTGAAGTGAGATTGAGCCTAAAGTTCAGGTGGGTAAAATATAAAAAAACCATAAATAAATCCTCAACCTTAAGTCCAAAATCACACCAGTCCACTCGAATTTTGGGCGTCTTGATGAAACCCTATGTTCCCATTACATTTGACAATGGAGATTATTATCACATCCTCTTCACCTCCTTGGAAACCATCAACATTTCACACACTTACAGAAAAACCAGTGTCAAAATCTTTACTGTATTTCTTGACTTTCTCTTGAATTGCATAAACTTGATGTCAAAATTCAGGCTTTAGGTAAATATAATTCAATATTTTTTATTCACTCTATAAGGAGGTATTTATAAAATTATAATAATACAATCCTCATTCCATAAGAAAATAATAAGAAAAGTAATAAATCTATCATAATTAGACTAGGCCTAGGAAAACATAGAATAAGGAAAATACAAAATAAGAAAAGTAAATTAAGACTAGGACTTCTAAATTACAACTTAGGGTAACACTTAGAGCCTTGTATGGTGATATATATGACCCCAACACTAACCTTCTTCTTTGTGCCAATGAATTTTGTGGCCCAAAAAGAAGATTAAGAAAATTAACTTGTATCATGTATCTACAAACCTCCTATGAACCAGAATTCTTGAAACAATAAGTACATGAACCAACTTAAAAAACAACTACCTTTGTAAAGGCTTGCAACTCAGAAACCACAGCACCTCCACCATATTTTTCTGGCTATGCCCATGACCAAATTTACCTTTTTCATTAGCTAAATTTATCAAAGAGTATAGGATCCATACATATTTCCCTTAAGGAAACATCTTTCATAGCTTTTTCCATTGACATTTCAACCATCTAATATCTAATTTTCGTATAAATCCCTTTTGGGAAATAAGCTGATGATGGATGCACTCTATACTGGATATGGAGAAGGTGCTTCCCATGTTCCATCATTGACAACCTTTCAAACAAACTTCTTCCAAATTCAGCCTTGGGCGAGATCTATTGGTTTGATGATATTTATTAAGATGTTAAGACAATATAAACAAGCTTATCTTAATGTGAAAAATGTAAACAACACAAAGCTGTTTGCCTCAAAATCTCTACAGCCACGTGTCGGGTAGGCCGCGAATCAATGAAACTACATCCTTCTTGTGTCGGTTGGGCGTTCCAGTACGCGGCCGCAGGCAGATCGTACAATTGTATTTTTTGCGCGTAAATTTGACTTCGAACCAAACGATTGTGACCGAGGAAGGAACGAGATCTCGATCTAAGGTTCTTACTACCTTGATGATGCAAAGACTATTGAGAGGGCGTAGTGGGTGATTATGGATGTATGGATGGTGGGTGTGAAATTGATGAAAATAAAAAGTAAAATAAACAAGTAGATGCAGGAAAAATAAAGTGCAATCAAAACAAAGGTAATCCTAAAGATTTAGTAGAAATAATACGAGTGTGAACAATAAAGTGCAAAAATCTAACACTATTCTAAACTACGAAAGCGATAAATAAAGAGATAAAGAAAGCAATAAACCTAATTATGGGCGGAAAATAAACCTAATTATGTACGGAAAATAAAATCTAAACTAACAATATGTATATTAAAGATCACACTCATAATAAAATTAAGAATTATGTAAAAAAAACCAAATGTTTTGAACACTAAACCCTTGAACAAAACCATGAAATCTCCCCAAGAACAATCTACAAACTACTTGAAAAGAAAATTAAAATCCGAATAAGTTCATGAGATGAGATTAACCTCAATCCCTCAAGAACAGACTATTATAAAAGAGAAAAACTACTAAATCATGATAACTAGGAAGCTTGAAAAGCCTGAATGATATTTGGTGATAATCTTATTGATTGATTGATTTTGGGGGGGTTTTGTTGCCTCTATGCTTCTCTAACTGCTTGTATTTATGAGGTTCAATGACAATCCTAATGGGCCGGGCCATTACTTGACCTCAAAGAAATCTTCTAGCCAATCTCAGGGATTTGATGGGAGATAAGAATCCTTATCTTCTATTGACTTGATCTCCAAGACTATCCAAACTCTTTCCATGGTGGGCTCGAAGTAGACTTGGGCTCGATGATAACATCTTTGGCATTAAATTCTTAAAATATTTCCTAAGTATGGTCTTGATCTTTGCAATTAATGAGATACCCTCAAATCAGGACTCCCTTTTAGCTTTGAATTTTAAACTTGAGTGGACTATTGCCTTTGTAAAAGACTGAATGAATATGGAAGTCCACAATTAGGCCGTCGGTCGTGGCTCATCGTCTTTAGGCGTTGAATGGACTTCCGTGATGCTCTTAAATCATTTCTAAAGACTGCGGTCAAAGCCTCCTTGTCAACATATAGCCGATTAGTTGGAATAGTGATAAACAGTATAGTTGTTTTGGTAATTATTATTATTCCTCTATGAGGCTTTATATAATGTGATTACAAGTAGGTTTTGTAAGGAATCCTAATTACTCCTAATTATACAACTATTATAACATTCCCATAAATACACATAATTACTCCTAATTATACAGCTGTTATAACATTCTTATAAATATACCTAATTACTCATAATTATACAGGTTTGAGATGTTACAACATTCTCATAAATACATAATCTAATCAATATTTAGGACTCTATTCAACACTCCCCCTCAAGTTGATGCATAGATGTCTGGCATGCCCAACTTATCAATAGAGTTAGAAAATTTTGTTGGAGACGACTTTGGTAAGAACATCTGTAAGCTGATCTTCGGTCTTCACAAAAGGAAGTTCAATAATACCATTCTCCAACTTCTCATTGATGAAGTGTCGGTCTATCTCAACATGTTTGGTACAATCATGCTATACCGGGTTATACGCAATGTCTTTGGTGGCTTTATTGTCACAAAAGAGTTGCATAGCTTTCTTGGGTTTATGACCCAAATCACGCAAGAGACTACGCAGCCACAATAATTCCTGAATTCCATGTGTCATTCCCTTGTATTCCGATTCTGCACTAAATCGGGCCACAACTTTTTGTTTCTTGCTACACCACGTAACAAGATTACTCCCCACAAATGTAAAGTATCCTAACGTGGATCGCCAATCAGTAATTGATCCAGCCCAGGCTGCATCTGTATACCCCATAACCTCGTCATAATTATTCTTACAAAACATAACACCAATACCTGGAGACGTTTTCAAGTATCTCAGAATTCTGGTAACTGCATCCATATGAACATTACTGGGATTATGAGTGAACTGGCTAACCACTCCAACTGCATACACAATATCTGGTCTCGTGTATGATAGATATATCAATTTTCCCACCAACTGTTGGTAACTCTCGTTGTTTGTTGGGACTTGGTTAGGAAAGATACCCAACTTGTGGTTCATCTCTATGGATGTATCACATGTCTTGCAATCCAACATGTCAACCTCGGCAAGTAGGTCTAAAGTATATTTCCGTTGAGATAAAGAGATGCCATGTTTGGATCTGGCAACCTCAATTTCAAGGAAATATTTCATATCACCCAAGTCTTTCATCTTGAACTCAGAAGATATATATTTCTTCAGTAGACAAATTTCTTCACTATCATCTCCGGTCACTACCATATTATTGACGTATATGATCAAGACCGTTATTTTTCCTCTCTTGTTCTTGATGAATAGAGTATGATCAAAATTGCTCTGTTTGTACCCTAATTTCTTCATGGCAAGTGTGAATCTCCCGAACCAGGCTCGGGGTGATTGTTTCAACCCATACAAAAGGATAAAACCAAAACCTTGATTTTAACCATAATAGGGAGTTGCTTCTCATCTCCTATGAAAATAGCATAATTGTAGAGGAACGGTTGATTCACATTCTTTAAGCTCAGCAACTTTCGTCCATGACAAACAATTCCAAAGGTTTCAATATTGCAGCTGTACATGTACAATTTGGCAGAAGTAAAAGCAGTGAAAATATTAAGCATGCATTTTCCAAGTAGAAATTTCTTATTACAAGTATATTGATACATTTTGAAACATAGAATTCCTAAGGAATTAAGCAACTTCAATGTACAAACACACATTTCACTCAATTGTGTAAAGTAACCGACAATGCTTCTTGAAACTTTGAAATCTCTTAGGACTACATTTAACCCTCCATTAGAAAGCACCCATACTTGTGAAATGAAGATTTAATAGACTTGAGCAAACCCAAAGCACTAACCATGTCATTCACCACATACCTTCAGTGAAATGCAAGAACTCCTCAAATGTCAAAGGATCATCCTTGCCTTCACTTTCTGCATTTCCATTAGTACACTCCTCATTTTCTTGAACTTGCTCTGTGTTTTTCATCTCTCTTTTCTAAATACAAAGAGTACTGTTCTTGTGGATCCTCGAGTAAATGTATCAATGATTCTAACAAATGCTTTCATCCGGATACAGGAACCAAACACTCAACCATGATTTTAGTACGATGATTAAGAAATACCTCAAGAAGCTAGTTCAGTATTATTATCAACCTCCATTCGCTTATGGTTCTTAAAGAGAACTATATCTCCAAGTCCATACTTGCCATACTCAAGTGACTAATTAACCAATCTCCGGAGCCGTGCTATCACTTCTAACACAGTTATATTGGTGGGAGCACATCTTAGTGTCCTACAACTCAACTTAAAGAGAGCAAAGAGTGAAAGACTGATTGTCTTTGTTTTGCTAGTACCAGGAGGACCCCATATTAATTTGACAACATTCTGCTGATGGCGTTTACGTACTCAAACTGCAGCTTATTGGGATTCATTTAGATTATATATGAGAGCAAATTGTGGGGCATATAGTAGAAAGGGTAGTAGAGCAACTTTCTTTGGAAACACAGATTGTACAAGAATTCCCGTCCTGTAAGAAGCAAACATAAAATGTAGTGAGGAATGTAAAACGCATAAACAAATGGATTGTTGAGGGAATGAAAACCTTTGTTTCATTAGAAAACTTTCAATCTTTTTTGTACAAATTTAGAAAACCAACTTGTTTGAGCTTGAAAGGGCCAAGATAGGGTCATTATGTGAATCAAAATACCAAATCCCTCAACCCATATCTCGACTCGATCTAGACCATGAAACTACGTTTACATAGTCCAAAACATGTTACTTTTCTTAATTTAAAAGGAAAAAATGGTTAAGTTTTTTCTAATCCAATAATGTGATGATGTGAGTGTTGTGAAACAGACTAGCGGGTCCCACAACTAATAAGATTCATATACTGATATTGTCCCCACTTAACCACCTAGGTCCACTATCCGAGTTGGGTAAGGCTCAGTGGACCTCTTTAGGTGTGAGGTTTAATCTCATACACCAATATACTTGAAGCCTAGAGCTATTTAATAAAGGTAAGAAACTAGAAGAAATGAGATTAAAACTAGATTACAAAACCAGAAACATTTGTAAATATAAGATTGGAATAAATGCACAAGTTGGTGATATTCACTAAACCTTTTCTTTACTCATTGCTTAATTAAGAGTGGAAAGAAACTCAAAGGGGGACATAAATAAAATTAGAGAATTGCCAAGCATGTGCAAAATAGAGCTTAAAGTCAAATAATATCAACAGCATTACAAATAATAACAATTATTTCCTACTAAACTCAATCCATTTTTTACTTTCAAATGAAACCACTCTATTGCATTTACATAATTAAAAGCTTCTGCCACAAAAAAAATGACGTTATAAATATTAAAACACCTCCTATCCACCAAGCCACTGCAGTTCCATAAAAAAGGAATCCATTGACTACAGCCTTGTTGTTGCTTCTTGCTTGCTGCTACTTAGTAAGAAATAACATTGGATTAGTCAAGTAAGACAATGCTCTATACAAAAGAATGCATTGACCGGCAGTTAGATCTATCACCAACTCGAGAATATTTAACTTGTTTGGTCTTAAAATCCATTGTTAGCAGCTGCATTACCTGCATATCGCAATGGATTTTGAACACTTGTTCGCCACTGTTTTTAAAAGCAAACGGTAAGACAAAAGACCCTAGCTTGTGTAAGGTTACACTATATAATGTAGTCCACAATTCCATCGCACCATACTGCTGCATGGCCCATAAGTGGAGATCATAACTTGATGGTCCTCTTGTCTATTGTTTGTTAATTTTAATTAAGGCAAGGGACTCCTCATGTATTAAAAGAATGGGCGGGCGACGTGGTGGTTTTCCCAAAGATTAATTCAAGCATCTTTATCTTGGAAAATAATTCAGTGAACATATCAAAGGACACAATGAGATATTCATCCCATTTTCTGTCACGGGGTAGAAGCCAATGCAGAGCACCATTAACAAAAACAGGTTTATTAGGTGTAGGTGTTCGGGATTTCCGAGAGTACCATTGACCAGGATAAACAGTAGCAGCAGCAGTAGCAATAGATGGACTAAGCATTTTCCAAAAGCCCTGGCTAAGGAGTAAATCTAAACCCCAATGGGGTGTCCCTAGTAGAACCACCATGAGAAGAATCATTACTCAAAATTCTCAGAACCTTATAGTCTTTGGTCAGGGAATTGTAGCCAAATTAAGCCAGAATTTGTATAAACCACCTATCATCACCATCACCATCACCAATAATACTAGGGCTAGGAAAAACCACAAGCTTTCTAATAGAAGGGCTCCAAATTAGTGTTATTGGGGAGATTTTGGGGAAGCATGAGTCATTAGCAAGGCATATGAGGCGCTTTACAAATTCCGACAAAATTAAATGTCGAACTTGAAGAACTAAATTTGCTAATTTTGTCTCTTCTGTATATATTGTAAGTGAAAGGAGTTATAAACTTGGTACTACTGGTAATGGAATACTTACCACCAAATCCAAATGTAAATGCAAAACAACAGAGAATCACTAAATAATCCACATGCTTAATACAATACTACAATTACATCTTTTGTGTTATTATGCATTGTGATTAACCATTGCAATTTTGAGACCTCGCCAAGTATGTCATGTAAATGCAGGTAACAAACTTTGAGAAAATATCAACTTTGAATCTAGCAAAATTGAGTTTGTAAAGGGAGGAAGATCAAAAATATAAATAGAGTAATTATTTAGGAATATTATAAGCAGCTTAGGAATCTTGCTATGCTTCAATAGTTAATTGAGTTTATGAAATTCTACATATTTTTTTATTTTGATACATGGATTTTATATAGGACCAAGTTTTAAAACGAGTATACTTCAAGCACGGACATGATTGGAGTGGGTGGTTTGACAGGACCGCACCCGGATTCCACCCTGAAAACCCGGAGAGGTCCTGCGGGAATCCAAAATCAAGGAAAATCCTACCGAAAATTCGGCAGAACCTCCCCTGAAAATGGACTAACCCAAAAATTTCTAAACCTGTTAAAAACACTTCTAAATCTTTCAGCCACCTCTACCACAAGCATATAAGGGTCTCAGACCCATTTTAAACCTTAGGAGTTGTTATCAGAGCCACTANGTTGAAAACACACACCAGTCAGTTACCCGGAGAATCTGTCATACATGCGCAGAGCCGAGAATCTGTCATACACATGCAGAGCCTAAAAATCTGTCGTACGTGCACGCAGAGCGGCCCCCAAAGGGCGAAACATCCCGACACACGGCCCAAAGCCTATATGTGCATCGTGATGGGTCCCAAAGACCTATTAAATCTGAAATCTGGAGGGTACTGCAAAGGTGGTTTGAAAACCATCGTTCATAGCCAAACATAAATATTTTTCCCACTGAGAGAAATATCATTGAAATCCCTTTTACGAATTTAAATCCATAGGCCCAAAAATGTAATATTCAAATTAAATTTAAACTTCATGAGTCAAATCCAAACTTTTCGATAAAACCAAAATATTAAACAAACCATGTGCGTAAAATAAAGAACCAAATTTCCTTTCCAAGATCCAACAGCTCTGAAAAATCAACCTGTAAAATCATGTTTTAAACTCACTCGTGAAAGTATTTGAAAACTGAAATTCATCGCCATTGATCAAATCCCAAATCAAATCAAGATATTATGCATAGTAGAACTAATTTATAAGATGTGCAAAACAATTCGGAAAACGAAAGTTCACTCACATATATTACTTCTAAATCAAACTTAATTAACCAAAATAAAAACACAAATTTCATAAATCATTTAAGGAAAACAAAGGTCCACTCACAGTGAGAAAATTCTAACTTCGATCCTCCGCCGGATTGTCACGAACCCCAGTCGTCTCACCTAAAGAATAAACCATAATTTCAATTAGTCTTGACTCGATAATAATTAGAGTGTGTACAAGAATTATTGAACCTAATTGCCACGCCCATTTATCAATTAACCCGAGGATTTATTTACTTAATGCACAATAACCCCGTAAGCACTACTTCCTTCTTCGAATCTCCTTGGCTCAATCCACCCTCAACCACAACACCAAAACACATCATAAACTAAAGAACATCAGCGGAAGGATTTACCTTGATCGGAAAATTCTTCCTAAGATGAATTTTGTATCGGCAAGGTCACAAATTTATGTCCAATACTTCTCGGCTTCTCCAACAACTCCAGACCTAGCCAAAACAACAACCTACTTAGAAATTGCTCTTGGAGCAAATCTAAATTTCACGTTATGACAGCGGTGAGCACGACTACTACTAGTGCCGCCCAAAGTGGCTATTTTCAAGGCTAAAATAACCAAATAAGGATGACTTCAACAAGGCCCAATCAATTTCTCAATCCTAAGCATAAATTGAAATTTCTAGAAATCAAATTGTCCCAAAATAACAACAATATTTCGCTCGCAATTGAAAATCCAACTTGCAAACCCGAAATGGCCCTAAAACCCCAATTTTAATTCCCTACAATTACTCAAAATAAAGCATCCAACAACTGGGAGATTGGCAGACCATACCTTAATGAGAAAACCCCATTTAAATCCTCGAAAATTGGTGGTGAAAACTGGCCGAAAATTGGAGGATGAGGCCGGCGGTTTTGAGGGGGTTCTTGAGTCGTTTCCGACTCGTGGGAGCTGCTCGGTGCAGGAGGAGGGCCAGGCTAAGTTGGTCGGCAGAAGGAAGGGTCGCCGGAGGTCTCAGGTGGTCGGAATGGCCGGCGACGTGAACGGAAATGGTGACTAGGTGCAGAGGTTGAGTGTGCACAGAGGAAAAAAAGCGAGAGAGTGACTAGGCTCGGGGGGGCTAGTCGGCACTGGGGGTGCGATGGGTGGCCGGTGATGGTGGCTGACGGTCGCTGGTGGTGGCCGGTGGTGGCTGATGATCGCTGGTGGGGGCTGGTGACGCGCGCAGGTGAGGGTGCGGTGAGGGAAGAAGATGAAGAGAGAGGGAGAGAGAGTTCTCGAGAAAGAGAATGAGGAGAGAGAGAGAGAAAGAGATGGCTGATTTTAAATGGTGGTATTTGGGCTTGAAATTACCCAATTGCCCCTTTCTAGAAAATTCTCCACCCTTCTACTAGAATTCTCAAATTGAACACTGTTTTTGTCTACGCGCTTGGAAACTAGAGTTCTAATTCACCGTCTCGAACTTAAAGGCTACAAATTTTGAATTAAAACACCCCTCTAAATGCTAGAATTCCCTTCCAAAAATTTTTATAAGGTCCGTCCAAAAGATATATATTTTATTTTTTTTTACTAAAGAATTAAGACTTGGGTTCGGGTCGTTACATGGTTTGAGACTTGGTCTCCATGGTGAGCATCTTTAGAGAAATTTTTCATAGATAATCCGACTGTACATATTTTTTTATTTTCATACATGGATTTTATATAGGACCAAGTTGCAAAATGCGTATACTTCAAGCACTGACATGATTGGAGTGGGTGGTTTGGGACTTGGTCTCCATGGTGAGCATCTTTAGAGAAATTTTTCGTAGATAATCTGACTGGAAAAAAAGATCCACACAAAAATTAGATTACAGTGCCATCCATAACAGAAAGAGAGTTTAAAAATTAAAAACTCTAAGTAAAATATTAGGACCTCGAGAGTTATGGAAGTACCTGACTTGTGACAACAACATATATTTTTTCCTCAAACTTTGCAGCAATTCTCTCTAGTTCGTGCAATCCCTCTTCACCAGAAAAGGGAAGATGCATGCCGCTTTAACGTTTCAGTTCTTTATATGCAATACATTTAGTAAGATATTGACATGAAGGAATGGAGATGGATTTCTTAACAACAAAAGTGGATTCTAAGTGAATAAATAATTTGACAAAACTGTCCCAAAAGCAAAATATGAGGATTAAATTCAGCAAAAAAAAAAAAGGTGCAAGAATAGTAATCGATCAGTAGATTTGACATGAAAAAAAAAATACAGCATTAGAGTGTACTTGTGCAAGAAAAAAATAGCATGTGCTATTTTCCTTTAATCTCATGTTTGTTAGGAAATACATATTTATTTCCAGGGTGAAAAGATACAAACGAAGAAGTTATCATGGTTGGGAACTAGAAAACGAGAAGTGCAACAGTCACTAGTCCATTATCATATTAAAAAAGAAAGCATTACTTGACTATAACAATTTCCAATATCAATAACTTGACTAAAAAGAATGTCATTCATGGTTGTTAATTTCAATACATCCATATGAATAGGAATTCTCTTATAAGCATGAGAAAAGTGAGCATACATAAGTATGAGAATGGTGAGTTTTTGGATAGCAAAACACCTATTTTATTTAAATTAAAATCTTGCAATCCAATGGCTCACATTTCTCATTGTATGTATGCTCACCTTTCTTATGTGCATAAGAGAATTTCTCTTTGCACTCGTGGGTTTCATCTAAGAATTTAAACTGCTAACTAAATACCTCTACATTCAATATTGACATTGCCCTTTATAACAAACTATGACACAAGTGTCTCTGACTATTTATGATCACTTCCATACAAATTACAAAACCTTTTCTGGCATGAACTAAATAAACTTTCACCCATTTATAAGGTCAATAATTTTTAGCTTTTCCTTCTTTTTCAAACATACTTACATCTTTATGATAGTTCTTTGTCATCCATCTGGCAGAAATTCCAATCGCTTGTGTCCATTGAGGGTTCTCCACCTTACATCAAATTAATCTAACCAACCAAAAGAAACTTCAAATGAACAACAATTTGAATTGCAATTCTAGATGAAAGAGGAAAGTGCAAAAACAGATACCCAAATCTAAAAAAACCATCAATAAGAAATTAAAAATGATATGCTCTATATTAAAGGGTACAATTTAAAATATACAGTAAATCAATTACCTAAGAATTGGATTAGTGTGACTGAGACTGAACTGAGTATCAAAAATTGAATCTAATGCATATAAAACTGAAACAAACTTGGGGTTATTGCCTTGAACAAGAGATGGGTTACCTTAAGGATGAAGTTGCAGACAAGAATGAGAGAGTATGAAAGAGGTTGTAGACGAGTGAGAATAGAGGTTGAGCGAATGTCAATGTGAACCAAAGGTGCTCAGGTTCTAAACTTGTCAATGAAGTTTACCTCATTTCTCACTATAATATACAGACTTGCATCATGTGATATAGGATTCGTCAACTCTAAAAAAGGAGGAGAATGTTTCTAGACTTAATTATAGGCATGTAAAAATGGGCTAGGCCCAATCAACCAGCTCTAACTTAGCTCTATTTTTAGGGCTACCGGCCGATCATAATCAATGTTATACGCTGACTTAACCCAGGCCAATTTAGGGGTGGGAATGGGTCGAGTTGGTTGCATATCGGCCAAACAACCGACTCGAACTGACCAGGCCGATAAGGCAATTTTTAACAACCAACAATCAATCCACTCATTGTGGGTCAGTTGCGAGTCAATTGCTGATAAAGCCAATATAGGTGGGTCGGTTGAAATTATTAGACCAACATTTTATCAATTTCAAAATTAACATCCGAACTAATTTTGATCGGTCGGTTGGTATTATCTGCCCGACTTAGTGGGTCGGTTGTTGGTAGAATTATCCGCTGGCCGATAATGGGTCGGTTGGCCGGTAAAACTGACCCATTCCCACCCCTAGGCCTATTTGTACAAAGGGTAGTATATGAGCCTTACTCTTTTTGCTTTGGACCGGCCCGGCCCTATATTAGGAGTTATAATTGATAATTAATATGACTTTTCTCATCTATATATATATATATATAAAGCAAACCGGGCTAAGTGAAATTTTCAAAATATTAAAAAATGCTCATATACTTAACTAAAATTTTAAAGTAAATAAAGTTCTTTTACATCTCTTAATGACTTCCGGGACTTGAATGATGCTTGTCTAAAGGATGACTTTCCTTTATCAATAATTGAACTCATGGTTGATGCAACTACGGGACATAAAGCTTTGTCCTTTATGAATGGTTCATCTAGGTACAATCAAATAAGTATGGCACTTGAGAATGAAGAACTGACAACATTTCGTACTCCGAAGTGTATTTGTTGTTACAAGGTGATGTTGTTTGGACTAAAAAACGCAAGAGCTATCTACCAACACGCTATGCAGAAGATCTTTGACGATAAGAGAGTTGAATGCTATGTTGATGATTTAGTGGTCAAGTCTAAAAAAAAAAAAAAGATCATTTACAAGACTTGCATACAATATTTTATAGGTTGAGGAAGTATCAGCTCAAAATGAACCCATTGAAGTGTACCTTCAATGTTTCATCTGGAGAATTTCTCGATTTCATTGTCAAATATGATGGCATTGAAGTGGACCAATCAAAAATCAAAGCTATCCAGGACATAACTGCACCGAGGAACCTACACAAGATGAAAAGTCTACAAGGTCGACTTGCTTTTATTGGCGATTCATCTCAAATTTAGTAGGGCATTGCCAGCCCTTCAGTTGACTCATGAAGAAAGACGTGTCGTTTGTGTGGGATGAAGCATGTTATAATGCTTTTCAAAGCATAAAACAATATTTGTTGAGCCCACTTATCTTAGGAGCTCCTGTAGCTGGTAAGCCACTCATACTCTATATCGCTGCACAAGAAAGGTCGATAGGAGTGCTTCTAGCACAAGAGAATAAGTATGGTAAAAAGAGAGCACTTTATTATCTAAGCTAAACATTCACCGGTTCCAAATTGAACTACACTCCAATATTGGAGAAAACGTGCCTTACACTTATCTTTGTGATACAAAAGCTTAGACATTACATGCAAGAATACATTGTGCACCTAGTGGCACAAGTTGATCCAGTCAGAAACATTATGTCGAAGCTAGTTTTGATAGGTCGATTAGCGAAATTGGCCTTACTCCTCAATAAATATGAAATTATTTACATTCTCGTAAAGGCAGTCAAGGGTCAGGCTCTAGCAAACCATCCAATTCTAGCTGATTTGGAAATTTCTGATGAATTACATGATGGAAAAGTTTTCTATGTAGACATTTCGCAAGCTTGGATGATATTCTTTGATGGATCCGATCACGCAGATAGTTGTAGAGCTACGGTTGTCTTTGTATCACCCCGAAGGCATATATTTTCATACTTGTT
The DNA here is from genome assembly GCA_003254865.1 of Dryas drummondii. Taxonomy (NCBI): domain Eukaryota; kingdom Viridiplantae; phylum Streptophyta; class Magnoliopsida; order Rosales; family Rosaceae; genus Dryas; species Dryas drummondii. The sequence goes on along the minus strand of QANW01001990.1, from coordinate 336,153 downwards.
TTGTCTCAGCGAACGCTGCTCTAACAATGTTGCTGAGTACCAAAAATTGATTATCGGCCTACAAATGAAGATTTCAAGTTTGGAGGTGTATGGAGATTCTCAGTTAGTGATCAACCAACTTTTAACTCATTACGAGATGAAGAAAGACGACATCGTTCCTTATTTTCAATTGGCTACTACTGATGCTAAAAACTGGTAGAGCAGTCAACGTTGAGTCAAACCACGTGGACCCGTTGACCTCCCACTGAAAGGATGACACGTTGAAGTGGGGTAAGAACGGATACTTGGGTCTGACTAGTGAATAATAGTGGAAACGTAATATCTGAAACACCCTGCGCAAACACACAAAAGTGAGCGGGAAGGACACCGATGTGGTACCGGCCGAACCTCCTCCGACGCTCAAGTCAGTGTCTAGAAAATCTTTGAGCAGAGTGAGTGAATAGTATAATATTGATTGAATCCCCTTTTCTGACAAAAAAGTACTTCTTTTATAGTACTTTTGGAATTTATAGTACTTTTGGAAGAGTGTCAACCAGTCCGGTGATTACACGTGTCCCTTGTAACGACTTGCACTACGTGTCACTTGTTTCGAGGATCCAAATGAGTTGACACGGGTCGGGGCCTAGGAGGCTGGAGTTTGTGAAGTCGGAACCTAGGAGGTCAGGGCCTAGGAAGCCTGAGCCTAGGGTGGCCAGAACTTGGGAGGTTGGAGCCAAGGAGGTCAAGGGCTAGGAGCCTAGAAAAGGGCTTATTCTTTGGGCCTAGGAAGTCGGTGCCTAGGAGCTTAGGAGCCTATGAGGAACTTAGCCTTTGGGCCTAGGAAAACCTTTTTTTAGGCCCAAACGACATGATGATAAACCTTATATGACTTATCGTTATGTCCAGATGATTAGTCATATAAACAGAAGTCCCCCAAGTTTCCGAGCAAAATGTACTTCTTGGTTGGAAACTTTGTACACAAAAAAGTCCGAGCAAAACGACAAGTGACCATATACTTATTCCTGCTTAAGATACTGTCCAGAAGTCCCCCAAGTTCTTTAGCAAGAAAAGCTGTACTGTAAGAACACTTGGGGGGGTTAGATATGAAAGATCATAACATTTTTTTGTTTTTTTGTTTTGTTTTTTGATCACTCTGTATTCTGAGCTAGTCTTAAACGCTTCGCGAAATCCTAGTGAATCTTGTCCAATTGAATGGTGGGATGTTGCCCTTTGTAATTGAGAATTTGGAATTAAATGGTAGAACCCAAATATAAAGATTCCACACCCACATCTCACACTTGTTACTGTGTAACTATTTTAGAAGAGAGAGAGAGAGAGAGCTTCTTTTCTTAAAAAAAAACTTATCTGTGAGGGGCGGAACTAAGGGCTCGGATCCAAGGGGGGTTGCTCGGGTTGGAGGTAAAGGGGTGACCGGACCTGTTTGGGTCAGAGGCGACAGGCCAGCTTGGAGGTGTAGGCTCGGCGCGGGGTGGAGGAGCCAAGGCTTGGCAGCTACGTGGTTCGAAATCTAGGGCTCGGGTCGAAAGCCAAGAGGACGACTTGGGATCGCCGAGTTGTAGGCTCGGGTCGAGGTTGGGAGGGTGTAGGCTCGGGCCTGAACTCAACGGCGAGCCGGGCTGATGTGACCAAGGCAAAGGCTAATTTTTCTATCTCCGGATATCTAGTCTCAGCATCTTGGAGGCCCTTGTTAGTATAGTACACCGGGTGCTCGACCCTATCCTCAAGTCGAATCAGAACTGAGCTAGTGGTTGTGTAGGAAATGGACAAGTAGAAGAGTAGCTCTTCCCCTAGCTAGGGTTTAAACAGTAGAGGTGATTTACCCATGTACTCTTTAAGGTCTTGGAAGGCCTGTTCACATTCCGAAGTACAGTCACATTCTGAAGGTCTTAGCGGATAGGATGCTTGCCAGATCGGGCCCGGCCGAAAGGATGAACAAGTCTTTTTGGGAAACCTGGAGGTGGGCGGCTAGCTTGCCCTGCGTCCAGTTGACGCGGAACATTTCGGTCCTTTCGAGGGTTCCTCCCCTCACCACCCCGGAGAGTGGTATGTTTTTTAATGTCGTGGAGAAGTCGCTTGTACAACTGTGTTGTGTTCTTTTGGAGGTCAAGCTGTTCATGGGTTCGTTGGAGTTGAGCTTCCAATCATTGGATATATGCCTCCTGATCAAATTCGACAACCATCTTGCATCCTTTATCACCCAGTGGGGTGTTGTCGACTTGGTCGAGAATAGGACCTCCGTCAGACATTGCAGGGGTCGGAAGGTCGAAAGGTCTTTGCACCTCAAATGAGGCTAGAGAATCAAATGGGGAAAAGTTGTAACTTTCCCACTGACAGCGTCAACTGTTGATGCTCAAAAATAGTAAAGCAGTCAACGTCGAGTCAAAGCACGTGGACCCGTTGACCTCCCACTAAAAGGATGACACGTCGAAGTGGGGTAGGAACGGGTAGCTGGGTCAAACTAGTGAATAGTGGTGGAAACGTAATATCCGAAACACCCTACACAAACACAAAAAAGTGAGCAGGAAAGGCACAGGTGTGGTACCGGCCAAACCTCCTCTGACGCTCAAGTCAATGTCCAGATAATCTTTGAGCAAAGTGAGTGAATAATATAATATCAATTGAATCCCTTTTCTGACAAGAAAGTACCTCTTTATAGTACTTTTGGAAGAGTGTCAACCAATCCAGTGATGACACGTGTCCTTTGTAACGACTCGCACTGTAGGAGCGCCACGTGTCACCTGTTTTGAGGATCCGAATGACTTGACATAGGTCGGGGCTTGGGAGGCTAGAGCTTGTGAATCCGGAACCTAAGTGGTTAAAGCCTAGGAGGCCGGAGTCTAGGGAGACTGGAACTTAGGAGATCAGGGCGTAGGAGGTCGATCGGAGCCTAGAGGGCCGAAACCTAAGGGCCCAGGAAGGGCTTAATCTTTGGGCCTAGGAAGTCGGTGCCTAGGAACCTAGGAGCCTAGGAGGGGCTTAGCCTTTAGGCCTGAGAAAATCTTTGCTTAAGCCCAAACGACATAATGCTAAGCCTTATGTGACTTGTCGTTATGTCCAAATGATTAGTCATACGAACAGCTACATAGTTGCTTCAAGAGTTTGATGTAGTCGCGTTGGTACATGTGCCAAAGAAATGAAATCATATGGTGGATGCTTTGGCCAACCTAGCCAAGGATAACAAAATCAGTAAAATCATCGAAATATCGGGTGAGATATCGAAATTTCAGAGCGTCGATGTTTAAATAGGTTGTAAGATATATATTATAGCATGTTGCCAATCTATCGACAAAGTCATCGAAATATAAGAAATTTGAGGATCGATATTTAAGAAATTTTTGATATTTTCACCCTTGAACCTAGTAGCGACCCTAGCATTATCTGAGGATGAAGCCATGAACCTCTCAATTTGCCAACAATGGGTTGTGCCACTAGAGACAAGGTTGCAACAAGAATAAATCAATGTTGTTTCAGTTTTCCTCATTGAATTGAGGATTGTCGGCAACCTCTGATCACCTACTTGAAGCACAGAAAGCTTCTTGAGGATCCAAAACATAAGACAGAAATACGACGTCGAATATCGCGATTCATCTATTATAAGGAAACACTCTATCATCCTTCCTTTGAAGGAGTATTCCTCAAGTGCTTGGGAGAAGAAGAATCATTCAAAGCAATAGAGTAAGCTCATTCAGGTGTGTGCAGTGCCCACCAATCTGGTCTTAAGCTTCATTTTCAGATAAAAAAGATGGGTTATTATTGGGCAACCATGGTTAAAGATTGCATCGACTACGCCAAGAAATTTTAGACATGTCAATTTCATTCTAATTTCATACATTAATCTCATGAGCCATTGTATCCTATTGTCACTTCTTGGCCCTTTGACGCATGGGGACTTGATGTAGTTGGCACAATATCCCCTAAATCTTCTACTGGTGATGCATACATTATAGCAGCGACAAACTACTTCTCAAAGTGAGTTGAAGCTATAACTTGTAAAGTAGTGAAATGGGAGACCGTGATAAAGTTCATTAAAAAGTACATAATCCATCGGTATGGTATGGTGTGTTGCGCGTTACATCATCACAGATAATGGGAAGTCCTCTAATCGGCTGATAAGCAAGTTTGGTGAGGAGTTCGGCTTCAAATAGTACTACTTTTCCATGTATAACCCCTCGACCAATGGATTAGCTGAAGCATTTAACAATACTTTTTGCAATCTTTTGAAAAAAGTTGTTGGCAGGTCAAAGAGAGATTGACATGAGAAAATATTTCCAGCACTTTGGGCACATCAAATAACATACTGAACAACTACTCAATCAACTCCATATTCCCTCATGTATAGTGTGGAAGCTGTTCTACAACTAGAGTATCAGATCCTCTCCTTGAGGATTGCCATACAAAAAGGATTGACAGAAGAGGTCAATGTCATGTTACGTCTTCAGGAGTTGGAAGCTTTAGACGAAAAGAGACTTGAAGCTCAATAGTGCTTAGATTGTTATCAAGCTCGCATTTCAAGTGCCTTCAACCAGAGAGTTCAACCTCTATCCTTGGTGTTTGTCGTACATATGCCCATTGTCACTACACACAAGACAGAAAGTAAGTTTACAGCAAAGTGGGATGGACTCTATGTAGTGCGTGAAGTGCACACAATCAAAGCATACAGTATCGTGTCTGAAGATGGACTAAGAGTTGGGTCAATCAATGGCAAATTTGAAGCGTTACTATGCCTAAAAAGTACTAGATTTGCTCTTGGCCCGCATAAGCCTAAACTGCATACGACACTAAAAAACAAAAAAAGGCTTGTTGGATTGAAAACCTAAAAGAGCAGTCCAAGCAAAAGTTAGAGCACAAAAGTCCATTGAGTTAAAAACCTGAAAAGGCGGCTAAAACAAAAGTTAGGACAAAAAAATTCCCTTTGAATTACGTTATGACATAATCCCTTTTTAGGAAAAATGGTACATAGGCAGCTTGGAACAACTAAGTCCAAGTTCAATCACATAAAAAAAAAAAACAAAAAAAATCAAGTTTGCTTATCAAAGACATTTCAAAACAAAAAAAAAAAGGAACACTTCATCTTATTATAGGGTTCAACGAATAAAACGCTAACTTTATTACAATACATAAAGTTCATGGAAAAAAGGGAAAAAAGCTAAAAGCATCAGTCTAGGTTGAAGTCCATGTATTCATTTCGTTGACGCTCGAGTGAGTTTTGCAATGTCTTCAAAGTCTCATTATCTGAAGAAGTCAATACAGGAGCTTTAGCGATAGTTGACTTTTTCTCTAAACGATCTACCTCATCTTAATCTTGCAAGAGTTGTGCATTACTCTTCGAGAGATAGTTCCTAAGTTCATTGATCTGTTCCTTCAGTTGTTCTTATTCCCTTTTCAGATCCTCTTGGCGTGCCTTGGTAGAGGATAAAGAGTTTCATATCGACTCATGATCGATTTTGCGCTTCTTTCGTTGAAGAGCTAAAGCACTAAAAAGACAAGACTTAGTGGTTGCTAAATGTTGTCTATGCACCTCAGGAGTCATCTTTTCGAAATGGGAAGACCATACAAAGTTGTACGCAGATGCATCTATCATAAGACTTTCAGGGCCCGTTTGTTTTACCTTCTTAATAGGGATTGGCTTAGTTAAGACCTTAAGCTCATGTTTGGTGAGCTTGGGATTAAAAAAAATGGGGCTTAGTGAATCCCCTCAAACTTAAATGAACCTCCTTAGATGGGCTTAGTGAAACCCATGAAAAAGTGGAGGATTAGCTAATACGCTCTTGACTTGCATCACCATCATCACATGGAGCTTCACCATCATCACCGGACCTCTTCCCTGTGACGCCCTCGACTATCAGCCACCAGTCACCTCCACAGCTCCAGCTCTCCGGCGGCTTGCCCAGCCACCCGCTCGCAACCCAGCTCTCTGGTGGCTTACCCAGCCACCCGCGCGCAGACCCTAGCCCAGCTCTCCGGCGAAGTCGGTCTTTGTGTTTTCTGTCTTTTCTGTGAGATTTGCGAAGTGGGTATTGTCTACTTACTTGGTTTTTTCTTGATTGTGCGGTTTGATTATCTGAGATTTCATTTGGTTGTGATTTTATGAAGTGGGTGTTAAATTTTCTGGTTTGCGTATGAGATGGATTCAAATATGTATCTCCACCTTGTTAGTCCCGCACTACAATAAACATAAAGGCAGTTCTTAGCTAACTTAGTTCATGCTAGTCCCTATAGATAATCTATGCCAAGACAGTCCTGTGAAACAAACGAGGCCTCAAGATTTGACCTTAAGAAGTGAAGGATCCACTCCAAAATTGCTAACCGCAACAATGAGCTTATCTAGCTCTACCTTGAAATGTGAAAGCCGCTCTAAAGTAGACTTCAATATGATGCTTTTGTTTTCTCATGCATCACTAAAGTTTCTTGAAGGTTGGCTTTCCGAATTATCCTGTTAACATCAACTGTGTTAGAACCACTCAAAGAAATGTCGGAGGCAGCTATCTGATTTGCAAGGTTTTGTGAATGTCGTTTCAACAATGTGCCTGTAAATAGTCAATGACATCAACTCATTAGTCACAACCTATTGAAAGAAAAAAAAAAAAAAAAAAAAAAAAAAAAAAAAAGGCGTTTGAACCGTACCACTTAAGTTGGCATGTAAGCCCTTTATAGGTTGTGCAAAGGTTCTGGTTCCTTCAGTTTTTGAGGAAGGGATGTTCAAGTACTCAGCTTCAACGGAGGCAAATTGTCCTCCTGATAAAATGTTGCCAATCAAGTCATCTATTTCAAAAGCCTGTAATGGAGCATTAGAGCATTATGTATTTATAAGCGCAGAGATAAGTTGAAACAAACAAAATTGCATACCTCATCAAGTGGTAAAGATTGTGAATCACAAAAAGTAGGACCAATACCTGAGGTTGTCTTTCGACGCTTAAAGTTAGTATCATTGTTGTCATGACTATTGTCGCTTCGCTCTTTTAAGTTGGTGGTTACACTTTTCCATTTATTGATTTTGCTAAGGTCTTCTTGCACTTCTTCTTCCACAGAGTTGGAGGTAGGATACGATGAAATATCTTTAATCAGAAGCGACCGCTGCGTCCGAGACATAGAGGTGCTAGAGCTATCTTTTACTTCATCTCTATCTTGTAAAAGTCCACCTCTCTTTTGTTGTTGAGGCTTTGAAACGACATGAGACTTGTTCACAATTGTGATTTTCACCGCCTAAGTTGAGTCAAAACGGTGCACCTTTAACCACCAAATAGCATAGTCATGTGTTACTGAAAAATCTTCAAACTCATGCTTAGTAGGTAAATTTAACTCATAGTTTATACCCAATTTGGTGCATGAGGCCCAATAGTTGTATACCATCTACAAGGCATTTAAGTGAATGTCATCCTTGAGTCGCCCAGGTACATCTTGAACAAAGTTGAATTATATGCTAAATCGATGGGGACTGTATGGCTGGACAATTCAATCATTATCATGTTGTAAGAAAAGGTCGCTAGAGCGAAGACTTATGAAATATTATGAATCTATATTGCTTATGGAGTTTCTATCAACAAAGCGCGCTCGTTTCTTAATTTTTGTGGCCAGATGATTCATAGACACTCCTACATAGCTACTAAATATGGCGTGTGCCTCTGAAACCTCAAAATATTTGGTAGAATACTCTCCAGAGAATCTCTTCATATGAGGAAAAAACATGTCAGACATGAAGTGAGTATCAAAGCATTCGCTTAGCCAACCATAGACGAAGTGAAATGGAAGTGTAGTCAGGCAATATCAGAGGAATCAACTATGGCATTCAGTCCCTAGTAGATGCTCGCTAACACTGGAATGACCAAGCTGAACAAATGATTGTGCATCATCTTGCTTGCAACTTTTAAAACTTCAAGTCGAATCTTATCAGCATCACCTTTGGGAAAGGCAAATTTGCGTAACCAACACTTTAAAAAAGTAGCCAAATACGTTGATTCTATGTTTGTGTCTGCACTACTAATTTTGTAAACACTTCTTCTTCCTCGAGCGTGTGGTGTTGAGCTTCACTAATCTGCCCTGATCAACTGTCGGCATCTTGTGGCTTCTGAGTCTTATTTCATGAGTTCTTCCTCGGTGGCTTAGAGTACTTTGTTGGTCCTTTGTACCAATATTCTATCCAAGAAGATACTCTCACCACATGACACTCTTTAACCTTCCGACACAATCTGTGATATGCCAAGAATAAGTGTCGACAGTTAGGAGGAAGTAAAAGTTTTCCTTCTTTGTTCTTTCCAGTAAATTATTCAGCACTCGGAACTACTTCTTCATAGAAATCCTCATCAATAGGTAAGCCAGCAATCCTATATAAATCTCAAAGCGAAATGGAGAACTCTTCTTGAGGAATATAGATAGTGTTAGTAGCAGAACCTAAATGCTCACAGAAGGCATGAATTACAAAAGCATGACGATCATAAATAGGGAAGCATAAAACCCCACGCGATCAAGATATTATCTTCTTAGGCTCAATACATCTTCAAGTTAGTCCCAGTAACCTTCAGTATATGAAAATTCTCCACTTGCTCTAAGTATTGATCCTCATCGGATGTCTCATATGCGTATGCGATCACCAAGAAGCGTGAACCGATCTGATGAATTGCTACGAGTGTGATGCGAAAACTTCAACAATAAGACATATGGAATGTGCTTTCTACTTGTCGATGACGATTTTAAAAAATTAGTAACCTCATGAGATGCTATATAAGACCAAGAAGGCATATGTAGCAGATTATCTTTAGCTGAAAAATCTAAAGCTCGATGGTCAATCAATGGCGAGCATACGGTCAAAGTGGTTCCTTCTTCTATGATGTCGTCCTTGCTTTCAAGAATGGTTAGAGTAAACATCTTGAAGTGTACTATGGCTAAAAAACAAATGCACATGGACGTTAGGCACGCAAAAAAAAAAATTTCATAGTTGTCAAAAAAAAAAAAACAAGAAGTGTACTTGCAAGATCTCATTGTGAAACAAACTTCTTGAAGAGTAGATCTGGATACTTGGGGTTTTCCACCAAATCAGCGAAGTGACATATAAAGCTCAAGTGAATAAAAACCAATGGAAACGACAGCCCGTCACAATCTTTTGGTGGAGATCTAGACACTTAGGGTTTTCCTCCAAGTCAGCAAAGTGACGTGTAAAACCCAAGTGAACAAAGACCTATGGAGAGTATGGCTCGACACGATATTCTAGTAGAGATCTAGACACTTAGGGTTTTCCGCCAAGTTAGCGAAGTGAAGTGTAAAGCCTAAGTGTACAAAGACTTGTGAAATCGATGGTATGGTGTATCTCTCTAAGTACATCTCGGTACTTGGGCCGGGTTTTCCACTAAGTCAGCAAAGTGACGTGCAAAGCCTAAGCACTCAAGAATTTGCCCACAAATGTCAAGAGCTCAATGTTGTATGATTTCCTTACCTAAAAAAGAGGAGAGTAAATCAATAAATATTGATATATATATATATATAACAATAAAATGACAGATTCCCTTATGTTATGTATATGCAATGGTGATGACACTAATGTAAATATGAAGGGGGGCATTGTAGATCGGGCTCGCGGGTCTTGGGATTTGCTTGTTTACTAATTAAGCCCGTTAAAAAAAAGGGGTGAGTCATTAAGTTGTTGGAGGGCTGCGATACAGTGTCTTCAAGAACAATTCCCTCACCTTTATTTCATTGGGCGGTGTGGCTCAGTCGCTTCCTTAAGTACTCGGAGCAAAGTCTTGGTCTATATCAGTATCAATGGCCCATGGAGATTGTCTACAATATATATATAATATATGTTATATATAAAGAAGAGATGGGAGCAAAAGATGGTTAATTTAAAATATTGGCTTACCACATCATAGTCAAAGAACATGCTTTATGAACTTTGATGATATGATGAAGATAAAAGTTACTTTCATCAATAATTGGTTAATTTGCTTACCATGTGATGTGGAGGAAGAAGTACTTGAGTCTTGAGTAGTTTGCACTGGCAGCAGAAAAACAAAAAAGAATTCCCTTTGATTAAATGATCAAAGTGGCGACTACCCTTGCAGACAACAAATGTTTGCTTGTGATTGAGGCACTATGCCATCTACTATCATACTCTTAGAGGTTAAGACGAGGAATTATGGGGCGATGATTATTTGCTTGGATCCCAATCTTTCGGGTGAATGGATTACAATGCAAGTATTGCTTGTTTTAGTCTATTGTATTTAATACATGAGATTCTTACACATTTATCATATATTTGGTATCATACTTGAACTAAGTGCTGGAGATAATTAAAAGAGTAAGGTTCTCACAAATTATGACTTGCCCAATTTTGATCCATTAGACTCCTTAATAGTGAGTACAAGGATGGGCACAATGATATGATATATCACATGTTGCAAGAATTCCAAGTAAACTCATCAATTGCCAATCAAGGAAAAAAAAAAAAGGATTGCCAAATCAAGGTCGTCAACAACTTGCACGAAATGAGAAAAAATGTTCTCATATATCAACTCTTTATGAAAGAGGTTGGTAAAAAAAATAAATAATAAAAAATGTGCACCGGAAAATAAGCGACTTCAAGCTACGTTTCCTACACTTGACAAGTACGAGTCTACAACGCACCTTGAAGTGGGGGCATTTGTAGACACATAAACTTCAGTGATAAAAATCACGAACATTTGTTGGGTGGTCAATAAATCAAATTTTAACCAGTCAAAATCAAACCTACAAAAATTACGTGACCTATGAAATTACGACACGTGGCGTGTGACTACTCCAACAAAATGGGCCCCCAGAGGTAACACATGAAAATATTTTGTGGGCCTTGTCAATTAAATTAAATTGATGGGCTTTTATCTAAATTTAATCAAATTGATTTGCAAATTTCCGAATCATAGTAATTAAATCTTCTTGGGCCAATTTAAAAATTAAATTACATGGGTTCAGACCAAAGGCCTAAATCAAGGTCAATCAAGAGCTTGCAACGCCTATAAATACACGGCTTTACAACGGAAGAGGGATCTATCATCTTTTGGCCAAAGAAAACACACCCAGAAGACTTAGAAATTCTCTCTACATACTTCATCAAATTTGTGAGAAAGCCATCAAGCCTTACTCAAGTGTCGGCTCTTTCACAACATGTCTTATTTAAGATCAAGTGTTCATCACTCTTAAATCAAGATCAAACCTTGGAGATCTAATTAGAGGAATCTTTACTTGTAAAGAACAAAAATCAGAGATTGCAACCCTAAATATTAAATACAATACATTTATTTTGTACATGTGTTCTTGTTCATTTAATTTTGCAAGAATCATGATCATAATATTATATAAAAAAAAATCTTTGAAATAAAACTTTGTGGAAGTATCAGGCTACCAACATTGAAAAAAGGCCCAACTTTTTAAAAGGCCCAATTTAACTAAATATAAAAACTATAAAAATTATTTATATTTTAATTTTTAATTAGAATATCAAAAGTCATATAATTTTGTTAGGGTTGCCCATTAGTTTAGTATTTATTGAACCGATCGACTACTAATCAAAATTTTTTGGTTTGGTAAATCGATTTTAACAAGTTGAAAATCGAAAATCCGAAACCAAAAAATTACCGAAAAAGTTGGTTTGATTTTGGTAAAAATCGAAAAAAGTTGATAAATCGATCGATTATCGAAAATTATGACCGAAAGCAACCGAATCGATTATTACCAAAAAAACCAAAATATATACCGAAAAATCTAAAACAATTACCAAAATTTAGTTATATATATTTATATGTAATATTATTACATTAATAATTTAATATGGTTATTATATTAGTATATGGTTATATATATTTATATGTATTATTATTATATTAATATGCTTAGTATATAGTTTATATAGTTTATAATTTATAGTTTATATAGTATATAGTTTATAATACCATATAGTTTATACAAATATATAGTTTATAGCTTTACTAACTTTATAGTATATAGTATAAAGTATAAACTACTTATATAATAATGTTTTAGTATATAATTTTAGTTATACTTATACCCAAGAAGTAAAATTTCGGTTTCGAGGAAATTTTCGATGGAAATTTCGATGGAAATTTTCGCGGAAATTTCAATTAAAATTTCGATTTCGATAAAATTGGACAAAAACGACGAAAATTGCTATTAAAATATGGAAATTTTGAATGAAACTTGATCATATGTTTATTTAATATATTATCTACTACATTGATAAAAAAACATTGAAAAAATCAAATAATATAGTAGATTTCATGTGATATGTGATATATAATGCGCGCTGGAGACAATACCGTTAAAAAAATACTTCACTAATTAATAATTATATAATAAAATTACACGAATAAATCACCAATGTGGCAACGGAAAGTAACAAGTTTACTCAAAGGGACTTGGAAATGGTCTTCGATAGTTAAATTAAGCCGAATTAGGTTAAAATAGAACCAATCCGATGACAGCAGTGGCGATAACGGTTTACTTAAAATTTCAATTTTACAAATTATCATAATTGGAAAATCAAACATTATGGAAATAAAACTTCATGATAATGGGATAAATTTCTTTTTTATAATTTATGTTTACAACTAAATGAAACACCAAAATGACCAAATCAAACTCCAAATAAAATCTCAAACTTTTTTTTTTTTTTTCCAATTGCCTAAAGACTCCAAATCTCAATCTACTTTAAAAAATATATATATATATTTCTTTCCTTTTTTTTTTCTCTTCTTTTTTTTCTTTCCTTTTCTTTTCTTTTTTCTTTTTCTTTTTCTTTTTTTTTCCTTTTTTTTTATTTCCTTTTCTTTTCTTTTCTTTTTTTTCCTTTTCCTTTCTTTTCTCTTCTTTTTTTTCTTTGCTTTTCCTCTCTTCCCCCGTGATTCACGCCTAGGCTACACACTCATTCTCTCTCTTCTTTCTCTTCTCTCTCTTCTTTCTCTCTTTCTTTTTCTTTTTCTTCTTCTTCTTCTTTCCTTCTTCAGTTCAACCTCCTTGCGCAGCCCGTGACTAACAAGTTTGACCTCACCTCACCTCTTCCTTTTTTTTTTTTTCTTTTTTCTTCTTCAGTTCTGATCTTCTCTTTCTCTCTCTCTTGATCCCTCACTCCCTCCTCCTCCGTTCTCTTCCCTCTGCTCCCTCTCCCTCTCCCTCCCCTTCCCGATCTCCCTCCTCGGATCTCTTCTCTCCCTCCTTCGACGGCGACGGCGGCGGTGGCGGCTCTGCCTCTTTCCCTCCGGTCTCAGCCTTCCCTCTTTCTCTCTGATCTGTACATCGAAAATTTCGCCAAAATTTCGAGGATTTCGGAAAATTTCGGCGAAATTTCGGCGAAATTTTTCGAAATTAATTTAGTATGGTGTTAAAATTTCCATACCCCTAAAAAACGAAATTTTACTCCTTGCTTATACCCTATATAACAAAATTACTAATTATATAGTTTTAGACTTTTAGTTATAACTTATAGGTTTAGACACTTTACCTTATATGGTATATTCTCTATAGCCTATACACTTTACCCTATATCCTAAACTTAAAACTTAAAAAGTTAAATAGACTAAACTCTATTAAATATCCTATACATTATAATTAAAAGTTAAAACTTAAAACCTAATTAAGCATACAATTCTAATTTTTAAACCCTAAACCCTATACACTAAGTCTATTATTATTATTTATTAATTACTATATAATTTTATATATACCTAACTTGTTTATGTATATAATATATATAGTTATATATAAAGTTATAAAGTTATAAACTAGTTAGTACTTAGTAGCTACTGTAGTTTGATAGTATAAACTTATATATATTTGATAGTATATAGTTTATAATACTATAAGACTATAGTTTATATAATTTATAGTATATACTATAGTATATAATTTATAATACTATAAGACTATAATTTTTATATTTGATAGTATATAGTTTATATAATTTACAGTATATAGTTTATAATACTATATACTATAATACTATAATTTATCTATGTAACATATATAACATATAACATATAGTATTATAGTCGTATATTAGGGTTTAGTATTATGGTATTATAGTCTTATACTATAGTTTATATTAGGGTTTAAGGTATTTTTAATTATTTATTTATATAGAAATGTATTACATAAATTAAAACAACAAAACAAAACCCCAAATAAAACCCAATCGAAACCCCAATTGCCCAAGCCCCAATATATTTTTTTTTTTCTAGCTTTCCTTTCTTTTTTTTCATTTTTTTTCTTTCCTTTCTATTTTTTCGTGCCCACCCACCCCAATCCCCCCTGACTCTCTCTTCCTCACTTTCTCAATTTTTTACTTTTTCTTTTCATTTTTTTTCTTCTTTTCCCTCTTCCCTATCCCTGCGCCAATCACCTTCTCCGACGAGAACTCTCTCATCTGGCGGCCGATGGCGACAAGACCAATCTCAAAAGCTTCATCCCCCCTCCCTTCTCTTCGCATGGTTGTTGATTGCCCATAATTCAACCGAAAACCCAGAACCCGAACCCAAAATTCGGTATTGTCGCTAGCGTTGACTTCCCTTCTCAGCGACATCGAGGCTTCCCACCACCCAAGTTTTCTTCATCTCGACGTCTTGAGCACATTAATGGTGTGCTCAGATTCTCCAACCAATCAGCCACAACGGCGGATTGAAGCCAGAGATGCCGGCGGCTTCCTCTCTCTACCTCTCTCAGACTCTCACTATTCCATCTCTCATCTCTCTAACTGTCGATCTACCTCACAGTCCTCACCTAACTCAATCACCGATCTAGAATAGTAGGTAGCTCTTGTTTTGCTTAATGACTTTTCTATTGTGTACTTGTGTGAGATTTGGAACTGTAGGGCATTAACGGACTAATTGTGTTTTGTGATTAATATCGAAAATGGAAGGATCCAAAAAATATTGAATCCCAAAAAAATCGATTTCTGAAATCGGCATCAAAATTGAATTACCGAAATTTTCGGTAATCGAATTAGTAAGGCCATTTACCGAATTGATCTTATCGATGGGCAGCCCTAAACTTTATTGTTAAACAAAATACAATGTTTCAATTCTAGAAAGTAGGAAAAATGTCGTTTTTGTGCTCTCTCTCTCTCTCTCTCTCTCTCTCTCTCTCTCTCTCTCTCTCTCTCTCTCTCTCTCTCTCTCTCTCTCCTCTCCTTTAGTCCCTTATGTAATTGTCTACTTCATCTTCTACCTTTAGGCTTTGATTCTCTCTATCAAATCTCAATTTGGGTGTTCTCTTTCTCACATCCTCTCCAAGTTTTCATTGATTCATCTCTCTCAGTCCGGAAATCCCAATACCCAAATTAGGTTTTCAAAGAAATTAGGGGTTGTTGGTTTTTGTTTTTTCTTTCAATTCTTTTAGTTTTTTATTTAATTTTATCAAAGGTGAATTAAGAATATTTTTAAATTTTTACAAAAAAAAAAAGGGTTTTTTGAGTTTAAGGAGAAATCGAAATAAAAGTGGTAATTAAATTTGAACAATTGTTATATTCTAAGTGGATGGTTGTGCCACTCAAGATGAGGTGGCAAGATACTCTCTATCACAAGTTTTTCTCATATAATATATTATAACTATACTTTACTAGTTTATAAAGTTATAAGATAAAGTTATATTATAATTTATATTTTTTAAAATTTTTAATTAGTTTATTAATTTTTGAGATAATTAGGTTTGA
Source organism: Dryas drummondii (assembly GCA_003254865.1). NCBI lineage: Eukaryota > Viridiplantae > Streptophyta > Magnoliopsida > Rosales > Rosaceae > Dryas > Dryas drummondii. The sequence continues at coordinate 320,468 of QANW01001990.1, read as the reverse complement.
GTCATTTGAAAAACAGTTTTTAGATGGAAATCGAAGGTGTTTTAAAATTTATTAAAAAAATCATTTTAATTCATAATAAAGTTCTTTTAATTTATAAGAAATATTTTTAATTCATAATAAAGTCTTTTTAATTTATAAGAAAATACTTTTAATTTATAATAAAGTTTTCCCTCGATTTGAAGGGTATTTCTCCTTTTAAGGTGTAGAGTGGGCTCTCCGCACAAAATTTCAGAGTTAAAACCTAATATAAAGTCGTCAACAAAGAAAAATAAAAGGATTTGATTAAAAACTCCAAATTACTATTGATTTTAGTCTAAAAAAGACTCATAAAATGAATTAGACTTTAAATCCCTTTTAATTTTTTTTAAAGTAAATGATTATAAAGCCCAATTTTGGGCTTTCACTACTTTTAAGACCCAGGTCTTTTTTTGGTGTTCGAAGTAAGCCCAATTTATACTAACCCGGTCCTCACTTCCGTCTCCGTCATTCTCTCTCTGTCTCCTTCTTTTCTCTCTATCTATCTCCATCTCCCTCTCTTTCTCTGTCTGCAAGCTTTGTCGATGCTCCCTTCTCCGGCAACTCACCATTGTTGCCATCGTTGATCGGACAATTGTTGCCCCTGCTTGATTGATCTCGGTGCCTTTCTTCGGAAAACCACCACAAAGATGATCCTCTATTCGCTTTGAGAAAGAGGTAGCAGAAGCCGCAGCTCTAGATCGACCTCCTTCCTCACTCCCCACCTCACAAGTATGTCTCTCTCTTCCTATTTCTATATCTTTTTTCTCTCTCAACTTAGCTTGGAAACATGGCCTACGCTACCATTGAATTGGGGGCTGAATTAGGGTTTCTGATTTTGGGACTCCAATTTCAGATTTGGTACTAGCATTTAGTTTACTGTGATACTCCTTCAATGGTAAATCTGATAGCACCTTTAGCAGATATCTAAGAAGACAAGAGGATAATTGGCCAAAACAAAAAAGAATACAAGAGGAGAGTGCCCCCGGCCCTGTATATCGAACAAAACAACTCACTTGTCAATTTGGTACTCTTGATATTGCATTTATATTTTATAATCAACAACAAGGCAACAAGCAACCAAATTAATGCATACATAATCAAACACAATGAAAGTTAAGCCCATTTTTTTCAAACGAATGGAGCAAAACAGCAAAAGCATCTCAGATTGCCATTGAATGTCATCTCCAATGGGCAAGTTTGGGAAAGGAAGATTAGAAGGAATTTGTAATTGGGTAAGGTATGGCTTCACACTAAGCTCCTGGATAGAGATAGGAAGCAAGCATCATTTTTCATTTGGTGTTGTATAAATCAATAGTGGACTGTGGACTAACCTGGATTCATGTGGATTGCATATATTACTTTAATGTTTTTCAGGGTCATGTAAGTTTCCAATTAACTATTTCCAGGGTACTTCCAGCTGAAGCCTTAGTGGGAGTTCAAAATGGATTAACAAGTGAAACTCCCTTGGACCTTAAATTAAATAAAAAATTTAATTGTAGTGGGAGTTCAAAATAAACACATGAGTTCGTTTAATTGTTTAAGGCACGACTCATGGTTTTTTTTTTTTTTCCTCTTGTTGGCTTAGACAAGGAGAAATTATATTTTCTTCTTGTTGACTTAGATAAACCCATAGTTTATGTTTTAATTTGTTCTTTGGTTGTTTATGCTTTCACAAGGATTGTACTAGGTTTAAATTATATTTTCTAATTTATTGTTACTATCAAACAATAACAATACTTAATTGTCACTGCTGGGCAGTAACAATAGCTGATTGTTATTGACAAACAGTAACAATAAGTGATTTTTGGATTTGGTTTTGATGTGTTTCTTGCATTTTTGAACTAATTTTTATGTGATTGCCACTGCCTGCTTGATAGTGACAATTGTTAAATACTATTTTTTTTACAGTGACTATTTTTTTGGCAGTAGTTATTGTTAAAAAAAAAAAAAAAAAAACAGAAGACACACGGCAGCTTCAACAAAAAAGCAAAAAAGAAGAAGATATATGACAACTTCATGAAAAAAAAAATAAGGAAGTACATGCCTGCTTCAGCAAAAAGAAAAAAAGAAGAAGACAAACATTTTTGTTTTTTATGTGTTTATGTTAGAAAAATACATAAGATTTGTATATGTATGTTGTTTCTGAGTTTTTTTTTTAGCACAGTGAGAATAGTCATTGTTTGATAGTGGCAATAAATAATAATAGCCACTGTGATAGTAGCAATTAGGTGATTATTACTGTGTAATAGTAGCAAATTAGCAATCACCTGATTTGTTACTGTGTGATAGTAGCAATCAGGTGATTGTTACTCTCTGAATTTTGTGATTTTCTATGTTTTGAATTTTGGTGATTGTTATTGTATAACAGTAACAAGATATATTAGTTATCTTCAATAGGTGATTGTTACTGTTAAACAGTAATAATAGGTGATTGTTACTATCAGACAGTAGCAATAGATAATTGTTACTATCAAATAATAACAATACCGAATTATTACTGTCAGGAAGTAGCAATAAGTGATTGTTACTAACAAATAATGATAATACTTGATTGTCACTGTCCGGCAGTAGCAATAGGTGATTGTTACTATTTGATAGTAACAATTATATTTATTATTAAAACGTAAAAGATTATGGATGTCTCATCTTGATTTTTTTTATTTTTTATTAGTTATTATTTAATATGTTTATAAAATGAAAAATATTTAAATTATGATTTATTTTTTTTTTGGTAATTTATGTACCAATTGGCATTGAAATGAAAAAAAATAAATAAATAAAAGAAAAAATGGCATTTTAAAAAACACTGTAGTGCGCTACAGTAACGGCGTCACTGTAGCGCCGGGTTTTTAAAAGTGAGCCGCTACAGTATTTCACTTTAGCATTTGGGCCGGTGAATAATAAATTTTAAAAAATGGATTTTAAAAAAAAAATCCATTTTTTTATACCCGTAAAATTTAAAGTTTATAGTTTATTAATTATAAATTTATACCCTAAATTCACAATAGGTAAAACTAAAATAGTTAAAACACTCAACTCAACTCACCCATAAAACTGTCGCACTCGTGAAATGAGGTTGGCCTAATTGGCCGAAGACAATAGCTCGTCTCTAAACACCTGGGTTCGAACCTTACCCGTCCCGTGTAAATGTGTAATCCTAAAAAAAAAAAAAAAAAAAAAAAAAAAAAAAAAAAAAAAAAACACACACACCCTCTGCGGTTCCCTGCGCCTGCGCCTCCATCGGTTCCAGCTCTCTCTCTCTTGCCGTCGCCTCCCTCTCTCAGTCTCACCACCGTCGCCCCCCTCTATTTGTCTCTCTGTCTCACCACCCAGTCAGCCATCGCCAATCGAAGAAGGTAACAACCTAATTTGTGGGTTTCTTTTTTGTTTTTTGTTTTTTGTTTTTTGTTTTTGTTTTAGACACGTCAAAATGGAACCAATGCTCTTGTTTTCTTCAACCGAAGCCTCACCGTCCACTTCCTTACCCTTCTTTTTGTCATACAAATCTCCTTTTCTTCAAAAACCCCAACAATTTGTGAGAACCCATTTGTCACTCTCAAATAGACTTCCAGAAAAGTCACAATTTTGGGGCAAGAGTGTGGTTTTACATGAGAGAGATGTTACTTTGGGTAATCTGATAAAAACTCGTGTCCCATTTGGGCCAATAAGGTCTGCTGTGAAGAGAAGGAAAGAACTTCCCTTTGACAACGTGATTCAAAGGGATAAGAAGTTGAAGTTGGTTTTGAAGATAAGAAAAATTTTAGTGTGCCAACCTGAAAGAACTATGTCACTTAGAGAGTTAGGTAGGTATAGAAGAGAGCTGGGTCTGAAGAAAAAGCGGCGATTTATTGCATTATTAAAGAAATTTCCGGCAGTGTTTGAGATTGTTGAAGAAGGGGTTTACTCATTGCAATTTAAATTGACCCCGGATGCAGAACGGATTTATCTCGAAGAGTTGAAGGTTAGGAATGAGATGGAAGACCTGTTGGTTGTGAAGTTGAGGAAATTGCTGATGATGTCATTGGATAAGCGGATTTTATTGGAGAAGATTGCCCATTTGAGGAATGATTTAGGGCTTCCTTTAGAATTTCGTGACACAATTTGTCATCGATACCCACAATACTTTAAAGTTGTTGCAACTGAGAGAGGTCCAGCATTAGAATTAACTCTTTGGGATCCTGAGCTTGCAGTTTCAGCCGCTGAGTTAGCTGAAGAGGAAAATCGAGCTAGAGAATTAGAAGAGAAGGATTTGATTATAGATAGGCCTCTCAAGTTCAATAGACTAAAGCTACCAAGGGGACTTAATCTTTCTTAGGGTGAGATGAGGAGGATATGCCTGTTTAGAGACATTCCTTATATATCCCCTTACTCTGATTTCTCGGGGCTGAGGTCAGGCACAATCGAGAAAGAGAAACATGCTTGTGCGGTTGTTCATGAGATTTTGAGCCTTACTATAGAGAAGAGAACTCTTGTGGATCTCCTTACTCATTTTCGAGAAGAGTTTAGATTCTCTCAGCAGGTGAGGGGCCTGCTGATAAGGCATCCTGATATGTTATACGTATCCTTGAAAGGAGATAGGGACTCAGTTTTCCTTAGGGAAGCATATCGTGATTCTCATTTGATAGACAAGGATCGTTTGTTGATCATAAAGGAGAAGCTTCGATCTATAATTGCTGTTCCTCGGTATCCTAAAAGAGGTGCTCCCAAAAGTGAGGTAGATGGTGTAGATGTAACTGATGAGGAGAAAGATGGAACTATCGAGGAGGGAGAGGAATGGTCTGATACTGATAACTTTATGAGTGATGATGGCTTTGACGATGATGAAGATGATGACGTAGATGATTGGAGTGATGACGATGATGATACACCCCCAGATTTCGACGAAGATGGGAAAACATTGAACATTGGAGTGAGCAAACCAATTGAACAGGAAGACAAATCGACTAAGAATGATGGAGAGGTGCTTGTTCCAGTGTTGCCAGATGGTCGGCCAAGAGAGCGCTGGTAAATTGACAGATCTGTTAGACTCGCAAGGCATGGACCTTTTTCCTCATACTTGAGGTTTAGTGAAGTGTTCACTGGAAGATAAAGGCATCAACTACAAGTCTTATACTCCTCTAGCCTTATGTAACAGAGTCAGATTATTTTTGTACTCTTCGTTAACTGAAAATTTTGTGGGAATGAAAAGTTGCAGCCTATTTTAATTAATTCTTCATGCTTTTTGGTGATATAGTGATCTAAAGCCTGACAAATTGCTCAACAGACATCATTTTCTTTGTCTTCAAGAGCCTGCTAGATTTCTTAGCAGCCAAACAGAAAATTTCATGATCAATTATTCTTCTTTTGTATCAGTGCAAAATCGAAAATTTCATTATCAGTTATTCGTAAATTGTTTGGAGGATTCAGGAAAATGCAAAGGTCTCAGACAATACTACTCCATGGTATGTCTTATAGATCTGTTTGGCCATGCTTTATTGCATTTTGTTATTTTCTCTTTAAAATTAGCTATTCATATTTTATTCAATAACATACTATCTGAACCTAAATACAAAACAAATTTCTGTTCATTTGGAAATGAATTTATCTGCTGATGAATTCTAATTTTTGGAACTGAATATCAAATAGCATAATTCAGCGTTCATTATTTTCTAAATTGTGATGTGGTGACAAGTTCAGTAATGTGACTGGATGTTTTATATTCCAAAATGCAATATATGAAGCTAATGTTTCTAAATTCTGATGGTTAAGTTCAATACTTAATGCCTCAAACTATGAATTTTTTTTTTTTTTGTTATCCACTTTATTCTTTGGAACATTAAAACTATTATTTTGCATTGATTTGTCTAGGCTATGTACTTGTTTTTGCAAACCTGGTTGCTAGGTTGATTGCAAATCGTGTACCAAGGGAACTTATGATGTCCACAGTCATTTTCACTGCTGGCTTGGGCAGGGAAATTTATCAGAACTCAATACCATAAAAGTATATCACAATTCATATAACGAAGTTTTATGAAAAATGTGACAACTTGATAAAATAAGAAAAGAAGTTTTTACCCAAATATCATCAAACTGATTATTCTGTTATGCATGGGGTTCATTGTGGCTTAATCTATTTTCATTATTTTCATCTTTATAAATCATCCACAAAAACAACTCCTCTATCATATTTTACTGGTTCAGCCTATGTTGAGGTCAAACCTTATGTAGACAGTTTGTTGGTTTGTTCTCAACTTCTTGCTGCTGCAACTAAACAGGAATCTACTTAGTTTGTGTTTTCTGTGAGCTTGTAAATCAATCAGGATGTACCTTTCTTTAATCTCTGTTTGGTTTTTTTTTCCTAGTTACTATTCCTTCATTGCTATAAATTTGATGTGCTTTCAGTGCACTCCTATATTCTACTGTTTATACCGGGCGATAAACCATTTTACTTGCTGTAGGTTTCTTGGGAGCATGAACAGTTCTCACGGCTGAGAGTTACTGCTGCCACCCTTTCTGAACTCCCTGTCTCTCCTGAACTGTTAGAGAGCACTGGAAGTCTGGTTGATGGCAGGTTCTGTTTTCTTAAACCCACTTCTCTTGCTGCTGGTCCTCTTATTATAATATTCTTTAGCTGAGATGTTGGTTTTTTTGCAGGCTTTTTGTGAGTGAAACTGCAATCATCAAAGTGTCAAGTTAGTTGCTGAGAGCCTTGCGGTAAGGTTGATTTATCTGGAAATTAATCGTTAGCCTGTTTTTGTTATATGATTCTCTTCTCAGTTCTAAGACTTATCTCTGTAAGCATTAACTCAGTTTTTAGTTTGTATACCGTCAATTTAACTGTACTATTATTTTTTTCTTGCAAGTTAATGTAAGGAGATACAGCGTTTACCAATGCTTTAGAGAAAACCTAAAGCTTCTATAGGATGAGAGATTTCTGTAAAATATTCTGCCTGTTAACATTCAATATAGTTGACAATTAGACTGATGGTCTGGAGAGGCATGATGAAGTCTATCTGGATCAACGGTGTGTGCCTCAAAAACTTTGGGTGACTTGATTTATTGAAGTCAAAACCTTTTTTTTTTTGGGTCAGATCGTAGTGGAAACTTGGGCATCATGTCATTTAGAAAATGTCAACATGTTATTTAGAAACTTGTTCTTTCATTTACACTGTAAATGGAGCTAAGCTTGGTTACTCCCATGTCCTTGGATATAGGAATTAGAAGAATTTATGACTTAAATGTGTTGTGTATTCATGTAAACAATTAATATATGTTCATTATCAAAACAACTTTGATATGGCAATACTTTCTTGGAACATGAAGTGTGTAACAATGTATTCTGAAATATGAATTGCTAAAATATGTCCTCATAGAATTGAATATGGTTAACCAGAAAAGTTACTGAATGGGTTAGAAATAGTTGAATGCTGACCTTAATTGTTTATAATCTCTAATGCAGTCTTTTCTTCTATTGTATGCAGAGGCATATCTATGGTCATGAAGGAAAGAACGTTCAAATCTTTGCAGACAACAGTAGTTTAGCAGTTAATCCTTCTTACATAAAATCATGGTTGGATCTATTGTCACAAACACCTCGAGTGGCGCCATTTTATCAAAGAGTGACCCATTTATCTTGGCATTGAAAAAGGTTTTTATAATTTTCATATTTTCGATACATTTTATGGTTTATTCCTCTGTATTTGCAATTGCATTCCCTTAATAATACGCTTAAACTTTTGTACTATTAAACATACACATTTATGTTCTCTACTTTTCTTAATTTATAAAAAAGAACTAAGTTACTGAGTTGAAAATAGGTTGGAAGCATCTACTGCTTCTCTATTGATGGCAAATGTTCCGCATTCAATCTTTAAAAGTTTGACAATGATACTTTGTTGGCTTAATAGATTGCATTTTTGTGATTAATATGTAACAACCCGATTATGCAATATATTTGATATAGAATTTTTGGGTCTTCTTAAATTAGAATGACTTACTTTTTCTGAAATCAAATACCTAAATTTAGACTTCATGTGTGGCATATGGTGAAACTGCAAGCATGCCAACTTGCTCCCAGGTATTCATAGTTTAGGAAACTGGGGAAGGGCAGCACCCACTTCAGGCAGCCAATTGTAGGTCGGGTAGGGTATTCTGTGCTATNCAACATGAGGTGCTTGATGGGATGTTCACTTTCTATGATTCAACTAGGACTAGCGTAAACGTATATCAGGTATTCATTGTGTATTAGAAAAAAAAAAAAAAAAGTAAAAGGTACCAATTTTGTGTTATTTTATATTGATTTCTTATACTTGCTACTTTTCTAGTTTAACCATTCCATCTCTAGCTCTTATATCAATGTCCTTTAGTAATTACAAAATTCTTGGTTCAATATACTTTCAAGGCAATGTGTAATTACAACTTTTTTATTTAAATGTTCTATATTATTTGTAACCAGGGTATATCTAGGTTCTCTATTTATTATAAAGGTCAAGCTTAAACAAGTTTCTCTTCAAAAAAATTTTATGTTTGAACTGCCATAGAAAGGACATGGAGATAGAAGGGTTCAGGAATTGTGTCATATATTTGTGTCATTTGTTTTTAGTTACTCATCAGTTTTTCTTGGCTTAAAAGGTAATCAGTTCAACTATGTTATTTCAGGTTGCTAGTGTCACATTCAACTTGCTGTTGCTTCTAGTGCTGGGATCATATTTGATAATGCTCTTCAGTTTTCTTGTCAACACAACTAGGGTATTGCTCCTAATCCTTATAATATGAAAGCATCAAATTTTGATTATCCCATTCTCATCATACTTGTTATTGGTAGTTTAAATGGAATAGAGCAGAAATCTGAATTTTCTGAATCTCTAATGCTGCTCTTTGGCAGGGTCTTGATGATCTAATTAGTTTATTTCGACGACCTCCCTCATGTAAGGTGAAAACAGCTTGATTACCAGATGCAGGATTATGCCAGAAAATTGCTTTTTGGTACTGAAGAGTTTCTATGTGGCTTAGATAGATTGAAACGACAAGTTAACGAGTTTGTTAGTGGGTTCATCCATGTCTTGGCTAATTCATGTCACGAGGATCATCAGCTGCTGGTTATAGGAAGATTTTTTTAACTTATTGCACCAGAATGAGAACCATCAAGGTGCTGAGAAATTTTTTGATGAGATTTATATTTATCCGAGTAATTTTTCTGGGCATAGGATGATGTTTACGTTTGTGCATGACAATTCCATTGGAATACTAGCCAAACAAACAAGGGCAGAGGTGAAGATAGAAACATTTGTCTATTATTTATCTAGAAACATGATCAAGTTGCAGCAAAGAGATGTAAATTTAGATGTTTTATTCTTTGTTTGTAACTTCCTGGTTAGCAGAAGCCAATTTTTTAGAGTGATCAATTTCATCACACGATTTGTTTTTGCTCGTCTGCTATGTTGTAGGTCTGACCCTATTGAGCTCCATATAATGTGGACTACGATGTATTTTTTAGGATAAATTAGGCTTTTGTCCTTGTTTATTCTGAATTTATTTTCATCTTTCTTATTCATAGTTCTAAGTTCTAACCAACATATTTATCCTTATACTCAGATAGTTTGACAGTTTGTAGGTTTGACCCTATCAATTTGGTGTAAATTGATAATTGTATTCACTTTGATCGGTCATATAATCCGAAGGTGAAAGACCGAAACACACAAGGTTGGGGAGAAGAGATAAAAAGAATGTTACTTGTCTAATATGTTCACTTTTTATATAATTTTTCAAATTTTTTATACAAGATCGGGTGGTGCATGCAATTTTTTTGGCGCTTAAAGTAATAAATAAAAGGGCAAATTTTAGCAAAAAATCTCAACTTTTACTTATTTTCTGAATTGAGGATTTGACATTCAAAATGTTTTAATTAAAGATTCCTAGTTTATTTAAGTACTAATCAAGAACTTTTCATCTATTCTTTCATAATTGTCATTTAAAATTGGTCATGTAACCCATATGTGACCAATTTGTAGGGGCAAAATCTTAGCAAAATGTCTCGATTTTTACCCTTTGTTTCAGTTAAAAATATGACATTCAAAGTATTTCAACGAAGGACTCATAGTTTACTTAAGTGTCAATTCAGTTATAAATGTCATTTAAAATTGGTCACGTGACCATCATATGACCAATTTGTGAAAGCAAAATTGTTTTTTCTCTTGAAAAAAAAATTATAAAAAAAATCACTAATAAAATTAAAAAAATAAAAAAAATAAAAAATAAAAAAGAGGGGGTAGGAGACGCATAACCCTCCCACCCCCACCCACCNTGTTGCATCCTTAACTGATAAAAGGGATAAAATCGAGACCTTTTGCCAAAATTTTCCATAAATAAAAATTAACCTCGTTATTGTAAACTAAGTTCTTGAATATTTCAAATCCTAAAATTGTAAACTACCTGTAATCCAATTAAGATCTAAAATTTCTAATGATAAACCAAAATCTCATACATGATTAGTTACCAACATTTTATGACAAGCATTTGCCGTATTAGGTCATGTGAACTAAAGGTCTATTTCTTTAGCAGTTACTTTTAGTGTAATGTAATTATTTTTTTTAAACGCAAATGACTAATTTGGTCCGTGTAACGTGTCTGTTATTTTATTTGAAAAACTATAGTTTCAATTTTTTTTTAATCAAGTTTCTTAGTTTACTTTTTATTATAATTGTGTCCAAAAATAAAATTCCATCATAATTGTAGACGGAAATTTCTTGTGGAAACTACGTGTAACGTTAACCTTTCTAAAGTTAGGGGTGCAATGGTCATAAAATATGAATGATTGCACTTGTCCTTCAAAAGATATCACCGTCTAAAATTTGGACAAATTTTAATTTTTAACTTGATTGCAAAGGCTAAACTACAGAACAAAAAACCAAACTGTGGGAACCAAATTAGTTATTTTTTGCCCTATTGTTTAGCCATACATAGTTTAGAACATGGCAGTGAAAACTAAATCTTAATAGAGATGTTATCTTTTTGTGTTGAAAAATCTTTAGATTTTTTTATCTATGAAAACTCAACCTTTATCAAAGTTCAAGTAAGGAAATAATAAAAACTTTATCGAAGTTCAGGTTTTTTTTTTTTTTTGTCTTTTTTTATAGATTAGATTTATTTGAACGTAATTATTTTGTATCTTACTCTAAGCCCAACTTTTTGTACGTAATTTTTTCCCCACATTTATCCTTGCAAAAAACTGTAAGGTACCATTGATAATTTATTCTTATAGTTTTCTTTGTTTTAAGAACCATACTTCTTCAAAGCTCAATTTCTTAAATAAAACCCCTTTATTAAATTTAATAAGAAAATTAATATTTAAGAACTAGGTATTACACAAATAGCTAATTATTTTGAATCTTATATTTTGATCCAACAGGGTCCATTTAATTTAAAATGCTCAATCCCCCTATGTCTCTATAGAAGCTTACCCTAATGGTGGATTTAAAGACCGAACAAGTTGATTTTGGAATAGAACATAAGTACAAGTCAATGGCTTATTTTGTAGAGAGCCTAGTCTTATCTGGCCAACTCAATGCTGTTTCCTATTAAGTAGCAAATAATTATGCCTTGCTTATCTGGCCAACAGGTTGGATTTTTGGATTTCAGCACCTACTTTCAAATTTATTTGAAATTAATTATGCCTTGCTTATGGTATGACTATTTGCAACTTATAGTGAATTTACTCTAAGATCAATGTTCCCAACTTCCCATGTACTGGAAGTTATTAGTCAAGAAGGGAAGTGCATTGCGGACAATTGAAAGGGTTGCCAAGCTCCAAGTTGCAGTAACTCCTGGGCGTCAAGCTAACCAATAATTCTTTGCAGCATGACAGTGAACATTACTGTACAGTTGTTAAATTAAGTCCTCCTTTAAGTGAAATTTTTTCCTTTTTTTTTTTTTTTTGGTTGGAAGTGAAGCTATTTCAGTTTGTAAAAATCAATGTTTTCTATTTAATTGTTTCAATTTTTTTTGTCTTTTGAGTCATCTGTTATTTGCATATCCATGCCATTTTACTGCTATATCTATTTCCGAATGCAAAATGCAATAGGCATTTGAAGCCCATTGTGCCCCACACCTTTGAGTGTTCTGTCCCATGAAACAGAGTAAAGAAGCAACTCATCTCATGCCACAGTCAGAGCTTATAACACTGCAACTGGAGCTTATAAATAAAGATGTTGGCTTTAACAGCAAATGCTTTGTATTCAGTATTGAGCAAGTCCCATAATTGTCGTGCAGGGGAGGGAGATTTTACAATGTACCATTGATCTTGTTCAGAACAATTTGAACTTAGAGGTCATTTCTTGTATATTGTACTAGAAGTGGATAATATAGTCTTCTAATGTCTACATGTGAGTTATCTCAAATGACTGATTAAGATTTAGCTTTTGAAGGATGTGCCTTTTTTTTCTTTTTTTTTTAATCTTTTAGGTAATCTATGTTGATACAGATTCAATAATTATTTAGTGTGCTGGATGGCATTGAAAAATAAAATGCAATTGCGGGAAAAGTCATTCAAGAGGGATGATATTTTGCAGCATCTGCCTCACAAAAACTACACATATACTGTATATACTTATATACTTTGCTTATGTGCTGTATGAGGTATGATTTATCTTTAACAAGAAGTATGCAGAAAAAGAAATTGATCTTGACGGTTTGTACAAGAAAATGCTGCTTCTAAAGAAAAATAAATATGAAGCTGTGAAGGTGCTACAGAAAAATGGGACACCATTTTAGGTAAAATAAAAATATGCAATTGTTGAATCAATTCATAACTATATATATATATATATTTATATCAAGAATGCTCTAAAACTGACTGGTTAGTAAGTTAATACAAATCTAACCATCTACACAATATAATTTCAAAATTCGAATCGTTTATTTTTTAATTCCTACTTCAAAGATTATCCTTATAAAAAATCTCCAAAATCGAAAGTTATTTAGTCATTTGATTATAATAACAACTATCGAAAATACTAATCGTCTATTTATTTGATCTCAATTAGATGACTACATGATTTTTGATTTAGTTGATTTTTTGCAATAATAATCTTTAAAGTAGAACCTAAATAATTGATAATTCGAATTATGAGATTAGTTATGTGATGAACTTAAAAGCATGGTTAGCTTCGTATTAATTTGATAACTGGTTAGCTTTACAGCACTTTTCTATATATAAATTATTTTTTTTTTTTTATTTCTCTTCCATTAATTCTTATTCTGCAGACAGAAAAGAGTGTAGATATTTTGCTTTGTGTTAAACACAGGTCAATGTAATTCTCTTAGTACCTGCATATTTTCATATCTAGTGATTTGTTTCAATAGTGTTCTGCCTCATATTAATGTCATTAAAAATTATACAGCTTTGAATCTAGATGAATAGACATGCAATTTCGCATTTTATATGCATTCCCTCACTTTAATTTGGATTTGTTAATCTGTTTATATCTCTTTTGATTGCCTTTTATTTACATACAAACATGCATATTTTTTGAGAGCTACTATTTGCACACCATTTTCTCCTATACATCTTCTACCATCTTCTAAAATTTAAAATTTTTCTTCTACACACTCCTCTCATTAGCAAAACTCTCCAACTTCATTAATCTCACCAAATTTCTCATTACACACCTACTCAACCCAAACACTGTACCCTACCAACACATCCAAACTACAGACACCCCACCTCAAATGTGACTTTTTAAATTAAAAAAAAAAACTACTGAAACCAACCACCCCGCAATCCTCTGCTATCCCAGCCCCTTCCCCTCCCCCTCCCCCTCCCCCTCCCTCTCCACCTCCTTCACCCTGAAAACCTCCCTCATTTCCCCTCCCTCACCCGACCACCTCCCTTTCGATCTCTCTCTCCTCCTCGCAGCACCGACCTTCCTCTTTCTCTCTTCTCCTCGCAGCACCACCTCCTTTCTTTCTCTCTCTTCTCCCCGCAACACCAACTTAAAAAAAAAAATTGCGGGCTAGGCTAACCAGTGCCGAAGCTGGCTGTTTCGTTTAGCAGGTACCCACCGAAAAATCCTTTTATATTCGGTGGATGTATGTCGAACGAAACAGTTAAGTTTGGAACTGGTTCGTCGAATCTGTAACTTTTTTTTAAAAAAAATTAGTGTTGCAAGGAGAAGAGAGAGAGAGAGATGAGGGTCGGTGTTGCGCTAGAAGGGTGGTGTTGCAGCTTGAGGGGAGGTCGGCGAGCTAGGAGGGTGTTGCTGCAAGGAGGGTGGTGTTGTGGGGAGGGTGATGCTGCGAGGAGGATGGCGAGTTGGGAGGGTGATGTTGCGAGGAGGTTGGTGAACTGGGAGGAGAGAGGAGCCGGAGAAGGGAGAGAAAAGTCTGAGAGATGGGAGCTCAGCAAGGCAGGTTGGGAGGGGATGGAGGAGAGGGATGAGGTGTGTTGAGGGAGGGCTTTAGGGTATTTTTACAATAGGGTAAATGTGTAAAATCACTAATTAAGTAATTATGAGTGTGCAAAAAGAAAAAAATGAGTGTAAAAATAATAGCTCTCTATTTTTTATGTAGGCCGAAATTGGCAAACAGAGAAGTGCCACAAAAGAATATGTTGATTGGATGCTTTCTCTACCGAAGGAGTTGAAATCTGCACATTGGAATTTTTAGTATTACTAAAATCCCACAATTTCTGTTGCAGTGTGTCTTAGTCCCACTTTTTTTGGTCTCTGTCTCACTTTATTGGGCCTCTGCCCCACTTTACTCATTGGGCTTTAAGCAATTAATGCATTAAACAAGTATATACTTCAAATTGTTCGACCCACTGGGCTAGGCCTTTTTGCCCTTAAATACAGAACTAGATATGAGGCTTCTAAAGAAATCCCAGGAATTTCTTTTGCCACCCCACTAAAAATATTTTCAATATATTTCATCTTTGCTCCCAGTTAGAGCCGAATGATTTTTTATTATTCATTTCCGAATATAGTCATAATCAAACAATTATAAATTATTTAGATCAATAAAATTAGGGAAATTTTTTCATTCAAGACACATACTTTGGAGACAATCTATTTTAGGACATACATTTGAGTTTATGTTAGTGTAGGACACATATTTGCACTTAGTGTTGTGGGACAATCATCACCTTTGTCAAGAATTCTGTAAAAAATAGACCATGTGCGTGACCAATTTTCATGGGAAAAATTGACAATTCACCTTAATATATTTAAAAATTAAAAGTAAAAAAAAAAAAAAAAAAAAAAAAAGGAGATGGCAGCGCACCCCTTCTCCACCCAGCCCCAACCCACTTCTGGTGACCCTACCCACTGGTGACCCCACCATCCTCCCTCTCTCTCGATCTCTCCCTCTATTCCTCTTTTTCTCTCTCTGTCTCTTTGCCTAAATCATGTGAACCTGTGTGATCAAAATCTCAGTCTAGTAACTAGTTCGGTTGCTTAATCTCAATGAATTGAAAATCGGGTTCTTTGGTAAGTATCAACTCATGTTGATCTAGGTTGTCATGTTGCATACAATTAGAAAGTGAGTAAAATAGATGCAATCATGGGGTAGTCAGCCCCATTGTCTTTAAAGAATGAAAATGAATGGATGTGAAATGAATGGTTGTGAAGTGTGTTGATGTAAGTCAACCCATGTGATTATTGTGTAATTATTAGAATTAATTAGGTGATTTATTAGTTCCTATATTTTAGTTATAGGCCTATGTATATAAACCACACTTTATGGTCTTAATCAATTAAACAGAAATCATATTGAAACCCTAAAAGGCTAAAACCTTCTATGTACATGGTATCATAGCATGGTTCTTTATCCTACTGGTTTTTGTAGAATTTTTTTTCCAGAAAAATTTGATTACTCTACCTAATTGTTTCTGACCCTTTCTGCTGCAAAGTTGCCACCATTGCTCGCTGCAAACCCCCTATCACCGTCGCTCACTACACCCCCCTATGTCACTGTGCCACCGTCGCTTGCTGCACACCCCCTACTACTAGCCTCCACTGCGCCTGTTGTCTCTGCTACTCCAAGTCAACCAGTTGCAGCAACGTCGACGACGACGCCATTCGTTCCTCTGTGTGCCGACCAGTTGCAGAGACATCGTCTGATCCTTTGTGCGCCGACCAGCACAGCAACGTCCTCTCTCTGCACCATCTGCCCCTCCGCGCCTCCGCCTGCCTGTGCGCGTCTCCAGCTGTCTGCGCACATTGACCCGTGCACCTCCGCCTGCCTGTGTGCGTCTTCGACTGACTGCGCCCACTAACCCGCACGCCTCCACCTGCTTGTGCGCGTCTCCGGCCAACTGTGCGCATTGACCCGTCTGCCTGGGCGCGCCTCCACTTGCTTGTGCAGTGGCTCACTATTACTTTGCTGTTTACTGTAGCAGTGAAGCCGAATAGTTTGCTGGTCTGTGTGTTTGCTGCTCTACTTTACCTTTTTTTTTTTTTTTATAAATATCTTGCTCTTCGTGATTGATTGGCTACTTGATGGTATGTGTGTGTTCTCTCTGTTTTGTCAATCATCATGTCTTAGACACCTCCCTCTAGTCTTGGCAGCTTAAATAAGAATAAGAATAAGGATGTGGTTAACCCAAAACCATTGCTGCCTGCTCTCCCTCCGTTAAGTGTCCAAGATGTGTCATCACTAATCTCACCCGAGAAGCTTGATGGCTCAAATTATATTGATTGGGCCCTCATCGTGCATAATAAAATTAGAGATCGAAAACGGTGGGGTTTTATCACAGGAACAAGAGCAGCTCCAGAAGATGTGAATTCTGATGAGTTTGAAACATGGGAGGATGAGAGTTGCATGGTCAAGTCTTGGTTTCTTGTTGCTATGACTAAAGAAGTCTGATATCTCTTTATTCGATTAACGACAGCAAAGGACATCTGGGACGCAGCAAAACAAACTTATACATTGAGCCAAGATGCTTCCAAGGCATATCAACTCCATTGTGAGGTAATCTTTGTATGTCAAAATGGTGGGTCTATTATTTTCTATTTTAGCAAGCTACAAAAACTTTGGCAGGATATTGATGTAATTGAACCTTGCATTATGGATTATGCGAGTGATGTTGAAAATATACCACTATGATTAACTCTCAGAGATTATACATGTTTTTAGCTGGTTTGGATTCTCATCTAGATGGCGTTAGAGGCCATATTCTTGCCATGTCTCCTCCACCTAAATTACAGGCGGCCTATGCAATTGTGTGCTCCGAGGCTAATCGGCAGGAAGCTATGATGGGGGTGTTGATGGGGTAGTCGCTATGGCAGCCCGCAAATTCTCACATAAAGATGCTAAGAAAACTGACTGGAAATGTACTCACTGTGGGGGTACGACCCATATGGTCGAAAAATGTTTTAAGCTTCATGGCTATCTAGAGTGGCATCTGAAGAGAATGAAGACTTCTTCTTCTAATCCAAAGGTTGATAACTCAAGTTTCAGGGTGAACTCTGTTAGTTCCTCCAGGTTTGTTGCCAAGTCAGGTATCTTTAACTCTGCTTTGAGTTCTTCTGCTTGTACTAGTAATGGTGCATGAATAATTGATACAGTTGTTACGGATCATATGACTTCTGATCGTTATGTGGTTAGTCATTTTTCATCTGTCTGTCCTAAACCATTTATTGTTAATGCCAATGGTGTGTCATCTCCTATTCTAGGGGGCGGCACAGTCTCCTTCTCCTCTGATTTGTCTTTACATAATGTGTTGTTTGTTCCTACCTTAAATTGTAACCTTATTTCTGTTAGTCAACTAACCAAAACTCATAATTGTGTGGCCACATTCTTACCTACCCATTGTGTTTTCCAGGACATTCTTACCAAGGAGAAGATTGGCAGTGGTAGAAAGAGTGATGGATTGTACTATCTGGATAAAGGGGTTTCCACTTCAGACGGTCGTGGCGTTGTGAGTTTAGTTCATGATGGTTCCTCAAAAAATAAGAAGAAGATCTGGTCGTGGCATCGCCGACTTGGTCATCCTTCCTTTAGTTATCTTCGGCGTTTATTTCCCTCTTTATTTCTTGGTTTGAATGTTTCCAATTTTAGTTGCGACATTTGTGTGTTGGCCAAAAGCCATCGTTCCGTGTTTCCTTCTAGTGATAAACGTATGGATGTTATTTTTGCTTTGGTACACTCGGATGTTTGGAGTCCTGCCCCGTGTGTTACATATAAAGGAATGAAATGGTTTGTGACATTTATTGATGATTGTACTAGAATGACTTGGATTTATCTTCTCAAACATAAAAGTGATGTGTGTGCTATTTTTCGCCTGTTTCATAACATGGTCCTCACCCAGTTTGCCTGTTCTATTAAAGTTTTGCGCTCTGATAATGGCGGTGAGTTTGTTAATACCGAGTTGACTCAGTATTTTGCTTCTGCGGGGATCCTTCATCAGACTTCATGCGCTCATTCTCCGCAGCAAAATGGGGTTGCTGAACGCAAAAATCGACATTTATTAGAAGTCACTCGGTCCCTTCTTCTGGGTGGTCACGTCCTATCTTTGTTCTGGGGTGATGCCTTGAGTTTTGCTGTCTATCTGGTTAATCGGACCTCATCTAGTGTCCTTGGCTTTCGACGACCTTTGGATGTTCTCTCAGATTTTGTCTCTTTACCAGGTATCCTTCATTTGGAACCCCGGGTTTTTGGGTGTGTTGCTTTTGTGCATTTACATTCTCATCAGCGATCCAAGCTCGCATCTCGGGCCTTAGAATGTGTGTTTTTTGGTTATGGTCCGTCCCAGAAGGGGTATCCTTCTACTCAACGCTTCTATGTTTCGATGGATGTCACTTTTCATGAACATCAACTATTTTATTCTCCACGTCCATTGCATTCTACCCTTCAGGGGGAGGTTTCTAGTGAAGTGCAGAATCGAGATGATATGTTGTTCTTTGATCAGTTGGGTTATGGTAGTGAGGAAGGGTCATAAAAGACTACTACTCACCCAATGTCTGAGTTTGAGGATGAGACTGAGACTGCAAATGAGACTGAGACTGCGGAAATTACTGAGGATGTGGTAGGACAAAAACCCACAAATTCTGAGCCTGAGGAATCACCACTCCATGATAGTATCGCCATCTCTCCTACTCCGTTGAATCAATCTTTTTCGTCCATTGAGGTAACAAACAATACTCTTGATTCACATTCTGGTTCTGATCTTATTTCTAATGCTTCTAAATTTACACTTCCTCCTCGGTCTAACCGAGGACAACCACCAGCTAAATATGAGCCAAATCCAAATGCCAAAGTTAGGTACTCAATTAATAATCATGTGTCGTCTGTGAGGCTTTCAAAGTCCTATGAATCGTATATTCTACAATTATCTTCTGTTTCTATTCCTAGTAGATTGCATGATGCTCTTACAGATTCTAGATGGACCAAAGCTATGGCTAAAGCAATGGTAGCATTACAAAAGAATTCAACCTGGGAGTTGGTTTCTCTACCTAAGGGGAAGAAGATAGTTGGATGCAGATGAGTGTTTGCAGTCAAACACAAAGCTGATGGATCAGTTGAAAGGTATAAGACAAGGTTGATAGCAAAGGGTTATACATAGTCCTATGGCATAGACTACTTGGAGACTTTTGCTCCAGTGGCCAAGTTAAACACAGTACGGGTTCTATTGTCTTTGGCTGCTAACAAAGATTGGCCACTCCTTCAGTTTGATGTAAAGAATGTTTTTCTTCATGGTGATTTGACTGAAGAAGTATACATGGATCCTCCTCCAGGTATACTAGAGTTTAATAATACAAGATTAGTATGTAGACTGAGAAAGTCTTTATATGGTCTTAAACAATCTCCGAAAGCCTGGTTTGGGAGATTCACCCGTGCAATGAAGAACTATGGTTATCGGCAGAGTAATTTTGATCATACTTTGTTCCTAAAGAAAATGAGGAAGAAGATTACTACTCTTATTATTTATGTTGATGATATGGTTCTGATTGAAGATGATTATGAGGAAATCTCTAATTTGTAGAGGTACTTGTCCAGAGAGTTTGAAATGAAACAGCTGGGGGATTTGAAGTTCTTTTTTGGGATAGAAGTTGCTCGGTCTAAACATGGTATATTCCTATCTCAAAGGAAATATGTTTTAGACTTGTTGTCTAAAATTGGTATGCTTAGGTGTAAGCCAGCTGTCACTCCTATGAAACAAAACTATAGACTTTTCGAGTGTTTGGGGGCCTTGCTTGCAGATAAGGGGCGATATCAGAGACTTGTTGGAAGATTGATATATTTGTCTCACACTAGACCTGACATTGCTTATGCGGTTAGTGTAGTAAGCCAGTTTATGCATGCCCCGTGTAAACCTCATATGGATGCTGTGGAGCGAATTTTGCAGTATTTAAAATATGCACCTGGTAAAGGATTGTTGTTTGCTAATCATGGTCATGTGAAATGTTGAAGGTTTTTCTGATGCAAACTGGGGTGGTTCAGCAGATGATAGAAGGTCTACCTCATGCTACTTTACCTTTGTAGGAGGAAATTTGGTGACCTGAAGAAGTAAGAAGCAATTAGTTGTATCTAGATCAAGTGCAGAGGCTGAATCCCGAGGTATGACACTTGGAGTAGTCGAACTTTTGTGGTTGAGACATTTATTGATTGATTTAGGGTGTCCACCTACCAAACCTATGGACTTGTTTTGTGATAACAAATCTGCTATTGATATAGCATATAATCTTGTTTAGCATGATAGAACAAAACACATTGAGATTGATCGACACTTCATTAAAGAAAAACTTGAAGCTAAGATTATTAACTTCTCATTTGTGAAGTCCGAAGATCAGCTTGCAGATGTGTTGACCAAGACCCTAGCAAATAGGGTGTTTTTGGACTCACTAGACAAGTTGGGCATGTGTGATATATATGCACCAACTTAAGGGGAAGTGTTGGTGTGAGTTAACCCATGTGATTATTGTGTAATCATTAGAATTAATTAGGTGATTTATTAATTCCTGTATTTTAGTTATAGGCCCATGTATATAAACCACACTTTGTGGTCTTAATCAATTAAGTAGAAATCATATTGAAACCCTAAAACCTTCTCTGTACAAAGTGAATGGATGTGAAATGTTACAAGCNGATTATTTCTCCCTTTTTAATCTTTTTTTTTTTTTTTTTTTTTGTGTTTTCAGTTTTAACCTTTTCAAAATATTTTTTAGTTTTAATATTTTATGTTTTTGTTTTCAATATTAATTTTGTTTAGTTTTAATCTTTTTCAATTCTAATCTTTTTTAGTTTTAAATATTTTAATTTATTTGAATGTTAATCTTTTTAATGTTTAGTTTTAATATTTTTTTAAGTTAGAAATAGAATTAATATTTTTTTTCCTGAAAAAAATATATACGAAAAGACTAAATTATCTCTCATTTAGATGGAGTTTTAAATGGAACTGACAATTTGTCTCAAAACAATACAAACTGTAAATATGTGTCCTACAATAACACAACTTCAAACGTATGTCATAAAATAATATATATTGACCCAAAAGGATGTGTCATGTATGACAAAATTTCCCATAAATTTAAATTTGGTAGTCCACTTGAAATTAGATTATCATTTTTTGTTAATAAATTAACCAAATAAAACAACAGTTAATTACTAATACACCTAGTTTGGGCTATCTGATTCCTACATAGTCCAACTTTTAAATTGAGCTTCCCAGTAGGTCCACTTTATTTTCTTCCAACCCACATTTTATTTTGATCGGTCCACGTTTTAACTTCTCTGTCTCTCTCTTCGTCTCTCTCTCCCACTCCATCTCTTATTTCAAACTCAGCATCTTTCTCTCATTTCTCTCTCTTCACCGTCACTCTCTCTCTCCTCGATGCATCGTCATCCGGCCATGGATGGCGATGAGACCTACCTCCACGTGATCACCTCTTCTTCCTCTTCCTTCCCATGGCCTCTGATTGTCCATCCAGTCACTGATGGCGACAGAATGACACAAAAACCGAGAGTCAACTTTGGCGGCGATCTGCTTCTTCCAACCACGACAAGGCACTAGACTTATTGAGTTCTAAACACGACGGTACCTTTCGATTGCCCATCCACCCAGCCATGACGGCTAATTGACGCCTAGAAGCTAGTGGCTTTCCAGCTAGTTTTCCGGCGAACTTGGTGGCAACTCAACTCGATTTTGGTATATTCCTACTCCTTTGATCATGGGCTTTCTTTCTCCCATGGTCTTGCTTTATATATGTTTATGTTGTTGGTTTTAAATAATAGCTCTGGGAGTACTCGAAGTTTGCAGATAGCATAGCATCAGTGTAGTCACTGAATTTGAGACAAAATACTTAGAAGAAGAAGAGGAATAACTCTGAACTATAAGTGGTAAATTACATTCATGAGTGCTTCCTATCTAACATAATACAAGGTTGGAAAAGAGGTATGAGTTCTGTTAGATTTGTAAGATTCATAGAGTGGCGTCCGCACTATTGAGGAGAATATGAAGTGGCTTAGGATGAATTCAGGATTTCCTAACCTAACTTGAGTGTCCTCTCACATGATCACTCAAATAACCTACCTCCATGTTTTTGGGTGAGCTATGTGATGATGTGTTAGATAGCATGTTCTCATTCAGTACTAGTAGTTCAATCACTTTTATAAGGTTAGGTTTTACTCCAGCAAAGTACGTTCACCACATATGAAAGTGTTCTTATCTGGTGATGCATTGACATCAACTTGTTTGGGTTAGTACCACTAATAACCATGATGATATATACCAAATACAAGGTTTGGCACTTGGCAAAATAAAGGATTTAATAATTGGTTGACATATTATGCTTTTTCATATTCCTACCATGTTATGTACTCCTTTTGGTACTTCTTAGATTGTGTGTTGCTTGCTTTGTCAATAGCTAAACTCAAACTTCGACAATATCTATACTTTTTTTAAAAAACAACTTTTATTTGCATTAGATTTGAGTCTGGTTACCATAAATATTTGATTTGGAATAGTCTGGTGTCATGTATAACAGTAGATTTAAGTAGGGTCATAAGAGGGAATGCCTTAATATGATCATAGTCTCAGCATTTGGCATGAAATGGCCAATGCCATATATCTATATCAATATTCAAGATGTACTAATTAGATTTATTGATGATTTTGTTCATTTGTCTTCTAGAAGTAAATGATAACCAATTGAAGTGTCTAAGTTACAATTGGATTGATTTTGAGTTGAATTTGTTGAATTTCAGGTTGGTGGTGGATTTCATCTATTATGTCCAATTTGACTCCCATAAACCATTTACAGGTTAATTGGTGAGTCTTGTGGTGTTTTGTATTTTGATTGGGGCTGGGCAGCCACCGTGCGTATCGTGACAACTAGAGATGGTGCGGGTCGTGGATATGAGGGCTCCGGTGATCGATCTGTTTGGTTATACAAGTGTGTTTATGGGTCTAATAGGTGAATGTGAATCTGATTAATCAATTTGTTTATTTGTTTTGGTTGCTTTTGATTGTAAAAGCTTTAATTTTGGTTTATTTAAATTTGATTATATGTTTGAGAGTAACAACCTATTATTGTGATTTTGATGTTCCTTTAGGCTTTGAAATTTGATTTATTTTGATGTTTCCATATTGAATGATTGTAGGTTTAAGGTTTGCTATCAATTCGATCTTGATTTAAAATCAAAAAATGTAAGTGAGACTATGTGGGGCTATGGTTTTTACTGCTTGTCAGTAACAATATATAACTAAGACTATGATTGATATGTAAGTGAGGTTATGATTGTTACTAACAAGCAGTAACAATATGTAAGTGAGGCTATGATTGTTACTGACAGTAGTAATATGTAAGTAGGCTATGATTGTTAATGACAGTAACAATATGTAAGTGAAGCTATGATTATTACTACTTATCAATAACAATATGTAAGTGAAGATATAGTTGTTACATATTCATTTAGTTTGTTTATGCTTTCACAAAGAATTGTATTAGGTTTAAATTATATTATCTAATTTATTGTTATTGTTATTATCAAATAATAATAATACTTGATTGACAATAGCAATAGGTGATTGTTACTATTCGATGGTAACAATTATATTTACTATTAAAATGCAAAAGATTATGAATGCCTAATATTGATTTTAATTTTTTGTTTTATGTTAGTTATTATTTAACATGTTTATGTAATGAAAAAATACTTAAATTATGACTTTTTTTGGTAGTTTGTATACCAATTGACACTGAAATGAAGAAAAAAAATAGCATTTAAAAAAAAAACTGTAGCATCAGTTTTTTTTTTTAAAAAGTTGGCCGCTATAGTAATTCAATGTAGTGGGTGGGCTGAATGAACAATAGATTTTTGAAAATGAACTTAAAAAAAATAATAGAAATAAAAAACCCCATAAAACAAGCCCAAATGACAATTGCAAGGGGTTCAAGCAGACCAAAATAAGATAACAAAGCTTATCATTCTTTTTGAATGAATAGGCCTAGTTTATCCATGACCAAAACATTTGCCCTCCTTTTTGCTCACTATATCCTCCATCTCACTGCATACATCTCCAATCTTTTTTAAAATTTTGTTATTTGCTCGCTGTAACCATCCAAGATTCCAAGAATGCCGCTCATCACCCAAACTCACATAAGATATCGCCATAACACCCCCCCGCCCCAACACTATGAAGAAGGGGAGTACATGGTCTTTTGTGCAAAGTTTTGTTTTTTGTTTACTGTTTATCAAGTGGTGGTATAGTGAGCAAATAGAAGTATAGTTATATCTTTTTTTTGGTAAATACTCAATTATGGGTCAGATAGTTTGATTATCATTGATTGTTTCTTTGAGCCTAGATTATCATTATACAAGTATATATATATATATACGTACACGTACACTTTAAATGTTAGGACGACAATAGGGTCAGGTACTTTCGTGAAGGACAAATGCCTCTCTCTCTCTCTCTCTCTCTCTCTCTCTCTCTCTCTCTCAAGGCCTCTTAAGAAGGTATGATGTGAAAGCTCAGTAACACAACCCCTATGCCTCATTTTCACTGCTACCTACTTATAGGTCCAAGTGAAACAGAAAATGTATACATATATATACAAAACAAAAAAGAGTAAAATTAAACTGAAAGGAAATCACACTACATAATACATATCCCCACTGACACCATTCATTAAAGACCTGAGACATGCATGCATTATACATATACCCATGCCTGCACGCATGCATGGAAGCATACATATATCATATGGCATCATAGCCTCATAATATATACACTTTCTTCTTTTCACTTTTGTTGTCAGAAACAGAGAAAAAAGAAAAGTTGAAAGAGCTTTGAAAAATGGGGAATGATTTATTATTTCTCTCTCTCTCTCTCTCTCTCTCTCTCTCTCTCTCTCTCTCTCTCTCTCTCTCTCTCTCTCTCTCTCTCATTTCCACTCATTTCCACGTACATTTTCTTTTTCTATATATCTGTGAAAGGTTCATCAATCATAAAGCAATCGATTACAAAATGATTTCATGACCTCTCACTCTCACATTGGACCATCTTTTCTGTTCTGCCCAAAAAGTGCTGTATCCTTCTGCCCCTGAATTCGCATTTATTACACTTTTCTCGAGGAATGGGCCTCCTTGTGTCACCACACTCCACCACCATCCCCTCCCTCTGCCTTATTCATTAGTCAACTTCAACTTCAAAGCGTAGAACTTTGTTTCATGTATCATATATGATATTTCATATGACTCATATGTAATTTCATTTCATGAATGATAATACTATTTTTCCTTTTGTTTTTTCATGTATTCTATTTATAAAATATGGAATGTGTTATTCTACATTTAAAAGTTATAAATTTTATAAATATAAGAATTTTGAGTATCTTCTTCTATTATCAATTTATTTTAAGTTAATACTCCAATTTCTTTTATTTCTCTCTCTCTCTCTTTTTATTATTTAACACATGAACTATAGACGAATGTTCTAAGTTTAGTCTTGATAGTTGATTAAGATAAACCATTTTATAGGTCTGGATGCAACTTTCCTGTGCAAAATCCTATTGGTCTCACTTCATTTTATAGTTAATATCTACAGGGATGGATCCAAGATCCCCAACTTGGGGGGTCATGATTAGGTAGAGCTTGGCGTCGCGAAGCGGCGGCAAAATTTTTTAAGGACCGGGCACTGCAGCAGAGGCGACGGCGTCACGGCTAGCTGGGTTGGGCACTTGAGCTATGTCTGATTAAAAATCAGGAGCTGGAGGCTGGCTGGGTTGGGCACTTGGGCTCACCTGGAAGGCTGGAGGCTGGAGCAGTGGAGCCCTGGAGGTCGCCTTCTTCACGTCGGGCCGTCGAGGTTGGGGGGTCGCCTTCTTCACGTCGGGGGGTCGCTGGTGTCGCCATCCAGAAGTCTAAGCCTGCGTGCTCCGCCGTTCGGGGGATCGCCCGACCCCCCAAGCTTGGCTGTGCGACCGTCGACCCTGAATATCTACCCTTTCCACTAATCCAACAATTTGTGATTTAGGGTTGCCAAGTAGAAATTAGGATTATATAAGTTGATTTGCAACGGTTAATTAATTTCAAATTATCAATTGAAATGTAAGATGTTAACTAAAATCAAGTGAGACCACAAAAAATGACATATCGAGATTCACGAAAATTATTAGACATGTATCAAACCCAAAGTTAGAACACTAGAATCCATTAGATTTGAGAAACCCTCAAGTTTATTGATAATGATTGACAAGGAAAACTAATGAGTTCAACCTTGAAAGAAAGTTTAAAGATTAACATAAGTCCCTTCATGACTAGGTAAAACAATCACGAAACCATAATGTTAACCCAACTTAGAATGTAGTTTTGCCCTATTAAAACGGCCTTATTTAGCTAAGATACCCATAAGTTACAACATAGCTGTGTGTTTTACTCGACATATTAAGTGCCCAAAACGGACATTGGCACGTCAATTAAGTTGCTAAAAATTGTTACATGCCTGGTTTTAGGCCTAGTAAGCTGCATGCATATAGTCTTTTGCTAAATGCATGTTCTACGTACATAACAAAAAATCTAAAATATCCTCCCTCATATGTATCAATAACTCTTTTTGTTGACCAAATGAACAAAGTTATGAATTGTTTTGGATCAAATTGCAACCGTTCAAAAATTAAATGGGCAAAATCACACAATTAAAAGTATAGGATATATACGTACCTAGTGAAATATGACCTAATTAACTATTCTAGGTGAAGGCCTATGCCCATAGGACCTTTCACAACAAAATGAAATTCTAATATTTGATTGGCCAATTGCATATTCAAATTTTCACCGGTGCATACCGATGGTTGCTCCTAGCTAAGAGGTAGAAAAGGGTGTACAAGTAGAAGTGGGTGTGAAAATTGAATTGAATTTCAAGGTTGGTAGGGTTTTTGGTGTGGGGTACTTATTAAATATGGGGATGATCATCAGAACATGCTATATGGTTTACAGATTAGTACATTCTTTGCGTGGTGGCCTTTCACCTTCAATATATTCGATCGTAATGCTGCTCGTCAAAGGGCTGGACCCCCCATGTCCATATATGCATGACTTTCTTTCTTCGAATCCTCACATCAAATAAAAGTGGACTTTGACATTTCTCTATCTGTTTATTAAAGCTCTTAATCTATTAAACAACTACCATCCATCCATCGCTACTTCAATTCATATATATACCACCTCGGCAGCTAAAGCTCTTGTTTGTATATTCGCTAAGGTTGAATTATATATATATATATATATATGTCCTTTGAAAGCCTTATATAGAATTACCTCTAGTCATAGAAAAGTACCTATAACCATAAGCGATATCTTAAGAATTTTTGTAAGTAAAGAACAAAAATTAATTCACACACTTTATAAAGATATTAAAAATCGATTTTTTAATTTATTCAATTTCAGTCTAGTTTTAGTGCATATTTATTCCAAAAACAATTGAAAATAAGAAGAATAGCACAAGACCCTTATAAACCACTATGTAATGCCTCATATTTTTAATGTGGAATCTTAATTTCTCTCAATAGTTCAAACGCAAATTCATCCAGACATTAAAAGTATTTTTAAGATCTGGACTCTTGCAGCTTGTGCATGATCTCTTTTATCGTACAAGTGGAACATGAAATATATTGTAGAAAATATTATATCAGAACTAGGTAGAAAGTGGCTATCATCTACAATTCAATGTTTGGGAAGCACCTTTGAGTGAGCTGCTAAGATTTGGGTGTGTAAAGACCCAAGTCCTTAATTTCCAAAAGTGCTATTAATTTGAAGTGAACTTTCGGATTCCTAGACCTTACATAAGTATGAAAAATCTTCTTTAACGCATTAATCAATATCTAATTTTTAGATATTAGATTTTCATTTTTAGAAAAGTACAAATTTTTATTTTTATTTTTAGATAATATCTAATTTTTATTAAATCTGAGTGTTAGATTGGATTTTGGTTTTAATTCATTGACTTTATATACACATACATATATAGGTGCATTTTTTATTTTTAGATAATATCTAATTTTTATTAAATCTGAGTGTTAGATTGGATTTTGGTTTTAATTCATTGACTTTATATACACATACATATATACGTGCACAAGAATGCTCTAAAACTAACTAGTTAGTAAGTTAATACAAAACTAACCACCTTGTTGGGCCCACTACACAATATAATCTCAAAATCCGAACCGTTTATTTTTTAAGCCCTACTTCAAAGATCATTCCTGTAAAAAATCTTTAAAATCGGAAGTTATTTAATCATTTGATTATAATAACAACTATTTCTATACTTTTATCGAAAATACTGATCATCTATTTATTTGATCTTAATTAGATGACTACATGATTTTCGACTTAGTTGATTTTTTGTAATGATAATCTTTTAAATATGACCTAAATAATTGATGGTTCGGATTATGAAATTAGTGATGTGGTGGGCCCAAAAGCATAGTTAGTTTCGTATTAACTTACTAACTAGTTAGCTTTAAAACACTCCTCTATAGGTGCATATCATTATTTATAAGTAAATTAACATAATTTATGTTGGTATATTTTTTGTACGTACACATATATGTATATAAAAACATAGGATTATGATAAAATTCAATCTACCACTCAAATTTAATGAAGCTTAATTTAGAGGAATGCTATGTGTTATCTCTTTTGCGTCTGCTCTTTGTGCTTCTCTCTTCTCTTGTTTATTTTGTAGTGTAGTTTTATGATCATAACTGTTCATTTTTTAAATTATTCTTTAAAGATTAACCCTACAAAAAAATTGACTAAAATTGAAAAATCGTTTAGTCATTTAATTGTTGTCAAATAAATATACAGAAAATCGAACTATTACCAAAATCATCTATTTATTGACAACAATTAAATGACTAAACAATTTATGATTTGGTCAAACTTTTTTGCAAAGATATCTTTAAAGAGTGATATAAAAAATGAATGATTTCAATCATAAAGTTTTACTGCGAAATAGACAAGAAAAGAGATAAGGCATAAAGAAAAAGACACATAGCATTCCTCTAAATTTTATCCAAAATGAAAATGAAAATAAACTTCAAACTAACACTCAGATTTAATGAAGCTTAATTTATCAAAGAATGAAAATTTAAACTACCCAATGAAAATGTGAATGTGATAATTTCCAAAGAAATGGTCATATATAGCGGCAATCTTTTTTTTTTTTTTTTTCATTTTAAATTAAAACCTGAAATTAATTACCTAATTGTTAGACACCTCAAAATCTATAAATACCCATCCATGCATTATGGTCATTCTCACACAATTAGTCTTTCCCTTAAGCAATCTCTCTCTCTCTCTCTCTCTCTCTCTCTCATAATTATAAATTTGGTTTTACTTTTTTCTCTTCATTAAAATTAGTTTTCTCCCAATCTCTCTCTCTACCTATCGTCTTTTCTATTTCTATATCTCTTCCTCTCGCTCCTTCTCTTCCCCCCGCACTGCATGCAAGGGGGAGTCCGGAAGACTACCTTTTTTTTTTTTTTTTTTTTCTTCAGAAACGGTGGCCCATATTAGGCTAACAACAATTAGCCTGGGCTTACAATTAAAGCCAGCCTTAGTCCTATTTTCATTCTCAGCCCTATATATTTTGCAACAGAGTATTGAGAATACATACAGTCCAAAAGAACAAGTCCACCTATTTTGGTGCCATAGCATTCTCAACTTGTCCTCTAAACCAAAAAATAAAAGAAAAAAGAGGTGGTTGACTTCCGGATGACTGTCGATCACAGTGACTGAGTGACCACCACCAGAGCAGAGTCTCACCCTTGTTGCCACTTTTACTACTATTCTATTGGTCCTTCACTACAATGTATCCAAACGTCAACCATTTTCAAAACTTTTGAATTATAGAAATGAAAAATATATGGTATGCACTTCTTCTTTTCTTTCTATATATAATAACAGTCAAATCCATGGACCCCATTCAAATTAAATACTACAGCAAAATCCAGCCTTATGGGACGATCACATTCCTCATTTAATAGCTTTACTTTTTTGTTAAAATGGTGCTATATATAATATACTTGTTTCTTTTAGTCGTCGGGAGAGCAAAAATATAAATAAAATAAAATTATGCCCCATGACTTTTTTTTTGGGGTCTGAATTATGCTCCATAACTTGAATGACTTTACCAGGATGCCCTTCAATTTTTCGTTTTTTCTTTACTATGTTCTCTTTTTGGTTTCCAGCTGAAAGCTGATTGTAGGACCCAGCTGATCAAATGGTTCTGATTGAATGGGGAATGAGCATCATTTGTATGGTATAGAGCAGTACCAAACATCTACTATAATGGTACAGGCTATTCCATATTCTCCACCATACATTCTTGTCAAACTGACCGCCAATAATGAGATACATACATGTAATCTTTTGCTCAGATTAATTATAATGATAACCTTATGATGATGAATGAAAAATTCTTAACTACACAACAATGATTCCTCATTTGAGTCTACTACAGTGTTTGTACAACATATAAATATAGAAAATAATGTGTATCTTAGTAGTGAAAATGTAAACCTATCAAGCCCTTGGGGTTAGTTTAAGGTAAAGGTTAGGATCAGATAAGGTCTAAGGTTCGATTTTCTTCAATGTAACAAAAAAAAAAAAAAGGAAAAAAAATTGTAAACCTATCAACTTTTAATGGTTAAAAAAAAAAAAAAATTTGTATGCCATGCGGTGGTTACCTTGTAAAATTTTCCTCATTATTAACAACCTAAAACCATAAATAAATCAAATTTTGCGGTTATTAACCATGAGATAAGATTATGAGACAAATAGTTTGATGTGGCCTTTAGATCTTAATTAGAAGATCCAAGGATCTAAAGTAAAATTTATGTTTAAGACATTTACTTATTAAATGACATGTAATTTTATGTGGACTTTTAATAAAAGAAAAACCTAAAATAAGAGAAATTATATATATAAAAAAAAAAAAAAAAGATACAAATTGATCAGAATTCAAAGAAACAACATGATCGACCAAAATCCAAACCATATCATATATCTCCATTTAATCCTTTTGAGTTTTGTTAAATGAGTTGCACGCAAGGAGTAAAATTTCGATAGAAATTTTGACGGAAATTTTTTGCAGAAATTTCAATTTCGACAAAATTAGATAAAAATAACGAAAATTGCTATCAAAATACAAAATTTTTGAATGAAATTTGACCATATGTTTATTTAACATATTATCTACTACATTATAAAAAATAAAAAATATTGAAGAAACCAAATTATATAGTAGGTTTCATGTCATAAAAAGTGAATATAATGTGTGCTAAACACAAATACTATTAATTAAAAATAGTTCACTAATTAACAATTACATAAAAATAATCTTTTTTTAAGGAATATTTAATCATTTTGAATCCAATTGTTCATAAAACATATGTGGCCAAATAAGAAAATAACATGTATTGTTATGTTCTAAACCACTTAACCCAATAATCAAACACAAGCCAAATAGATTGTGAGATCTTGGAAAATTGGTTTATAATTTATTTTAAAGTAAATAGTGATTCATTGATAATTATCTTGTTAATTTGGAGATATTCGAATTTTTTTGAGGAATTTTGGAAGGAAATAAATAAATTTGAAGTCGGAGAAAAATAGGATTTATCGAGACAAACTCACGGGATTTTACAAAACATTTTTCGAATCTTGAAGTTAATTTTGGTGAGTTATTTGAATTTTAAGTGATTTCAGCGAGCCATTGAGGAACAATAAAAATTAGGAAAGACCCAGTCTTGATTTTAGTCTTTCTGGAAAGGTCTCGGGTCAATGAGCGTATAGATGCAAACGAAACATGTTTTTTTTTTTTTTTTTAATATTTTCTTCTCTTTTCTTTTTCTTTCCTTCTTCCTTTTCGCCTGTGCTTTTCCTGCTCTCCAGTCTTCCCTCAGTTCTCATGCACCTTCTCTTTCTCTCTCCCAGTCCCTCACACCCTTTTTCCTCCCTGATTTCTTCTTTTTCTCCTCCCTCTTCCTCCCCGATCTCCCTTTCTTCCTCCTCTCCCTCCCCGGATCTCTTCTCTCCTCAATCTATTCTCTCCCTTCGAGGACGACGGCTTTGCCTCTTCCTCCCCTTTCTCCCTCCGGTCTCTACATCAAATTTTGCTAAATTTCAATGAAATTTTGTTGAAATTCAGAGAAATTTAACAAAAATGTTCTTGGAGCATGTTCGAAATTTAAGCGTAATTTTACCAAATTACCTAAATTTTTACGAAAAATAATGGATACGTGATAAAATTTCGGAACAAAAAAAATTGAAAATTTTGGCGAAATTTCATTCCTTGGTTGCACGTAGTAAAACATCACTAAAAGTAAACATTTCAATTCAATATATTGTGGTTTTGCAAAATCTTAATTTTATTTGTTCAAAACTTCTTTTTTTTAGCTAATATTTTGGATTTTGAATTTAACGTTCAGATCTTATGGTGGAATTATATGTTAATATAAGAGACAAGAAAGACTTCCATGTAACGGATGTATACACCCACACTTCACAATATCTCATCACATACTAGTCATGTGACCACTTATTGTAGTATACATCTGTTACATATAAGTTTTTCTCTATAAAAAACATATTACAATTTTTTTTTTCTTTAAAAAAATATTACTATATTTTTTTTATTGTGTATATGTGTGGTATGGTGAAATAAAGGAGACATATAAACTGTTCGATGAAATGCTACAAAGATTGATAAATGTACGGTTAGCGACTCCCACCATGTACATCTTTCTCCAAGAATTATATTCAATACGCAAATGAAATTTTTATACCTAAAACTTGGTTATGTAAGTGTTTGCTTATTTTTGGTTGGGGAGGCCAAAAAAAATATTGTCACACCCCAAAATTGGGCCTAGAGAAATTAAGCTCGTGGCAGTCAGCATCCTCCACAATTAACCTGAAATTGATCATCACCAATAATGCCTCAATCCCAAATTAACTAAAGAGAACAAGCAGTTGGGAATAAATCCCCACGTCACAATAATAGATATGATGGAAAGATGAAATAAATAAAATAAGCCAAGATGACAAACACACGAGAATACCAAGATATACGTGGTTCGGCAAAAGCTTGCCTACGTCCACGGAGAATATTCACCTTCACTATGAGAGAAAAGAATAACTTGTACAAAATAATACTCAAGAGTTAATTCTAAACCCAAGCCCTTGTATCCAATTGGATATCCTTTGTACACCCTCTTTTTCAAATCCTAGAAGTATACTCTACCCTCTTTGGTTCTTCCTCGATCAACTCTTTCTTTTTATTCACAAAAATAATTCCTGAGTTAATATTAAATGAAGCCAAAACCTGCAGCTTATATAGCTCATAGAGTTCGCTATAATTAGCTTACAAAAAATAACTGATGCATATTGTCCACATACATGTTAACCGCATGTTGTTACAATGCACAAAAAAAAAAAAAAACCAATGCACGAAATTGCCTAACATGCATTAACCACCTCCACATAAGGAGGGATGCATGCATGTGGAGCCCAACACAAGCCTGTTTAAAATACCAAACTACCCTTAAAGAAATGCTAGTAGGCAGAGTCGAATAGCGGTGCGTGCATATCACAATGGCTCGTGAGCCCGCTAGAAGGTGTGTTACTATTCTATTTATTTAATTATGTCCAAGTTGATAATTATTTATTAGGTTACATTCAAAGACTCATCGGTCAACATAAATCAAACAAAAAACAAACTCAACAGGGTTGACCCGACACACCTCCGTAAAGGTTGTATACAACAAATCCCCATGTTTGAAACTTATGCATTAATGAGCCACAAACTAATCACCTAATCAAGAAAGTATAATAGAATAGAATAAAATAAAATTCTACAAATGAAGTGGTACTCACACGCTCTTCGACGAGCTACTAGAACTCAAAAAGTACATTGTCAACGAAGCAGGCAAGGTATTGTTGTTTGAAAGTAACTCAATCACAACCATCGTACTCTTTCTCTACCAAATTTGCGAAAAAGCCGTTACTCCAAAAATAGGGTGCACCAGGCAAACCACAGCCAGGTAAGCTTTTGCAAGCTTATGCAGGGAAAGCACACAATACAACAAAAAGTATATATACTCCAAGTACAGGCATAAACTAACCAATTAAAGATAAAAAAGCACAGGTTTCTCAACAGTACAAAAGTACAGATGCATTAAATAATCATGCTCAAACACTTCATTAGGGGATCAAAACCCAAGACACACCTTCGCGCATTGTCCCCTTTTCTTTTAAGCTAGTGGGCCAAACACTTCATCTTCATTGGTTCACAAATAATGAAAATGATAACCAACATGCATGAATGCATGATCCAATGACATGATCTCATGTTCACAATCCACAATATATCACATGTATGCACATGGAACAACCATGCTAGATCACTAGCATGTATACATCAATAATACCCGAAGCATGCAATGCACAATCACCATATTCATGTATAAAAATACCATTATAACCAAGGCAAGGTGAGTGACAGTTTGGTTGAGAGAAGAGAACACAAAGAAGGAAAGAAAAAGCACATATATGGAAGCTAAAGGGGTTTGCGTATGTGAGTGTGCAAATGATGGTTGGTTTGAGTTTTCTAAACTAATAGCCACCACAATTTAATAGCGTATTTGTAGCTGTCTTAAGAGTTAGGTGGGTTGTTGGTTGGGTTTTGGGCGTATGTTATCCATAGGCATTAAAGTGTCTAGCTGGGTTTTAATTCCCCATACCATAGGAAATTAATTGGACTTGGGTTTATGTACTAGGTCCAAACAATTAATTGGGTTTAAGGAAAAATAAATGGGCTTCCAAACAAATGGGAAACCAGCCCTACTTGCCACGTGTCACACTTAAGCTCGGGTCTAAGGGCTTCGGCTGTGAAATTACTAGATTACCCTTCCAAGGTTAGTCATCGTTATTTCTCGCTTCACTCACAAGGCACGAGCAACAAAATAAAAGAAAATAAAACAGTAACAAAGACAAAGATAGTTTCGTCAATAAGCAAAAGTAGAAGAGTATGTCATGTTTACAACAAAATCAAAAGTAGTGGTCACGTCTAGCTAACAAAAGAAGGTATGTGTGACCTAAAGTAAAATGATACGTCGAAAAATTCAAAGTGAACTTTCACCAGGTATCACATCCTTCCCCCTTTAAACTAAGTTTCATTCTTGAAACTATAAGAGTTGTCACCGAAGAAAGGCTAACAAAAGTAGGTGGTCAACCTAATCTAACACAGCAAAAAGTGTAGCAGAAATAAATAAAACACAACAAAGTCCTAAAAAGTAGCAAAGGTCAAACAAGGCAAGTCCAAATTAGTGGGATGGTCCGGGTGCATTCGGATCCATGAAGGCCTTTCCCCTTGTAGCATGCATAGCCTCCCACTCCAAAGCACGTAGGATCAAGTTCTCGTAGTTCAGCGGAACAAACTGGCGACATACGTACTCGCGAACTGAGTTGTCAAGCCCCAAGGCAAACCTCGTTGCCTAATCAGCCTCCGAGAATAAGTAAGTAAGAAGTTGAGAAGCTAGTGCTAAACCAGCACTCATACTCGTGAACTGATGAACTTAATTGTGCGATGTGATGTATCCGCCAATTATACCCACGTAGTCTACAACAACATGATGAGGTACAGTGGGAACTCCTATGGGTATCTCCGGCATTACTGGTAACTCGGGCTCTAGCTCAGGTAGTGGCTCAACCTGCGTCACTAACTCTACCTCTTGCCTCAAATCTGCTAGTATTCCAACAATATCCTCCCAGATCCTGTCCTCCACGACTTTGGGGTCCTCAACTCCTTCTAGAATCGGCTCTACTACGTCCATCTCATCCACACTGAAATCATCCTCGCTATCTGTCCAAATTTCCTCTCTAGCTTCAGCCATCATCCCATCAACAAAAACATCATCATCAAAGTCTGAGTCACTCTCCGACTCGCTCTCTGTCTCAGGCTCCGTGTCCAAGCAAATATACTCCAGAATTGGGTCTCTGACTCCAAGTTGGACCTCCTCATCATATCTCTACCTCCATGGTGACTTCCATCAAGGAGTCCGTGTCAGATCTAGACACAAAAGAAAAGACATGAAAGAAAGACAAGCTCATTAGTACAAAATAAAGTGAAAAACCTTCATAGTGCACACATTCTCAAGTAACTTAGACAACAAGAAAACTCTGAATAATCACATAATTACCAAAAGGATGCTTATGCATGACTCAACACATAATTTCTTTCTACCTTAGTATGAATACATAGTTTGCAAGATCAAACCTTGCTCTAATACCATTCTAGGTTTCACACTCCAAAACCGAGCCTAGATAAATTGAGCTCGTAGTAACTTGCGTCCTCCATAATTAACCTGAAATTGATCATCATCACTGATGCCTCAATCCCCAATTAACTAAAGAGAACAAGCCTGTTTAAAATACCAAACTACCCTTAAAGAAATACAGGTAGACATAGTTCAATAGTGGTGCGCGTGCATCACAATGGCTCGTGAGCCTGCTGGAAGGTGTGTTACTATTCCATTTATTTAATTAGGCTCAAGTTGATAATTATTTATTAGGTTACATAGAAAGACTCCTCGGTCAACCTATGTCAAACAAAAGTCAAAGTCAACAAGGTTGACTCGACACACCTCCGTAAAGGTTGTATACAACAAATCCTCATGTGTGAAACTTATGCATTAATGATCCACAAACTAATCACTTAATCAATAAAGTGTAATAGAATAAAATAAAATAAAAGTCTATAAACGAAGCGGTACTCACTCGCTCTTCGATGAGCTACTAGAACTCGAAAAGTTGGTCGTCAATGAAGTAGGCGGGGTATCATCATCTGAAAGTAACTCAATCAAAGCCATCGTACTCCTCTACTAAATCTTCGAAAAAGCGGCTACACCAAAAACAGGGTGCACATGACAAACCATAGCCCAGTAAGCTTTTGCAAACTCGTACAGGGAAAACACACAACACAACAACAAGCGTACTCTAAGTACAGTACAGGCAGAAACCAACCAAGTACAGTACTTTATGCCTGTACTGTATTTGTGGGATATACCAATTAACCACCATAACCTTATACCTATATACTATATTTGGTATTCTATACCATAACCTTGTACCCTAAGACATAAAGTTTGAAACCTTATATCACTACAAGAAAAACATATTTGGGCGACGAATAAGAAAATTTGTCGCTTAGTGTCATACAGATTTGAGAGACGAATACTATGTTCCTCGCCTAAATACACTTTGGGCGATGACATCATTTTGTCGCCTAAACTCAGGCGCCAAAATATTAGTTGACAAATACATTGGGCAAGAAATATGAATGTTCCTCGCCCAAAGTAATTTTGGGCGAGGAAAATTTAAATTCGTTGCCCAAACGTATTTTGGGAGATAACAAATTTCGTCACTTAAAAGTACTTGGTGCGATGAACATACAAATTTTGTCGCCCAAAACACTTTGGGCGAGGAACATGTTCGTCGCCCAACATGGCTTTGGGTGAGGAATTTGTATGTTCCTCACCCAAAGTCTCATTCCTTTTTTTTTTTTTTTACAATTATATGTATGTTATTCATATAATGCGATCATGTTTCCAACGATCCGAACCGTTCAATTTTTAATTCCTTATTAAAAGATCAGCATTGCAAAAAATTAGGATTATTAGAGATGTAAAAGTTATGTAATGGTGCTCGAATCTATGAACGATCAAGAATTTTCTAATACTAATCGATGGAGTAGATGAATTCCAATTTGGCCGATTTTTTGCATGAATGATCTTTGAGTGTAAACGAATAAAATGAACAGCTTCGATCATTGAAATTACATTGTAGTCTTCACAATTGTTGAATCGACAAAGTTTCAACGAAAAAACTATATAATTATATTCTTCAAATATATTTGTATGTAGAAGATCACTTTTCTATTGTGTTTTTAACGATCCAAACCGATCATTTCTTAGTGCCCCACTCAAACATCATCCATGTAAAAGATTATCCCAATTGGAGATATAGAAGTTAGGTTTGGTGTTTAGGGTGTATGAACGATTATGATTCTTATAATAATAATCGAACAAGTAGATGAACTCCGATTAAGCTGATTTTTTGCAGGGTTGATCTTTGAGTATGAACGTATATGATGAATAACTCTGATTGTGATAATCACATTGTGGTCTTCACAATTATTGAAGCTACAAGGTTTCAACGAAAGAGTTAATAGAATTTTATTCTTCAAGTGTAAAAACCATTCATTTATATGTACAACCTCATATGTCGATCGTGTTTTTAATCATCTGAACCGTTCATTTATTAGTTTCTCAGTCAAAGATTATTCTTGCAGAAAATTAGGTCAATTGGAGATTTAGAAGTTTGGTATCGGACCTCGAATGTAGGAATGATCGTTTTGTAATAATGATTTGGGCGAGGAACTTAACATTTCGTCGCCCAAAGTGACTTTTGGTGACGAATTTAACATTTCCTCGCCCAAGGTCACTTTGGGTGACGAAATTTTTAGTTCCTTGCTCAAAGTTCCAATACTATTTTGTTTACAATTTTATATATGTAATAGCATACAATACGATTGTATTTCCAAAGATCCGAACCATTCATTTTTTAATTCCCCACTCAAGGATCATCCCTGCAAACAATTAGCTCAATCAAAGATGTAGAAGTTAGGTAACGGTGATTGAACCTATGAACGATCGTGAATTTTCTAATACTAATCGAAAGAGGAGATGAATTCCGATTTAGCCGATTTTTTGCAGGGATGATCTTTCAGTATAAATGAATAAATGAACTGTTCCGATCATTGAAATCACATTATAGTCTTCACAAATTGTTGAATCGCCAAAATTTCAACGAAAAAGTTAATAGAATTATACTGTTCAAGTGTATTTATATGTAGAAGCTCATATTTCTATTATGTTTTTAACGATCCGAACTGATCATTGGCTAGTCCTCCGCTCAAAGATCATCCATTCAAAAAATTATCTCAATCGGAGAAGTAGAAGTTAGGTTTAGCATTTAGTGTGTATAATAGATAACGATTTTTATAATGATAATCGAACAGCTAGATGAACTCTGATTGAGCCGATTTTTTGCAAGGATGATTTTTAAGTATAAACATAGATGATGAAAAACTGTGATTGTTGTAATCACGTTATGCTCTTCACAATTATTGAATCGACAAGATTTGAACGAAATGGTAATAGAATTTTATTATTTAAGTGTAAAATTTATTGATTTATATGTAGAACCTTATATGTCGATTGTGTTTTTAATTATCTGAACCGTTCATTTATTAGTTTTCCACTTAAAGATCATTCCTCCAAAAAATTAAGTCAATTAGAGATGTAGAAGTTTGGTATTGGAGCTCGAATGTATTAATGACCATGGTTCATACCAAAAATTGTGTTTAGGCGACAAAATATACCTTTGGGCGATGAACTATTCATCGCCCAAAGTCTGAAATTTTGGCGGGATGAAACGGCGCCCTAAAGTCAACGACTTTGGACGACGAACAAGATTTTGTCGCCCAAAGTTGCTTTGGGGGACGAAATCATGTATTCTTCACCTAAAAGTGCTTTGGACGACGAAATCCGGTTCGTCGCCCAAAGTCTTTCAATTTGTATAACCCAGTTCTTGAGTTTAAGAATTTTCACTCATCTCACTCATCTCACTCATCTCTTTCAACTGTCTCAGCTCGATCTCGCTCCTAGCCTCCCTCCTCTCGGCTGCGTTGTCGTCCCGCCTCCTCCTTACTACATCTCGAAAACTCACTCCCTCCTCCTCCCTCNCCACACGGTAATTTATTTATTTTTTTTAATTTCTGTTATTTTAGTTAAGTTTTGTTATTTTCTGTTATTTGTGTTTTCTAATATTGTAGATTTTGCATTTGTAGAATTAGACAATTTTTACTTATTGTGGATTTTGTATAAATTGGTTGTGGAATTTCTGATTTTTGTGGTAATTAGTTGATGTTGTGGTTTTTTTTTTAAAAAAAAATTAGTGGTTTGGTTGTGAAATCTGAATTTAGATTGATGTTGAGCTAATATTTGACAATGATTTATTTTTTTGGTGAAGGAAGGATAATGTTGCATTTGTTTTGAAAGATAATTGCATTTTTGGTGAGGTATGTGTTTAATGTATCTTTTAGTTAAATTTTTGTATGATTTAGTATTTAATATTTCATATATAATTGTATTAAACTTTTTTAGTGAATTAGTTTGTATGTTAAAATTAATTATAACATTGATTAGTTAGTTTGTATGTTCTTAAATGCTAAAATTTAATAGTTTGTTTGTATGCTTGTATGTATATTGTTAGATTAATTATAGTTTAGTTTATATGTTACATTTAATTTAGTTGTAATTGCAAAATTCTCGATAACGTAGTCCAGTACTGCTCGAGTACTTGGTTAGGTCATGTAGCACGAAGCGCATGTGCGAAGTTCTTAGTCGATAACTTTGTACATTCAACTAGTCGTGCGAAGTTATCAGTGGATAACTTTGTACCCTAAACTTAAATTCACCTTAGACCCGTTCGAGAGTCTGTTGGACGCGCGCATGGATGCTGGGCATAACTGCCCTCCAATATGATTCTTGAATTGTCCAAATTACCCATGGACAGTTTGGGAGTGCACAATTATGTGTTGTGGTTAGCGGTTCATGTGACGTGGTTTTGATCTGAGAAAATTTCGGCAACATCTCCCTATGTGTCTTCGAGTGCATATTAGATATTTGTTTTAAATATCTACGTCGTGCACTTGGAGTACCAAAGGGAGATGCTGTCGAAATTTTTCCATATTGAAACTACGTCGTGCGAGCCAACAATCACGACACATATGTGCATTCTCGAATGGGATATGGCCCTTACCGGAGGCATAAGGAGACGAAGAAGGGTGACAAATCTTTTTCTAATTTTTGTGTAATATGGAAACAATCATCATAGATCGATAGTGGATACGTAATACTAATCATGTTAGTGATGAATATTTATATGGGATCGAGTCATTTATCCAAGTTGTACAAGAACATGTCAATGCTCAGAATAATATAAAGTGTCTGTGCCAGAATTGTAACAACACTTTATGGAATACAGTGCGTGAAGTCAGAATTCTTTTAGTGAAACATGAGATGTCACACAACTTTACGACATGATATTATCATGGTGAATCAAGAGTTTATGCTTCGACTTCTTCGATGGCTCGAACAATTCTGCAGTCTACTAAATTTTTTGGTGATGATAATGACCAAGTGATGGACATATTAAACGATGCTTATCCATATGTATCGCTTGATCACGAAGTCAATCAGGATGATACAGAGAGTGATAATATTGATGAATATGATGGGTTGTTCGAAGTCCAAAGAGAAGAGTTTTATAAGTATGAGAGATTGTTGAATGAAGCTCAGCGAGAATTGTACTCTGGTTGTGAAGAGTTCTTAGTGCTAATCGCTATTATGAAGTTAATGCATTGAAAAGTACTTAATCAACATTCGAATCAAAGTTATGATTAGTTGATGAGAATTTTGAAACGAATGCTTCCAAAGAACAATCATATACCTGAAACCCATTATCTTGCGAATAAGGTGTTGAAAGATCTCGGTTTGGGATATGAAAAGATTCATGCATGCAAGAATGATTGTGTATTGTTTTACAAAGAACACCATGGAAATGATAAATGCCCTTATAAGAACAAGTTTGTAGAGAGAAAGAAACAGATTCCGCAAAAGGTGTTGTGTTATTTCCCACTTAAGCCAAGATTACAACGCAAGTGACATGATATGGCACAAAGATAAGCGAATTGAGGATGATGCGATAAGACAACCTACAGACGGAAGCGCATGGAAAGAATTTGACAAGATATATATGGATTTTGCAGCGGATCTATGAAATGTCAGATTAGGACTTGCTACTGATGGATTTAATCCATTCGGAAATATGAGCACATCTCACAGCACTTGGCCAGTGGTCGTGGTTCCTTATCATTTGCCTCCCCAGAAATGCATGAAAAAAGAATTCACAATTATGACGCTATTAATTCCGAGACCGCAATCCCCTGGCAAGGGGATCGATGTATATTTGCAGCCGTTGATTGATGAGCTGAAAGAATTGTGGCAAAATGGGGTGCCGACATATGATAAGTCCACCGGAACAATGTTTTCCTTGCATGCAGCAGTCATGTGGCCAATAAATGATTTCCCAGTTTATGGGAATCTATCAAGCTGGAGCACCAAGGGTTCTATGACATGTCCTACTTGTAATAAGGATATAACTTCCGCTTGGCACAGTGGTAAACTATGTTATATGGGCCACCGAAGATGGTTGCCGGAGGATCATAAATGTCGTCACAATAAGGAGGTCTTTGATGGAAAAAAGGAGATGGACGTGAAACCTAAAGAATTATCTGGTGATGACATCTTGAGGCAATTGAATAACTTAGAATTTGGCCGGATTGGTAAATATCCCTCTAACAAAGAACGAAATATGCCAAGGTCACCTGCATATCTAAATTAGACGAATAAGTCGATATTGTTCGAGTTGGAATATTGGTCCGAGTTGAAAATCAGGCACAATCTAGATGTAATGCATATTGAGAAGAATGTGTGCGAAAGTTTGGTGGGGACAATTTTGGGCATTAAGGGAAAATCAAAGGACACAATTAAGGCTCGACAAGATTTGCAAGAAATGGGCATCAAGAAACATTTGTGGTTAACGAAGAAGGGTGATAAATGATAAAGAAACATCTATTTTATACAGTGAAGCTTGAAGATAAGAAAGAATTCTTAAAGGTTCTTGCATCGGTCAAATTTCCAGATGGATACGCGGCCAATATCTCACGAAATATGAAAATCGACTATGAAAAAATTTTGGGCTTGAAAAGTCATGATTGTCATGTTTTATTACAACGTCTGCTTCCGGTGGGTATTCGAAAATATTTGCCCGAAGATGTGGTTAAACCGATTGTTGGGTTGTCGAGGTTCTTTCAGCATCTATGTGCTAAGACGTTGCGTGTGTCGGACGTGTCAAAATTGAAAGATGAAATTGTGTACATCCTATGCAAATTTGAACAAATATTTCTACCAGCCTTTTTTGATATAATGATTCACTTGATGATACATTTACCACAAGAGGCAATTCTTGCTGGGCCGGTCAATTATCGATGGATGTACCTAATAGAAAGGTAAAAATTTCTAAACTTTTTAAGTAATATTCTCCAAGTTTAGCTCTATGTTACTAATAAAAGTTTTTTTACTATGTATTTACACTCCATAGCGGAGGCATACATTACAAATGAATCCATCACCTACTGTGCAATGTATCTTAGTAGTGTTGAGACGTCATTCAATTGGCCACAACACCACGACGATGATGGTGAAAAAAATGAGACACTTTCTGTCTTTTCTCAAATTACATGACCATTTTGTGAAGCTCCTTAACCAGCTGTTGAATATTTATTAAACCAATTTAGTAAGTCATTACTTTAGTTTTCTTTTTGACTAACATGAATATTTATTAAATTGTGCAGATGATTTTGATCTCGAACAGGGATAGATCTCGGAGGTCCAGTTCAACATCCATGTCCGCCTCTATAGCCCAGCCCTCCCTTGCAGTACAGCCCGACCTCATAATCCAGGGTGAATCGACCCCGGTGATAGCCCCAGATCTTTCATCCAGTACTGGGTCTGCGATTCTGTCGACACGGAGGGCCCGGCGTAGTCACTGTTATGATGTATATGATAATGTTACGTCATCCACTCGTACTGCCTCATCATCAGAGAGTAAGAAAAATGTTTTTACAACATTTATGTTTAGGTTTAATTTTATTTAGACGTTATAAGATTACTGTGAAATTAATATGTTATATTTGTTTTTCTAGGTACCAAAATCACGAGGGGGATAAGTAGAGGGTTGAAGGCAACCCGAATTACGCGCACGATGAATGAGATGATTCGAATCGTTCTTCAGCAAGATCACCTACGACCGAGCAAGGAGGTCCATAGTTCTTTCGCTTCCTTTGTCGGGGTGATTATCTGTGCCGACTGCCCCATGCTTTCCCATAGTTAGGAAAAGGTTGATGATGCCATCAAGAGAAGCATTATGGGCTCCATTTCTATGAGTATATTTCGATTAATACAAAATAATTAATTTGATCATTTCTAACAATTTAATAATTATTTTTTTCAGGTAAACTATAACATTCGGATGGAGGATCCGGATGTAACTAAATATATGGAGAAGTTATTGAGAAAAGTTTACACACAATAGAAGCACGAGCTAGACAGGGAATATAACATATTTGGATCGGCAGCTGAGGCATTGGCTAGCCCTCCTCCGGAGATGGCATCTCGGCTTGATCAGTGGCAGTGGTTGTGCACTCATTTTCAGAGT
This sequence comes from Dryas drummondii, assembly GCA_003254865.1. Classification (NCBI taxonomy): domain Eukaryota; kingdom Viridiplantae; phylum Streptophyta; class Magnoliopsida; order Rosales; family Rosaceae; genus Dryas; species Dryas drummondii. The sequence goes on along the minus strand of QANW01001990.1, from coordinate 275,570 downwards.
CCGGAATTTTTGGTATGTTATATGATTTTAATACTTCAAAAATCTTTTTTCTTATGTTATTCCTTTATTGTGTATGCACTAATTCATTTACAATTTGCTTAATATTTAACAGAAGAAGTCGAATGCCAATCTTAAGAACCGAAAAACGCCCGCAAGGATTGATCACCATGGTGGTTCCATGCCCTTCTCATACCGGGTGAAGTCGTATCGTCAAGTGCGTCATTATTTAATTTAATATATATATTCCTTAGTATTGTTTGAGTTTTTGTCAACATTACATTCTTTTTCAGGCTGGTTCTCAATTTCCAGAGCTCGACAACTACGAGGATGTTTATGGCCGACCCGGCAACGACAAAGGCATGACGAAGCACGTTAGTATTTTATATTTTAGTTTTATTTTACAATTTTTAATATTTGTATTTGATTTCCTATTTTTTAATTTGTGTATAACATTTTGAAGGCTGAGATGCCTCGCTAGGAAGGCGAGTTATTTGGAGGAGGTGGCCAGCCAGTATCTTTCAGACACTCCGTTGGAGTCAATCTCAGTCCCCGATCGCGATGTCGGTTTTCGTATTATGACGGAGACACTGGGTGTTAGGCGTGGTAGGGAGATGCGCTGAATGGGAGCGGGTCGGGTTCTTGATCTCAGCACCGGGTCTTCATCTCAGCTATCTGTAGAATTCGTCAACCTGTTCACAGAAGTGTAGCTGTTGAGGGGTCAGCTAGAAGAATCACGAACGGCATATGCACAGCAGACGAGTAAGGTGCATCATATGGAGCAGATGTTTGGCCAGTTGGCTAGAATTGTACCTGGGTTTGTGCTGCCACCGAACATTGACCAGTGCATGATAGGCTCCTCCACCGGTGTCAATGATGCTACTGACCTAGGGGGCCATTAGTAATTGTATGTACCGATTGTATTTGCATATAGTATTAAATTGTTCCTACTTTGTATGAATATTTGGATATATAAATGTATTAATTTTGTTTTATATAGTTTTTGAATAAATATTTTTTATATAATCTAAATAAAAAAAAATAAAAAAAAAATATGTTTAGGTGACGAACAATTTCGTCACTTAAATACTCTTTGGGCGAGGAATACGTATTTCGTCGCTTAAACATGCTTTGGGCGACGAATAATTTCGTCACCTAAATATGTTTTGGGCGACGAAATTAATTATTCATCGCCTAAAACATGTTAAAGCGATGACATTGTTCGTTGTCCAATGCATTTTTAGGCGACGAATACTTTTTCCACGCCCAAAACATGTTTAGGCAACGAAATTATTCGTCGCCTAAACACTCTTTGGGTGAGGAATACGTATTTCGTTGCCTGAACATGCTTCGGGCGACGAACAATGTTGTCACCTAAACATGTTTTGGGCGAGGAATAATATGTTTGTCGCCCAAACTGTCTTTAGGAGACGAACGGAATTTGTCGCCCCAGGTATCTTTGGGCGACGAAATTTACTTGTTCATCGCCCAAAGTCTTGGACGTCATGGCTTGGGCGACCAAACGCTTGACGAAGATAGTTTGTTGCCAAAATTTTGGGCGACGAAATTGGACTTTGGAAGAGGAACTAGGTTCGTCGCCCAAACCTTTTTTTCTTGTAGTGTATGATTATACCTTAAAAATGAACCCTATACTATAATAATTTTAGTATATAAACTATAAATTATAGTTTTGGACTTTTAGCAATATTTATACAATATAGAAATTATAAATTATATAATATATAAAATATAAACTAGTAATATTTGTCGACTTTTTTTCAATGATAATATTTAAATAAAGACCTAAAATAATATCTTCAAATCCAAAGGAATGATATATAAAATATATTTAATTCTATAAATATATTGCATGTACTTAAATATCACAAGTGACTAAGTGGTGTAGTCATTGAGAATTCACACTTTGACTAACCTTAGGTGGTCTTGGGTTTGAACCCCAACAGGTATAGAAAATGCTTACACTTTTGTTATTGATTATATATAACTTTTTATATAATATATAATAAAATATAAAAATATATATAAGTAATCTGGTTCGGATTGGTTTAATTAGGTGTGGAACCGACCGGTTCTGTTTCCTTTCTGGTGTTGACTTTATTTGGTCAACATGATTTTTTACCGAAAAACCAAAGGGAATTAAGGTACTTAGGGTAAGGTATAGTATAGAGTACTCTGAAAACCTAAAGCTTTGATACTATGTCAAATTCTAGGTTTAGAAAAAATAATTCAATACTTTATTGTTCCCAATACGGGGTATATATGGAGTATACAATAATACAACATAATAAGACAATAATACAAAAGATTGCAGTGATGTAGAAAGTTAATTATAACTCTACAAGTAAAAGGAAATCCTAGACAAACTAGAATTCACTTTAACAATATATATATAAGTACTTATTGTATGATGTTGAGTACAAAAAGTAAACTGGCAGTTCTTTATTATTTAAAATTATTTTATGTTTTAAAATTTTTTAATATAATCAAATTAAATAAAAATTAATGCAAAAAAATTATTTCTATTTCAAATTTCGACAAAAATATTTGGTTGGCCTAGAAGCTTTTATCCACAAAGTAGTGGCCAGTATAAGCCATTTCAAATCTCGATTAACTCTCCCGACCAACCAACTTTGTTGGTAAAGAGACATTTCCTGACAAAGTAATTGTCGCCTTATATGGAAAAACTTTGTTCGAAAAAGGACATGTGGTCAGTAAATATAGCTATGTTGACAAAAGGCTTTGTCGACAAAAATGGAAGATTTTGCCTGACCAAATCATATGGCTGGCAAAATATACTTTCCCGACGGAAGTGACATCAGTAAGATACAATATCTGACACACATAAGAGCTTGCCGACCAAATTTCCAACTTAAGGTTCGATGGGTTTGGTTTAAATCAAACAAGGTGGCTGACGAAAGCATTTCGCTGGAAAGTGAGTTGAACTGAAAAAATGAAGAGTTTTGTCGACAAAGAGTTTGGTTGACGCGCTTTGGGAGACCAAATTGCTAACAAACTATTTTGGTTGGCCAAAGTATTTGGTGGCAAAACGTGCGTTTTTCCAACTAAGTAGCTTTGTCGGGAAAATGGTATTTTCTTGTAATGTAAGTTATGTTCTTTTATATTTCATTGAAACCCTTTCAAATGTTAGAAAAAATCTTGAACATTCATTCTTTCTTTCAATCTTATCCATTGGATATTTGGTTTAAAAAATAATTGGAAATGAAAATTTTGTTCATCCTTTACCACCTACCGGCCATCTTTGTTTTCTAGCAAAGATGTTTTCCTCAACTAACGACTCTTGTTATTTTCACTTTGACCCCTAACTATTCAAAATACCTATGCAAGATATATTTAAATAGTTAGAATACAATCCTTGCTTATTTATACTCTACTACACATTTTATATGTGTGTAACCTTTTAGGTTTCACTTAATTTGGCAGTGGAGTTTAAATTAAATTAAGAACTAGCTTTTTCTTAATTCCTTCCCTTAATTAATGAGTATTAATAAATCCCTCGTATTAATTCTTTGGGTTCCACAAGCCTCGATTGGCACTTAGCGATGCGTCATCACTACCTAAACTAAATAGAATTGAGCGATGCAAATGTATTTAACTAAGGGTGTCTCAGGTCTAAGGACCAATCAATATCTACAACAACTAAGAGTTTCCTGCTTGACATGTTATAAAACTCCATGCAGGTTCCTTTGTGGTCATGTTTAGTGAACATGTTCATCAACACATACCCACACACTCATTCCAGTGACCCCACACGTGTGGTCATGAGACTCACCATCTCCTCGAGCGAGAAAGCGTAATGGAATGTTAACGCTCAATTAACATTCATTCAATTATGAACATTAAGGAATTTTTAAGTATATGAAAGCATGGGTCTAGCTCACTTAGTAACTCATTAGCTCACCATGTTATTCTCTTAGATTTCATGGATTCGTTATTTTAATTATATATGCAAAAGTGCCTCAAAAAAATATAATGAATAATGTTAAATACCTATTAATTAGAAATATCTCAGTCACATACAAGAAAATCATTGACTTTCAGGGCATATTTCCTGCAATTGCATCAATAAATCTTAGGTAGTGCCTTGGCGTATTCAATCCATAATCCAAGATATCCACCACCTGGCTTCTTCTTTTTCAATCATCTATTTTTGTCATGTTTGATGTGAAGCAAACTTTGTTGCTGATGCTCTCGCTGAAGTTGGCCACAATAACCTTCAAGTTTGTATTGATCACATTTAGGTCTATTTTTTGCCTTTTGATGCTCTTCCCGCCATTTCTTTTGACAAATTAGGTCTTGGTTGCCCTTGTGGCTTTGTGTGTAATTACTTTTACTCAGCCAAAAAAATACTCAAAATTAAGAAGGAAGACAAAGAGTCAAAGACTCCCAATCGAAATCCCCATGACTAGCCAACCTATCCTTCTTCCAAGGATGGTCGAGGCTCTTCCAGGTTTGGCAGAGGTAGCTACCACGCTGGATGGGCAATCCGGCCACTTCTGACCACATGTTATCCGCCAGTTGATTGTTCTTTCAATCAGTCAATTGTGTGATCTCCAATAAGTCCATACTAAATGAGGATGCATAGATGGACTTACGAGAGGAAGAAGGTGCTAGCTTTCTCTATGATGTTTGCCTAAGAAAAATAAAAGAAAGTAGAATAAAACTTATTGAGACTTGAGTGGTGTTCAAAACATTAGATAAGGCCCTATTTATAAATTAAGAATGTAACTAGAGGAATGCTATCCACCTTTTCCAATTTACCTTCTCCACCGACCTTCTGCTTTATTATTCTCATTATACAGTGTAAATTCATGATCAGAACCGTTCATTTATTAGATCATTCTATGAAGATCATCTCTACAAAAAATCAATCAAATCTGACATCGTTTTTTTATGTAATTATGATCAAATAAAAAGACGATTTTGGTAACATTTTGATTCACCATTTGTTTATTTAATAACAATTACATGACGAAACGATTTATGATTTAATTGATTTTTTGCATAAATGATATTCAATGAATGATCTAACGATTCCGTACGTTCATAAAAATCTACTACATAATGAGAATAATAATGGAAAAGGTCAGTGGAGAAGGCAGATTGGAGAAGGTGTATATCATTCCCCATGTAACTAATTCCCACCCACATGGCCGGCCATCATAGAGCCCAAAGTGGGATTTGGGCTTTATCCATTTTATTGAATTATTAATTAATAAATGTTTAAACTAATTTTTAATTAATTAAACAATGGTCCTTCATTTTACTTCTAATATTTATTCAATGGCCCAATTAATTAACTTGTTAATTAATTCTGGGCATACTCAATTTCTAACCATCCCTACCCTATTGGCATGTGACCTTATACGTAAGTTCTAATTAAATCCAGCAGTGGGTAGAACACCGTTCTAACTAAAACCAAGCATAGGAAACATTTATATTTTGCCCTTTAGCCCTACAAAACCAAGAGCAGCGCCTAGTAGCATATCATGGCTACCTAGATTAACTAGAAGTGGAAAGAACCTTTTAACTTTGACTTTCAATATAATATAGTCTTTATGTCATCCTATGTTACATATCATAATAGTTGAGTATATAAAGAAGTAACCCTTAATATGATTCTTTGAGGCTTACCCCTTATTTATAGATTTCAATGTATCATAGGAGCTTGTTCCTTGATCACGTACTTTGACAAGAGATTTCGGAATCTAAACATTTGTTGCCTTGTAGAACATCTCTCCTATTGTCAAGAGTGACAAATCCTTTATTGAACATACACCTGCCCCCACACATTAGTGACTATACCGAGTCTATACCTATAGCTAAAATCTTGGAGTCTAGCCTTATAATACAGTCAAAGTATAACGATCAAACACACAGCACGCGCAACTGTGGTGTCTCAAGTCTAAGGACAAATTATCAAGATTTTATGAATTCTTGTTATGGTGATCATGTTCAGTGAACCAAAAGATGACACCCATGATATTCTCCTATTTTCTTTGCACCGATAATTTAAGACCAATTATCCTAGATGTTAAGCAGAGATAGATCATGTTGGTTTTACTAGATTTATATTGTCCATATATCAATCATACGACCAGAAAAGTCTTAGGATATAAGTGCTAAGAGATATAAGTCTCATGTTCCAAACTTCTTTAGGACATTGTTTCCTTAACTTAAAACCATGCAACTCTTTTATGCATATACACATATGTATAGTTACATTAATTAAGGATATGGAGGATGTGACATAAAAAGACAAGTTTGCCCTTCATTGATAGAAATATATATATGCAAAATAAATCAAATGTGCTATACCTAAAGATAGGCTTAGGGCATATATGTAACAATTAATAATGTCATAAAAAAGTTAGGAACAAGAGACTTATATTCCTTAGTACTTAATCCTAAAATGTTCCTAATCATAGGATTGATATTTGGATAATATCAAATTCGGTAAGACCAACATGATCTATCTCTGCTTAATATATGTTTAGGATAATCGGTCTTAGATTACCGGTATAGAGATAATAGGAGAAGATTATGGGTGTTATCTAAAGATTCACTAAACATGACAGTAGTATGAATACCTATAATGAAGTATTTCTCCCCTGTCAACAAGGATTCATAAAGTCGCTATAATATAACTGGTCTCTAGACTTGAGACATCAAAGTTGTCATGTGCTTTCGGTTGGTATGCTTTGATTGTATCGTAAAACTATGCTCCTACAGTCTAGTTAACAGTACAAATTGGGTATAGTCACTGGCATATGGGGATAGGTGCATGTGCAATAAAGGATTTGTCACTTCCGGTAATACGGGAGATATTCTCAAATGTAACAATGTTTAGCTAGATTCAATAATCTCTAGCCATAGTGAGTGATGAAGAATTGAGCTTCCTTGATCCATTGAAATTTTCACATAAGTAATGTGCATGCAAAGAATAATAATAAGTGTTGACTTACAGACTTCCATACCACTATTATGATTCATAATATAGGATGACAGAGAAACTGTATTATATTGTAATAGAGGCTAAAAGGTTTTTTTTTTTTTTTTCCCCACTTTTGGTTAATCTAGATAGCCATGATATGTTGCTAGGCGTCACTCTTGGCTAGCTTGTGAAAATCCAATGGCAAAATGATAATTTTGCCTTGGCTAGGTTTTAGTTAGAAATATGCTTTAGCCCTATTGCTGGATTTAGTTAGAACTTAAGAGGTCACACGCCAATAGGTGCGAGATAGTTAGAAATCGAGTATCGACATGATTAATTAAGGGTCATAGTTCAATTAATTGAAACTATTTATAACTAAGAGTTAATTAAGTAGGATAGGTTGAAGCCCAAGCCCGCCTGGGCTTTACCCAAGGTTGTGTTGGTTACACCACTCACTCTATACAAGAAATTAGAAATCACTTGAGTCAGTGCAAGCTTCTCGTTCTAAGTTCTATATTTTTTTCTCTAGCCAAAACACCAAAGAGTTAAGCTATCACCTTCCTCCTCTTGTAAATCTATCTCTCAATCTCCTGTAGACTAATTAGAGATCATACACTTGTATGGCTATAAGAACCAATCAACTCACTGGCAAAGCTTAGATCTATTCATTAATTTGCTTCGAGGTGCGCAAACAAGGTATGATTCGGCCATATTAAGTTTTTTTTTTTTTTTTTTTTTTCATGTTTTGTATCATATATCAATTTAAAGCACGATCTTTTAAAATTTATGTTATCAAATTCTAACACTTGGCTCGATTTTCTTTGTCAATTACGGATGATGTAGGTTGGGTGGAAGAACCCCTTGGCTGTCTTCTATCGTCCTTGAGGATAGTGATTTTTTCGGCCATGACCCTTAATTTGAGTTCACTCATTTCCAACAACCAAAAAAAGTTCTTGGTTCTAAATTTTTTGTTCTATTCTTTTTGTTTTTGGTTTGTGATTTGGATCATTTTCACTATGTTAAACAACCATTCTGCCTCAAAAGTTTAACATATTAGAAAATGGGCCAATAACAACTCATAGATCAACCAATTTTGGGGTCAACTGCATAAAATTTGATGGATCGTTGAAATCTTCTGCTTGTTTTTGCTTGACTTTTAATCATAGTTGATTAGTTGTGTATTTATTATTCATGAGTTGGGAACAAATGGTGTGAATAGAGTTACAAAAATCATTGGATTTATATTATATGGTTATAATTAAAAGGGGAAATAAAAACAATACAAATAGAAAATTCAAAATTAAATTTGACAAGAGAAAAATTACCATAGAGTTTTAAAAATTCTTATTACAACATAGTTCTAAAAACTTACAACTTATTATTTAATAAGAAATTTGATAAATTACCAGCAAGATAGAGAGACTTATCAAAAATTACTCAGCAAAAAGAATTAAAAGAATAATAGAATTACAGAAATTTAATTTTAAGCTAGCTTGGTGCCTATTGGACCTGAATTTGTTGCTTTTACTTTTATTCTAGCCATTATTGTCGATGTTGTGGTTGTCGTTTGATACGAACCCCAAGGTCTGGAGACAATGAAATATGCATATCATCACTTACTTCCCGCATTTATCCAAACAAAATTCATTAGAAAACATTTCTTTTGTGTACTTGTTGGAAAAAGACCATCCCTTACTACAACGCAGTAACAACACACAACTGCAAATTTTTAGAATTTTATTTTGGAGGGTAATGTGGTAGGAAACGTGTTCCTAGACAGTGATGGAACCACAACATTTACTATACCCATTTCAGCAATTAATGCACCATCCAAACACCACCTATGGATGAGTGTTTCGTTGGTAAGAATAGGGTGGAGAGGGTGGTACACTAAATAGAAAACCATCATCAATATTTTAAATACAGGTACTGCTAGTCTGCTACATTCATAAAAATTTGAACATATAAGGTAATTAATTCATTTTTAATAAATAGATACCAAATAAGATACAAATAAATATACTGATACATTATTTGGAAAATAAATTTGTTGATTATCGTATTATTAAATTATTTAAACATTGTCAATTATCATTTGATTTAATAGATGACACATAGTCTCCTTTTTCGGAGTAAGTCTAAATTTAAAATTCATGGACGCTAGTTAGTTAAAAAAAAAAAAAAAGAATTGCTTAAACAATCAATTGGATGGGCAGTACTACTACACACATCAAATTTTGTTCACAAAATGTTCCATTTGAAATTTTTATTTTATTTTGGATTTCATTTATTTCTAATAAGTAAGATATATCACTACAAGAAATGTGAGCAAAACTCACTATCATTTAGTTGCATATGAATGGATGACAATTAGGAACTTTAGTCCCTATTATCTAATTGCCACTTATTTTTATTAAAATAGAGGCACTTTAGTCCCTATTTCTCAATTATCACATTTTTCTGTGCAACTAATGAAGGTGACATTTGCTCACATTTCTTGTAGTGTATGTATACAGAAATGCACATTATTTGATAATTATAGTATTATTGTAACTTGACAATGGAAGGGATTGATTCCCTATAATATACTCAAGGATTCCATATATAATTTAAGATTAGCTTGATTAATTTATAAGTTAGCATTGGGTTTTGAAAACCCTAGGTAGCATATATAGAGTGAGGAGTCAACGAGGATGGTGGACTTGGCCACAGTCATGTGGAGAAAGACATAATAAAACCCAGGATGACAGACAAGGTTGTTGAGTGATTAGAAGGGAATATTTGGGAGGATGTAAGGGGAATTAGAAGTAACTAATAACGTGGGATTAGGGTTTGCGATGTGTACATATGGAAGCAAACAAAAACTCCTTTGTGGGTCTCTATCTCTCTCTCTCTCTCTCTCACTCAGGTCAATGGGTCTATTCTATTAAATATTATATATATTATTATACACAAAATTTCAGATTCTCACGAGAATTTGAAAAACCTAGAGATAGAATTGAAAACCCATTAATCTATAATTTACTGGAAAGAAGATAAATAAATTGAATATAAAAGAGAGAGAGAGAGAGAGAGAGAGAGAGAGAGAGAGAGAGGAGCGAAGAGGGTGGGGGAAAAGGAATCACACATGAGGGTGTCTTTCTCTCTCTAACATTTTTTATCCCGTCGTCTCCGGGGAAGGGAAATCCAAAGTGACCATATTTTTTGGTGCATTTGATGGGTTTTGACCAGAGAGAGAGAGAGAGAGAGATAGAGAAAGACCTTGTGCTGTTCTTCTTCTAGTGTCATTTTCCAACATATACTCTCGAGGATAACCACACCCAAATCCTCTCTCTCTCTCTTCTTTTGCTTTCGATGACTTTTCTCTCTCTCTCTCTCTCTCTCTGTTTCTTTCTCTCGTGAGCATGTCTGTTTGTTCCAGAAGATATTGCTGTCTTTCTTTGCTTTATTAGCAGCTCCCTTTTAAGTTCTTGGCCAGTTTGGTCTTCAAACCTACACACACACTCACACTCACACACAAACACACAAGCTAGCTGTGTTCTTTTCCTTCATAGCTTTCTACATATTCTTTGGAAAAGAACCAAATCTCTCTCCCCCTACCTCTCAAATATCTTCAACCTCAACAAAAAAAAAAATAATAATAATAAACCCACTTGCTACTATCAATATATATAGCTTCACTTTTTTTCCCTTTTATTTTTGAAACTTTCTTCATTCACAAGTTGGATTGAGCCAGAAAAGAAAGAAAGAGAGAGAGAGCCCCACTATTTGGTAAAGTAGAAGAGGAGAAGCAGGAAGTGAAGATAGAGAAGAAAATGCCCTTGGAAGGGACTTTCATTGAACCCTCTTCAAAAACAAGTCAATCTGTACTTCCTGATCTCTCTCTTCACATTAGCCCTCCCCTTCCCAACACCACTTGCTCTTCATCAATTTCCACCACCACCACAACTTGTACTAACCATACCCCCTTGACTATAACTAGTGATTATCATCATCAACATCATCCCCAACTCCAAGCTTCACATACCACTGACCTCTCTCTTGGGCCACCACACAACCCATATCAGCAACACCAGCAACGCCAGGAACAAAGTTTTCATCTTTACCGTTCTAACAATCACTTTAGTCACATAAACCATGGGGCTTCGCTACTCGATCTCTCATCCGACGGTTTGAGGCCCATCAAAGGTATTCCCGTCTATCAAAACCGTTCATTTCCCTTCTGCCAAAGGCCAGCTAATTCCTACCCTTCTCACTCGGCCACGACGCCTTATTTCGGAGGCGGCTTGGATCCCATGTCCATCCTAAACCCCGGGCCGGATGTTGGGTCCTCCCCGCCGGCCTATCGCGTCGCATCAACGACAAGGTTCAACGGGCTCTCCATCGATGCTTTTAAATCGAACCAATTGCACCACCACCACCACAATCAGTACGGAATTGGAGTTGGACCCTCTGAGGTTTCTCATGCTATGATGAGATCGAGATTTTTGCCCAAGCTGTCGACAAAGCGGAGCATGAGAGCGCCGAGAATGCGATGGACAAGCACCCTCCATGCCCGATTTGTTCATGCCGTTGAGCTTCTCGGTGGCCATGAAAGTAATTAACCAAATACTTCCTACTCTTAATTTTGCAAATTATTTAATTATTATACCCTTTCACTTTGTTTATTAATTCCCCTTTTCTATTTTTTTTGTTCTTGATTTGTATCCATATATTATCCTTTCCTTTATTAGATTATATATATATTTGCTTGTTTAATGGTTTGAGGTTGGATTCAGGAGCTACTCCAAAGTCAGTTCTTGAGCTCATGGATGTCAAAGATCTCACTCTAGCTCATGTCAAGAGCCATTTACAGGTAGGTGTGTGTAATAGCAGCTATAGCTAGTACTAGAGCACTACAAATTAACACACACACCATCTCTCTCTCTCTCTCTCTCTCTCTCTCATGTGGGGCGGTGTGTTGCTCTATTACACGGGGCACAGTTACCAATGAAGAGTACTGTGAATGAACGAATTAAAGAGTAGGGTGCTATGAGTCTGAAAACTTATGCTGGACTACACAGACGTACTGCTTATTATGTGTTTTCAATTCAGACACAAATTCAATTAAAAAGAAAAGAAAGGATCCAAAGTAAAAGTAAAATGCATGATAACAGACAAAAAAAGTAGTCATCATTTCCCAATAATAAAGCTAATTATTCATTACTTCCCTTATCCAACATCAACCTCGTGATTTATGTTCCGCCTCCTAATTAATGATCAAACCATGACATTATAATTTATGTATATATCCCAGAACAAAAGCCCACGGAGAGAGTCAGAGTGAGATCTGAATTAATGGGAATTTATTCATTTTTTATATTTTTATATATATTTTTGTACTGTACGTTAGACTTGAATATTTTTCATTTTTAGTTTTGAATATATTTGTTTGTTCGTTGAAATAATGTGATGCTTTGCAGATGTATCGAACTGTTAAGACCACTGACAAACCTGCAGCTTCTTCAGGTAATTCGTATTGCTCAGCCTTTAGCTAGCTTCTTTTTCTTTTTCTTCTTTTTTTTTTTTTTTTTTTTTTTTTTTTTTTTTTTTTTTATTTTTTTTTTTTTTTTATTTTTTTAACTCGTTTTTTTTTTTTTTTTTTTAAGTTTTTCAATTTCTTAATTTTTTAGCAGCGCCTTAACTTTTTCTTACTGATCATTCTGATCACATTGTTTTTTTCCCCATCTTAAATTTTCACCGCACACAGTTGGAAATTCCTCAGTTTCCAGTTTTAATTTATATAGAGGCATGACTACACAACACATAGACAATTAATATGTGTAAGCTCCTATATATATATATATATATGAATGCATACATGCATACATATTAATGTATGTACCATACATAGCTACATACATATACATATAACATATTATATGAATTATGCACATGCAGCTTAAATATTATTAGACATTGAATTGGGGTAATTTGATGCTGTTTAAATTAGGACAATCAGATGGATCTGGTGAGGATGATGTCATCTCTCCTATTGGCAGCGCCACTGATATTCATCATCATCATGGACTACACAGTCAATTTTCTGATCAGCAACGAGGACCGTCTGATCGTAATCGGTCGACGACGGTGCAACCAGCTGACGTGGACTACCCTTCCAACACCCTTTGGAGTAACTCTTCAAGGTATACATATATCTACTTCATCTCTCTCTCTCTCTCTCTCTCTCTCTCTCTCTCTCTCTCTCTCTCTCTCTCTCTCATACATATATATGCCAATAAGAGTGACTGAACGTACTTTTGAATACACACTGATGAGGAGGGACTTAATATGCGTACTGCTGGTTTCTTTTTGCTTTTGCATGGTACCTTATAAGCTTAGGAGTGCAAAACCACGTCCACCATTTTCAAAGAATAAAAAGAATAAAAGGCCGGGTTCCCCTTCCCACCAGCTTTTGCTTTATAAGTTTCTACTTGCATGGTTTTCCTCTATCTTTTTCCGTCTTTTCTTCTGCACCATATTTTCTTTCTTTACATCCATCATTAACATAAATATTTTATTCAACTCAAAGCCAGAAACAAATACAATTAGATTTGTTTTCTTTGTACATTTGATGGGTTTTAAAGAAAAGTAACAAACACAATCAGAATCGTGAATTAGGATCATATATATATCTAAGGTAAAGCAACCACAGCTAGCTAAGTACACTTTTTCTTTTTCTTTAGAACTGAATACTGATGATGTTTTGGGTATTAATTCTTTATTGTTACTAACTAATTATAATTTAAAACTCGGGTGGTTCTTATTCTCTCCACGAGGACATTACATATATCACCAAAAAGATCATTCCCTTGCTCATCCACTTTTTCAAAGTTGGAATAACAATATATATATTTATTATTTTATATATCGTACTTGACCTTGATTTATATATAGCATCCCTGTCAAATTAATGACATTTAGCTTCTCTAGCTTTGATCTTTGATTTTTTTTTTTTTTTTAAATAGAACAAACAAACTCATCCCATAACACCTGCCCTCTTTTTCTAGCTATTTGCTTTTATTATTTTAATTCTTAATTTCAATAAAGGATGAACTTTCAGTGGAAAAAAAACTCTAGAGGCTGTCCTTGGAGTGCTCATAAGATCAGTGTAGACTGTGTAGTTCAGCACATATTTTAATTAGAAGGGTCAAAATGTGCTTACTATACATGATATATTTCCATCTAGGCACTGTGATTTACTTGCCTTATATTCACATCGTTATAGTTTCTAAATACCCACTGATTTCCTCAAAACATATTGGATTATAGGTCCTTGATCCATATTTAAGTATATATAGTTCCGCCTTATGTAGTTTTTTGAGCTAGATTTTGTAAAAGTTAATTAGAATATTCAAAACAAATTGACAATAAGTGGAAAGATCTAAGTCATTTTAATACCCACATGAGAAACTAGACGACGTAGCACCATAAATTAGGAGACTCCGGCCGGATAGAATAGGGAATATCAAATCCACCAATTAAACCAAATGCCCGTCACTCTCAAATGTCTATTATTTGGGGGAAATTAAGGCAATCTGTTTGGGATTTTCACTCTCAAATGTCAATTATCCAGATAGGAACCTTCTTGGATAATTGAATCTCTACTTAGGGATAAACATCACGAAGAAGAGAAGGAATCTATCACATGTGATGAAGACCAACAAAAGGTGGAGTATGTACGTAAGACGAGTAATGGTCTTAAACACATTTGCATGACACAGTTCTTAATGCCAGTTTGGTATTGCTGTGAAGTAGAGTAACCCACACCTTCTTATTTTGACTCTCCAAAAATAGCTTCTTTTAATCATAATTTTGAAAATAAGCACCTCTAAAATTTATAACAAATCACCTAATTAACCCATCAAAATTTAATTTTAAAGCATATTTTTCTACTAACCCTCGATCCCAAAATAGCCCTTAACCATGCACATGCATTATTGTGCTTAATTGTACAAAGCTTAGGAAAAAAAATTTGTTACTTAATTAATTATAATTGTAACACTACAATGTGATGTTATTAATCAACATGCTATAATATGGCTGGATGCCGAGCTTATAGGTTTAGGGTATAATATTAATAAATATACACGTGTACATTACTATGTAAGTGGATTAATTAGTAACACATGTAATGTTAATGTCCCACCCAAAAATTACTCCAAGCTTAAGCTAGCCTAACATAAGAGAGGCATAGGCACAACAGACCTAGTGTGGACCTGTGCCCCTCTCAACCCCTTTCAATTGTTTTTTGTTTTTCTAAAAAATTTATTGTTTTAATGAAAATTACAAAATTAGTCTCCAACTTTCATTCTTCCAATCTTCCTTTTCTCTCGAGTATCGATCACTCTCTTTTTGCTTATTGTTAACTCACTGACTTTGAGTCTAAATGTTGTAGTATATAGACAATAATCTGAATTTTTTATGTAAATAGATTGACAATTAGTCGAATTTCTTTGTTGTTGTATTTTTGGTGAATTTTTAATTAGCTGCAAATATAGTTCAATACATTTTTTAGTATGTATATTGATTTTATATTTCACCAAAATCATTTTTTATACAGTTTAATAATCTAATAATCATTCATTGCAGAATATATATAGACCAACCCAGTTATTAATTACTACTTATCTACTTATTTTTTTTAGTTCTAATAAAAGATATATATTAAACTCTTGACGCATATATCCTTCTCTGAATTCATTTTCTCATCCTCTCTCACCACTAGCTAGAGCTTTGCACCTATCTCCTACTTTCATCACAAGTCGCTTGTTCACTAGGATCTTGGAGACAAAATTACAAAAGCTAATAATGGAGAGAAATTGTACCATGCATCAAGTATTTCGAAATTATCTATATACCCCTATAAGGTTAATTAATATATATAGGACATTAGTGGATATATAGACACATGGACCAGATTGAAGGCCTCCAAATGTTTAGAGCCATAAATTTTGTATATTATAGGTTCAAATAATATGAAAAAATTTTAAAGCTCAAATCATGTGAATGTACATGATGAGGTCTCGAGCTCAATTTTTATGGTTCATCTCGAGCCCCCAAAATCTTAGAAATAACACCGATCCACACATCAACCACACAAATCTCCCAACATTTTGGTAGAAAATGAAAAGGTCGCCATATATTCGGGCCTAGCTGGGACCTTTAGAGTAGCAATTGAGAATATATATATATATAAGAATGCTCTAAAACTAAATGGTTAGTAAGTTAATACAAAACTAATCACTTTATTAGGCCTACCGCACAATGTATTCTCAAAATCCGAACCGTCTAATTTTTAGCACTACTTCAAAGATCATCATTGTAAAAAATTTTCAAAATCGGAAGTCATTCAGTCATTTGATTATAACAACTATTTATATGCTTTTATCGAAAATATTGATCGTCAATTTATTTGATTTCAATTAGATAACTAAATGATTTTCGATTTAGTTAATTTTTTTGCAATGATGATCTTTAAAGTATGACCTAAATAATTGATGGTTCGGATTATGAGATTAGTTATGTGGTGGTCCCAAAAACATGATTAGTTTCGTATTAACTTACTAATCAGTTAGTTTTAGAGCACTCCTATATATATATATATAAGCTTTCTTTCATTTCTTGAACTCACTCGATTTAGTTTCAGGAAAGAGGTGAGCGAGAGCAAAATTACCAAAGAAACGGTATTGAAAGTAATATATATATATATATATATTCACAGCAATGCTACACAAGCCTTTCCTGGTCTTGATCATCACCAAACACCACTATCATTTTGGAGGTCTCATTATGTTTTTCTCCTCGTAAACATATAGAAGAACATGTTCTTCTGGATCCCCATTTTTTAATCAATAAATCATAGAAATTTTAGGTTTTAACACCATAAATTTGAAAGTTAAAACCTAAAAATTAAGTTGTAAAAGGGCATATTTTTCTCTTTCTTATGGAGTTACATGTTTAGAAAAGCAAGACGCATGGTTCAAACAGTGTCCACAAGATGCCAGAAAAGTTTGGCAAGATAAGCATATGAAGTTTATATATAATGCATTTTTGTTGTGAATCTAATAATGCATTTCTGAATATGAAGTTTATATATGAAGTTTATATATAATGCATATTCATTTCTGAATATGAAGTTTATATATAATGCATTTCTGAATATGAAGTTTATATATAATGCATTTCTGAATATGAAGTTTATATATAATGTGAATCTACTGTTTGTTCAACAAGCTAGCTAGACAGATTTAATTATAAACTATATGAATTTCTTACAGGTTTGCTGTTTGAGAGCAGTATAAAATTTGAATCATATTCATATGCAGTTTGTTATATATATGTTGATGCCTTCTTTAACTTTTGATTAGGATTTCGAACTAAAACTGTTTAATTCTCTCTATGAAATGAATTTTAGTAGTAGAGAGGCGTTTCCACATACTAATTCTCATGACATGGACGGGCTAACACCAGTGTCCTCCCAATTACAGAAAACATCTGGGCACCAAATTCAGGTACTAATTAAATCATTATTTGTTTTCAATTGCATATTCATATTCATTTGATGTACTCATGCACGCATGCATGCATGCATGTACATAATTAATTAAAATTCCATTATACCTAAGACCAGCATGAGGCAGACTATTAAAATGGAACCCTATGATATTCACAAAAACAAAAACAAAAATTTGGGATTTACTATAAAAAATAATTATGATTTTGAAGGATTAATTTTTTTCCTCTTCTTAACAAATGAAGGATTTTAATTTGTTTTTCTTTTTGTTCTTGAATGGCAGTTTTTTTCATACAAGATTATTGGGTATTGGATGATGAGTAATGAGTAATGGGTTAGGTCCAAAAGTTGGACTATTTTTGGTACATAAAAATTGGACTAAAAAATTGACTTAGTTTGGAGAACTTAATTTATTTGGGATTAAAAACGTTTTTTTTTTGTCTCTGAATAATATCCTTTTTTTTTTTGTTGCAAAGAATTAAAAATATACAGTTATACTTGAGTTTGGAACTTTTTGTATAGGTTGAGAAATTAGGCTTCCAAGTGATTGTCCTGTCCCACTCGGCTACGCTCAAGATTAGCATGCATACGTTGAGCACATGCACCTCATTGAATTTAATTAATTAAATTAGCCATGCATTCTGGCAAATGGTGACCAAATTTGTTAATTACAGGAATGTGATTCAACACAAGTGAAGAGCTACTTGGGATCTAATTTTGATAGCAGAAACCCAAGCCTGGAGTTCACATTAGGCAGACCGGACTGGCATGGCAAAGCACATGACTGATTCAATTTCCATCTCTTCATTATTTATTTACTCTCTTGGAATGTAAGTGTTACAAGTACACAAGGGTGTTGGTGAGCAAGTCATAGGTCATGTTAATGCAAATTGAGTCTCTTTTTTTTTTGATAAGGATGCAAGTTGAGTCATTTGAGTGGATACAATTTCTTTTAGGGTGTTGTTATGAGTGGCTATACCTGCAGTTAATTTTATTAGGTCGTTAACTGGGAGAACAGAGAAGAGAAGAAGTAATTAGATGTAAACTGGGAATTTTCTGGGTGGGAAGAATCATTGTAAGTTGGACTGGAAAATCATGATTTTGTGTTTGATACAGGAGAGTGTACAACATCATACTTGTGTAAAAGTTGGCAGTGGGTTTTCTTCAGAAATGGACAGCTTGTATTTCATCATAGTTTGACTCTCTCATTGTTGCTGCCCAAATTCTTGTATTCCAATCAAAAGAGAATCATCTGCTGATCCATTTGGTGCTAAGCTGGTGCTTATGTCTAAAACAACGTCCTTTGAGGTGTTTTAGGTTAAAGGTTTAGTGTTTAGGACTTATATATATTGAGAAGATAAGTAAACATTAGTCTAAAACAACCCAAGTACGAGATTAACACAAAAAAGATCAGCAGAAAATCCATACTCATCTCAATCACCCTTAGTGGGATGTGCTACTAATGTCAAGAACTACACTAAAAGGTATGGCATTTTTGTTCTTTCCAAGATTTTGTTTATCCATGACATTTTTGCCGACCATTACCTTCAGGACGCACCATGGGGATCCATATCATAGCAAAGATGAAGACCTAAACAGATTACTTAGAGATGGTTGTGCAGAGAATTGTTTGAACTGCGAGACTTGAATTTGGATTATGCAAAACTTCCAAGTGAACATTATGGGAAACAAAAACAATTCCCCTCAGCTGCAGAGTCACTGACAGAAGAACATTTTGCATCAAACTCGATCGTAGTGATCTAAAGAATGGATTTGAGGTCTATATATTCTGCAGTTCCTCTCAAGCCAAACATGATGCTTACCATCTGGCGAAGCTTTGGTATGATCAACCATTTATGTTCATCATCCCCATAACCATGTTGCTTTTGGATATTACACAACGAAACTCAAGCCTCTACCATGTATAACTAGCATGAAAAACGAGGCTAAAGCCTCAGTGTTTTGGGAGTGACTCAAGTCAGAGACGGAAATGGCTGAGATTAGAATTTGAAACACTCAGATTCTTCAGCACTCAATGCCAGACTAACCCATCCAAACTCATACCTAGCTAATGCCCTTCATTTCTCATCTGTCCTAGAACAGATGTCGAGTAGAGACAAATTGCACAACAAATTGCACAACGCTCCGAGGTGCACCTAATAAAACTGGTATCCAAATAAAAGAAACCCAATGATTATAAATCTGAATTGAAACCCAATGCTCCTGAGGCAGCCTGATCATACATGCACCCAATAAAACCAAAAATATACAGCATTAAACTAGAAACAACCAATGAAATTCAATACAAAAGCCTGATCATAACTCCTTGAGGAAGTGGGAATGCGTTTAATATATACAGCATATGCCTTTGTGCTGTGCTATTTAACATCTGCAGTGAACTTGGGGTAAATAGAGATGCAACACATATTCATACAAAAGAGGCCACTATATAGTTGTTGCATAAAGACAAGAAAATAGACAAACTTAGATAACCTATACAATACCATGCAATCATGTAGGAAGTCCTACCTGGCTTATTCTTGCCTAATAGCACTCTGAACAAAAGTGTCTCAAACCATAGATAAGCAACACCGTCTAGAAACAACATTCTCATAGATCTCAAGAATGTTCTGCAAAGCAAGAACATGCACAAGGCATATGCTTCCACAAATAGACCCTTTATTTATGTTACCCTTCAATCGGCTGGGCCTACCTCCATCCCTAGAGGAGCCGTATGAGGCGGAAGCTCCACGTACGGTTTTGAAGCCGAGCCTGAAACCTTGTTTATTGCTTGATGATGGTGCGTGTGCCTATCATAAGAGTAAGCTGAAAGTGCTGAACCAGTCACGCTGAAGGAGTGCTTAGCAAGGCCCAGACTTTTTTTTGTTGCTAGCCACAGAGTCCAAAAGAATCCAATCCAACCTAGTTAGAAAACAAAGAAATGTGGTAAGAACCTTGGTTTGATGGGAAGTGGCATCAGATTTGACTCAAAATATAGATCCAATAAAACCCAGCAATGAACTGCATTATACAAGCCCTGAATATACTTGACCACAAAGCCAGGGAAATTGGTACAAAGTGAAGGCAAACAGTGCAGCATACAGAGAATCAAGTGGCCAAAGGCAACTAAGGTCAGTAGCCTCAGTCTTTCTCAAGTAGATAGACTAAAAGTTGTCTATATTTGATCAGATTGGCAAGGTTCGACACGGGGCACACAAACATTTCCAAGGAAAAAAGAAATAAGAAAGACAATGACTGGGACCTCAATAATCTCATTCATGGAGACCGATAGGACCCCTGAAGCGCCTTACACAGTAACCTTGATTCCACTTCACTTAGTTTTGAATGGAAATTGTTTTTCTTTTTTAGGTTTCTAATTTACTTAATTTCTAATTTAAGTTCACTTAGTACGTATGATAATTTTAAGGAGTTAAGAGTTTAGAAATCAACCATTATTACATTGGTAAATGCTATACTTATAGAAAAATTTCAGAAAATAAAGTTATTCTTAGATAACTACTGGTCACAGAAAAATAAATAGAATTAGGACAAGTAATGGTCACAGTGTTCTACCTGTAACTACCACAACAGCTACAATCGCAGAAATTGTTGTCGTGGAAAGAACAAAAACAGCTACAGATAATGCTCCAATGTATATAGCTGCTACACAAGCAAAGAAAAGGGCCAAGAATCCTCCTGCAGCTGCCAAAGACAACAGAAGAGAGATAATGATGGCATTGACAGTTGCTGCCAGGAAGAAAAGCATGAAGACAAGCAATCCTGTCAAAGCAACAAGAGTAATCGTGCCAACCTGCAGCAAAAGATTCAGTTGTTAACTGAAGTGTCTATATGGAATGATCTATGTCAATATCAAAGGATATCAATAGTCTAATTGAAAAGTTAGATTGGTTAGAATCAAACTAATTAAAAAATCCAAGAACAATAGGGCACATTGAAAAAGAGTGCATTTTCTTTTGTGATTACTTATTATTCATGTAAGCATATTAAAAATAACATTATCAAGAATATTTATTAACACAGAATCATGCGTATATAAAAAAAAAGTCTTGGATCCATAATATAGAAAATTGCCCAAAAAGTAGACATTAATGCAAGAAATGGCCTTCTCAACACTTACCCAAATGACTAGAAAGTAATAGAAGACAGTTTCTGATGAATGAAAGAGATTTCTCATTCACAAACATAGCTGCTCGGTAGCCTACAAATATAGCAGAGCTGCAAAGGAGCTAAATCCCAGCTCAACTAACAGACAACGCACTGTTTACAACAGTAAAAACACCACACAACTAATACAATTGAGCTATGATCAAGTGTAACAACTGCGCTGGGAACTCTGTTGTCTATCATACCCCCTCAAACTGATGGAAGGGAAACCTAATGTCAGCTTGTCCCTTAAAAGAAGAAAAGCAGAAGCCAAAGCTTTAATAAACATATGTATATATATATATATAAGCAAGTTGATCCTGACCAGACACATATTTAACTAAGGAGATCCTACAGGTAACATTTTCCCTTGCAATGTGACAGTCTATTTTAAATTTTTAATCTGCTTTGTCCTAGCATGGAACATAGGATTAGATGACATTGAAATAGCTGAAATATCATCACCAAAACCTAGTAGCAAGAGCAAGATAGATGTGCAGATCACAAAGAAGTTGCCCGACCCAGGTTAACTCAGCAGCAGTGTTTGCTAATGCCCGATGCTCTGCTTTGTGGATGATCTAGAATCATTAGGTTGCTTCTTAGCTCCCCAACAGACGGGACTAGATCCAAGAAAAACAAGAAATCCTGTGGTAGTTCTTCTGTCAATAGGATACCCGAGCCCAGGCAGCACCTGCATAGGCATCTAATGTAAAGGAACCTGAACCATAGTGAAGGCCATGGGAAATTATACCCTTTAGATAATGAAATATGCATTTTACTGTGCTCAAGAATTCTTTTGCAGCTACCAATGTCAATGTCTCTTTGCTATCGCTCTTTTACAGGTGCTACTTATTTGAATAATCGAATGCCATCTCGCAATCTGTGCAGTCAGTCTCTTACTCCACCTAATATGCTCATCTTAGGATCTTTGGTTGTGCTTGTTACCCCTATCTAAAATCTTACAATCAAAACAAGTTGCAACCTGAGTTGCAACATACAATCATAACAAGTTGAAACCTACCAGGAACCTAAGGCGACTCAATGTGTGCTATTGGGATATAAAGCAGATTATAAGGGCTTTTTGTTCCATAACATTGTTACATCTAAAATCAATATTTCTAGACATGCTATATTTAATGAGTCAGTTCTTACATTCTCTCAAGAGTCAAAATCAACATTCTTCTTCCATTGTTGGGTCCTCCTTCCCAATTTGCTCTTCCTTCATCAGTGCCTCCTTCTCTCTTCCATCATTCAATTCCTGCTTTTCCACCTTCTACCCATCCTATTCAATCAGATTCAAAATCCAATTCTACAGCATCTTCTTCCAATTCTTCTTCTTCATCTACTTGACCTTCTGTTTCTTTTAATTCTTCAAATTATTCAGCACCTTATAATGTATTAACTGCACTGCCTATGGAAGATTTACTACCTGTTTTATCTTTAGCATTTCTGTGGCTGTTAAATCCCCATGAATGGAGGGCTGCAAGGGCAGAGGAATACACATTAACAATGCAACAAGGAACTTGGTCTTTGGTTCCTCTTCCACCCATTAACAATGTAATAAATTGTAAATGGGTTTAAAGAGTTAAGTATAGCCTGTATGGGTGGGCATGTTCCTGGTTACAAGGCCAGACTTGTGGCCAAAGGATATCACCAAAAAGCTGGCATTGACCATCAATAGACTGAATGGGTGCAGAACCCCAGACATCACCATGCACCAACTAAAATTGTGTAACAGATATAGTTTTTGAAGCTAAAAAAGGAAGTCTGGGCATTTTACCAGAGATGCAGTATGTACAAAGAGAAATAGAGTGACTAGAACCTTTATTACAAATAAGAAGTCTAGAAAGACTTGAACTAGATTTGAAGGATGGCCAAGCCAATCATGCCAGACTTGTGATTTATTCTTTGCTTGAAAAGAGCAGTAGTAGAAGATGTAAGCTTTAAAGTGGAATATGGGGAAGCTGGATGGGATACAATCTATTCTTACTCTGGCCTATGTATAAGGCATTCCCCAACATTTCCTGAATATAAAAGGTACAAGCATCCAAAATAGAAGCAGAAATTGTTATCAAGACAAAACTGATGAACAGATAAAAGGTTTGAAGCAATGGCAGGAACTTTAAGCATGCTATTTAGAGCAAAAAAATTAGATGAAGTTGATAGAAGACCTTGACTAATATGAGTAATGAACGTGTTGGCCACTTCTATTCCAGTCAACTAAGGAGATGGCATTTTTTCCTGATAGTCAAGTCCATACCATGAAAAAAAAAAAATGTAGTACAAAGAATGCCAGTGTGATTGCAAATCTGACAAGGCAGGGAGGAAAGCTGTGAGTGGTCTCAGATTGATTTCCAAATTGGGTAGTTGAATGAGAAACTTTTGCTTGTGTCCCATTGTTGAATTGACCCTTCATTCGATTAGAATTAGAGCCACCAAAATTTTGATTTGGCTGAAATCTGCCACCAAAATTTTGAAACATCCTTTGACCTCCTCCCGTCATGTAATTAAATCTACAGTTGGAATTAAACCTCTCAGAGTTGTGCTGATTAGCATCGCCAACCACAACAAAACATGCAACCATAGCTGTTAGGCAAAAGAAGTGTGGGAGACAGCCATTGTATTTTCCTCAGAAAATAACAAAACATGTAATTCTTCCATTGACAGAGTTTTGGAGGTTGTACAAGCATTGTATTCAGAAGGCAGTCCATTCAATTAAGAAAGCACCAAGTTTATCCCTCAATTCCTTAATACGATGAATATAGCCATCAATGTTATCACATCCTTTTTTAATTCTCTGCAAGTTTGTCTTTAATTGAACAATATTTGGTCGAATTATAGAAGGGAATCTGTGTTCTAATGTAGTCCATACCTCTCTTGGAGGAGGTGCAGCCAACAATGTGAAAAGGGCCAGTGGTGATAGCCATATTGATCAAGGTCATCAATGATTGATCATCGCCAGCTTTCATACCTTGGATTCACATTAGTAGACAAGTCTCGCTCTTCGTCCAAAAGAAAATTCTCAGGGAACGAAATTGATCCACCCACCAAGGAGATGGTGGAATCAAATCACATTGAAATGAGCTTGCAAATGATTGAAAGAGAGATTGGTGTTTGAGTGGGCATTGAAGAGGAAGCCATATTGTGAGAAAACTAGGAGAAGAGTAAGATTAACACAATTATACAATTGAGCTATCATCAGGTCCTACAACTGTGCTGTGTACTCTGTTGTCTATCAACGAAATGGAGGAACTTGGTCCCTCAGTTACCTACTTTCTTTTGGGAAAATAGTAGTCTAAATGTGTATTGGAAGATCAAAATAATTATGGTGCTGAACATCATACATAAAGATAAAAAAAATAAAACTAACCGAACTAAAACAATTGAGCTATGATCAAGTGTCACAACTTTACTGTGGACTTTGTCGTACATCAAGGGTTTAGGCCCAAACCCTAAACCATGAACCCTAAACCCCTAAACCCTACAAAGTCATACATCAAGTAATTGTTTAGGATGTACTAGTGTTTATGATACAATACCACGTATAGAACACATGCAGGGAACAAACAGAGTCGAATCGAGATCTAATATCTGATCCTCTTTCAAAAAAAAATGAAAAAATAAAAAGACCTAGATTTAATAGAATTATTGGGTCAATGTATATAAAACACTATAACATAAATTCATCTGAATGACTCAATTTAATAAAAATTGACAGAAAACAAATTAAAGAAATCACCAAAATGAACATCAAGATCCATAAACCATAAAAACACATAATCCAACCAAATGTTATTTCCAGAACTAAAATTTTTGCTGTAACATTTCCCAAAAACAAAATTCCTATTTTCTATTCAAAGAAAGATAGGAGAAAGTTGGATCGACTTTCCTAAATTGCAATGTACAAGTAGTCAAGGCACGAGGTACAAGTGGTCAAAGCACGAGGTACAAGTGGTCAAAGCACAAGGTACAAGTAGTTTAAAAGCAAAGGAGTTACGAAATGCACTCACAGAGATCACGAGGAGTGCTCGGAGAGGACTGCCCCTACGAGTCCAAGTAAGAAGGTTCCGCCCAGTGTTTCTAGAAGCTTCCTGAAATAGCGGTCCATTCTTGGCAAGAGAGGTCTTGATCCGGTGCAACAGCGGAGCACGAGCGGTGCTGCTAGTGCTTTCCGGGAAGAGAATCGCGGCAATCAGACGGTGGGCAACACCGTAGAGAGTCTCCTCCCGGTGGGGCCCTTTGGTGTAGGTGTCGCCGTTGTCTGCGGTAACGTCCACGTCGACTCCGCCGTTGGTTCCGTACGGCTCCGCCATTGGTCGTTTTGGGTAAATGCGACTTAACGGACTAACGGGTGAATGCGGGAGAAGGGTAAAGTAAAGTAGTGTGGTTTTGGTAGTTGGAAATTTATCCTTAGGTAGTGGACTTGATAAAATGACCAGGTTTTTCTTTTAGAAATATAAATAATAAGTAAATGATTGAAAAGTCTATTTTACACTCTTCAATATTAAATCAACACACTTAAAATTTGTAATGTTAAAAGTGTTGGAAATTGATCATATAAATGCAATGAAATTTAAATTTTATACAATCATGCGCGCTTCAGATTGATATATGATATAATAAAACATAAATAACCATGATTCCTATTTTGTTCTTTTGATTGAAAACTGATTGAAGTGTGAATCCAAACGCTCTCTACCAATTGATTATTCTAGTCACACAAATATCTTACCTCTAATTAGTCCACGCTAAAAGAAAGTGGAGGGATGAATTTATTGAAGAATGGGAGTGCTAGCTTCATGGTACACAATATTTGTCTATTATTTTTTATTTTTTTCACACATACCAGGCGCCGAGTGGTTGGCAGCTATTTTCGATTGTTCGACAGTGCTTTTTTATTTCTTTGTCAAGTCCTGATTTATCGACTTTATATTAAGTTTTAATTTTGAGATTCCGCCTAAAATTTCAGAGTTAAAATTTAATATACAGCCTTCACAAACCTCATTTTATACCCTAATAAGGTATGAGGTTAACCCGTATCATATATTCTCAAAAAATAAAAAAATAATGATATATTTCTTTGATAAGACAATAATAAAAAAACTTTATTTAAAAAAATAAGGGCTTTATTTAGAAAAAAAAAAGTCATAAATTTTTATTTTTTTTTAAGAAATGTTAGAAGGACTAAAGTGTAATTTTTTCAATTTTAAATGTATTTATTGTAAAAAAAATTTAAAAAGTAACTATAGTTACCTTATAAGACAGGTGTCTTATTTAGAATGAAGTGGTGATGGCAAATTTGTTCTCAATTTATAATTGAGGGTAGCTACTGTTCGTTGCAATCTTTTGAAAGTACTTTTCATTTTGTGTGGATGCAGACATACACGTCACCGGCCTCAGAAGCTTGGGTTGATGACCTTGGAAGCCCTTCCCTTTGTTTATATATATATATATATATATATAGCCATATAGGTACGTTGCCTCTAGAGGCTTTGAAGATAATAAGTTATAGAGGTAGTTACATACAACACTGGCAGGCACCATATGGAGGGTTACAATAAGTTGGGTGTCAGAAAAGGTGCCTGGACTAGAGAGGAAGACACTCTTCTGAGGTAGTGCATTGAGAATTATGGAGAGGGAAAGTGGCACCAAATTCCTTCCAAAGCAGGTATATGTTAATGTTTTCTTGCCATATAGTCAAATCTGATACCGAGTATTTCTCAAAAGCATTAGCTATATAAGTTGACCATTTACTAAAATGAATAAGGTTTATAGTCAATCTGATAATGAGTTTTTCTCAAAAGCATTAACTATATAAGTTGACTATTTACGAACTGTATAAGGTTCAGATTGACAATATGATAAAATAATATATGATGTCAAATTGTCAGGTAAGAAAATATTACCTTTACGTAGGACTTGGTCGGACTAAAATAAACTAGCTATACTATACTAAAATGTATAAAATTGTAATGAATTGGACTGTATTTTATTTTGCGGAGATTATAGAGCCTTTTAACACAATTTAAGCATTATATAATCTCTTAGATTTGTACATCAACATTATAATTTTAATTAAATACAATTAAGTATAGTCCAGTTCTGTCCAGTTTGAAATAATAGATATTCCAAACTAGCCATTAATGTATAGCTATGGCAGAGAAATAGGGAGTGGGAGATGAGAGATAGTTTAACAAATTATGTGTATATTGCATGCAGGGTTGAACAGATGCAGGAAGAGCTGTAGACTAAGATGGTTGAACTATCTGAAGCCAAATATCAAGAGAGGAGAGTTTACAGAGGATGAAACAGGTCTAATAATTAGGCTTCACAAGCTTTTAGGAAACAGGTACCAATAATTATAGATATTGTCTCTTTCCTATAGGAAAACCCCCGGCCATCACCTTATTGGGCTTATTCTTGTCCTTAATTATTGACCTGTTGCAATATTATGATTCCCTTCATTATACTTGTTTCTGTTTTTGCAGTTGGTTCAATAAAATCTCAATCAAAAAAGCCATAAAAATTAAAATTAATACACGCATCACCCATGTACTGATTAATAAACGTACATCCTGTGCTTTATTTATTTTTCGTAACATGCACGTTCACAGACTTTGAAACACGTACAAAACCATTTTTCTTTTGGTGGGGGGTAATGACCGAGCCACCATGCATGTAAATGCAACCAATAACTCCTAATTCTTGCCATATTTCTAATATCCGGATAGTGATAATTAGTAACAGTCATTTTTATGCTGTAACATGGGTGTATGTGACTTCATAAGCTTGAATTGTGTGTTTTATGTTAGTTTCATTAGTTTTTGACATGTTGATCTAATAAATGACATAAGGGATATTAATAAGTATCATTTTTATGCAGCTTCAAATAGTTACTGTCGCACTATGGCAATAATTGCCACTAACTGACAGTGACAATTGCCGAATATTCGGTAAACAGTACTGAGCACTCAGTAGATTCTGTGTCCTATGCATTTCATTAATGTAGACCGGACTGAGATTTACTGTAGCAAATAGGCTAAGTAATCAGCCTTATTTGTGAATTGTACTTAAAAAGAAACAAAAACCTAATGAAAATGAGAGACAAAAGAGTTATTGCATAAAAATATAAATTTATAAAACCTTCACTTTTACAGAAGGGCATTTTAGAGATCGAGTACAATTTTGAGTTGTAAATGATATGATGCTGACTTATCATGAGCATAGAGATTTGTTGATCGAGTTTGCAATTAGTCAAAGTGCACAACGTACCCAGCAAAAACATTTAGGGATAATTAGATAAATGCCCACACAACCAAGGAATAAAATTTCGAGTTTCGAGGAAATTTCGATGGAAATTTCGACGGAAATTTCGAAGATTTTTAAATTTCGACAAAAATTCGACGGAAATGATGGAAATTATTATCAAAATACGGAAATTTTGAATGAAACTTCACAATATGTTTATTTAACATATTATCTACTACATTGATAAAAAACATTGAAAAAAACCAAATTATATGGTAGGTTTCATGTGATATGTGATGAATATAATGCGCGCTGGAGGCAAATACTGTTAAAAAAATGCTTCACTAATTAATAATTACTTCAATAACACCTCAATTTTATTTTTACTATAATATTGCCACATGAATTACAAAAGTAATCAATACCACATAGAGTTTCTAGGAGGTTCAAAATTTCCGCTGTCTTCAGTATCATCATGTCCAGAGTAGGTGTAATGTGAAGAATAATCATCCCAAGATACTTCTCCAGCATAATTTTGCATGTAATTGCCAACATGCCAACCATATGGATCAGGAACCTGTTGTGGTTGAATTTGCCCATAAGCATACTCATTTGAAGAGGTTGTCTCTTGTTGTGCCAATGAGTTACTATCAGACTCAACCAAGTAAGGCAGATGTGGTGGGTAGAATATTGGAGGGTTTTGCCCATAATTGTAATTGTCACTTCCTACCCCCATAGAGCCAAAAGTGGTGGATAATGAATCCTCTTCTTCTTGTGCCAAACTCTCATGACCTCTTTGTCTGCGACTATAGTCTTTTCCTATGACACCAATTCCTGGTCCGGCACGCCTACTCCCATGATCCTCATCTTGTGTTGCATGTGTATAGTGTGCTTCGACAGAAAATGGGCTCATATACTCTTGAGAATGTCCAGTGACATCTTCATTTCCTCCACCACCACCACCACTACCTCTACCATCACCACTACCTCTACCTCCACTGTTGGTAGGAGTGCTCGATCTTGTGCTAGAGTTGCCTGATCGAGAAGGATTAGTGGGAACTGGCTCAGTACGATGTGTCGACCTTAGTTGCATAAGTTCATTCAAACTTGTAGTAGGGCTCACCTCTTCATTTAGAACTCTGTCCACATTGATACCTTCCTGACGTGCTTGAGCTGCAATATCAGGGTCTGGATTGCCTGCATCATCATCTAAATGGAGGGGCCTAATCCACTGATAAAGCTGGTTTTCCTCCACATCATCATCCCCTATAGCAGCATCAAATATATCCAGCGGATCATATTCATCAACGCGATCCTCCTCTGCTTTCTTATCTTGAAGTGCAAGCCTCATATTATAGTAGCAATATACCATTTTTTCTAACCTACTATATGAGAGCCTGTTTCGTTGTTTGGTGTGTATGAGTGCGAAAGTGCTCCAGTTTCTTTCACAAGCTGATGATGACGTCGTTTGTGATAAAACTTTGATGGCTAACTTCCTCACAGTAGGCGCATCACTCCCATACATGATCCACCATTCACCTGAAATGAAAAATTTGTTTGTGTAAGTGTAACTATAAAAATAAATAATTAAGTTAATCTAACTAATACAAGTAAATTGTATACTCACTAGGAGACATTCGTGATCTAGCGGCCTTTGCAGCTCGCTCTCCGAACATTTTCCGGGCATCTTTAAAATATGTTAACTAGATACAAATACAATACAAATTATACAATATCAATCAAATATATAATTTAAGACAATCAAATTCTATAAAGTATTAATATTTTTCGTAAGGATTCTTATGGGCCTTATGACAAATTATTTTTACCTCATTTCCAAATTGGCCAACTTCTGGTGAATAAGGATCCAATTTGGAGAATACGTTGTGCACAGCCCGAATAAGTTCACCATCATCTCCAACGCCAGGTCTATATTGATAGCAAGAATTCAAATAATAGGCTGCAATCATGCATCAAGTAAATATAGAAATATATAATTAGTAATTTAGTTTATTAATTGAAAGCTAAATCAATTAAAAAAAATGCGGAACCAAAATAACAAATAAATTATTGGGTTACCTGCTGCGTGCAAATCGTGTTGTAACGTTTTAAACCATCGATCATTGATGATTTTTATTACCTACCGTGCACCCTGTTTTTTTTCTAGTTCTTCCTTCACGACACGCATCAACTCATAAATTGATCCCATTGTAGGATACACTTCTGTGTCGACAATACGTAAAACTACGTAGAGAGGTTCAAACAGACCGCACACCTTATGCACATGTTGCCAAAAAGAGTGATCAAGAACTATATTTTCAACAGTGATGCCTGCATCTGAACGCCGGAAATTGCTACGACCCCAATCATCACTGGTGAACAATTGCTTCAGCCCCATCATCTTACCATACAAACTATCCAATGTAATATAGTTTGTAGCAAATCGGGTGGCACCAGGACGAACAATATCTCCCTTCGTGATCTCTCTCATCTTTGCCAAAAACCAGTTATGGTTGTAAATATAATTCGTGATCATTCTGGCTTTTTTAATCACATTAGCAACCTGCTCTTTCTTCCCCATCTCTTCAAACATTAAATCAATGCAATGTGCTGCACACGACGTCCAGTACACATTGTATTTGTTCATTAACTTCTTACCTGCTTTGACAAATGCGGAGCCATTGTCGGTCACAACTTGAACAACATTCTCCTCTCCAACCTCCGTGATTACATCCTTCAGTAGCCCATAAATATATTTATGATCCTTTATGCAATCTGAAGAATCAACAAACTTAAGGAATACCGACTTCCCTCTTGAGTAGGCCGGCCATGAAGTTAATGATAGACAGTTTGGTTGGACCTGTCCAACCATCGCACATGATTGTGCAACCATAAGTTGCCCAATCAGTCTTCAATTTGTTAACATGCTCTTGCATTTCTTGAAACTCCTGGTCCAAAAATCCGGTGCGTATCTGATAGGGTGTTGGAGGTTCTACTCCTACTCCTGCCTGTTGACATCCTATCACCAAATTTTTGAAATGATGAGATGCTGCTTTTGAAGGAGGAACATTTTCATATATGAAGAACTTGCTGATCAAGCGTTGCATCCCATCTTTGATTGACCCTCCGGAAAAGAGATTTTTAACACTCTTTTGGCGTGCTTGAGCTGCCATGTACAACCTTGGTGCTACTGGAGGTGTTGGTCGTGATTCCCTCATGCTTGATCCTCTTCGCATCTGTGCACCACTACTAGACCCAGAACCTTGTCCCCTGTTTGGGACTTTATGTAAGTGTTCCCTCTCCCATTCTGCTGCTCTAGAGGCTCGAACTGCAGCTCGAAATTCTCTTCGCTCTTGAGGCCCCATATCATCATTATGATCCTCATCATCATCACTCAGCTTAATCTGACCTTGTCCTCGAAGCTCTTCTCTGAGCTCTTTCATCCTTTGTATTTTTTTGCTTTTTTGGTGTTGTTTGTGTTGCATCCCTGCAATAATGAATTGTTTCACTTCTGGTGGGACACTATTGCATCGCTGCACATTGTGTCCAGGATCCATACCACTAAGGTGGTATTTCAAGCGTGTCACTACAGCACCCTTCATTACAAGGCCACAATATTTGCATATTGAACCTTGTCTGCCACCCGGTAGTAGATCGGCATGATCCCAAGCTGGATCACGTGATCTCCCTCCACTGGCCATTGAATTCTAAATTCCTAATAACAAAAAGACATACACAGTAACACAAGAACAATAACAATTAACAAGACAGTTAAATTCTATATTAATATCATATCAGTATATCACCAAGAAATTAATATCATATTAGTTATTAGCTTATTACTAATTAATAATTTCATATCATATTGATATTACGGTTATTACCAATTGGCAATTCCATATTACTAATTTGTAATTTCATTTCCATATTAGTATATTACTAATTTTATATTAATTATTAATTTATTACCAACTCCATATTAATTTCACTAATTCTAAATTACCAATTCGGCAATTCCATACATGATACATATTAGATTCATACTATTAACAAATCATACAAATTCCATATTAATTATTAACAAATCATACCAATTCCAATTCCATATCATATCACCACTTTCAACTTCCATATCAATATTTATATATCTTACAAATTACACAAATTATACAAATCAAAATCAACCTAAAATTATACAATCAATTCCAAAATTATACGATTAAAGATTCAAAATTAACCTAAAATCATACAAATTATACAAAACAAAGTCAACCCAAAATCATACAATTAATTATAAATCTATATAAATCAAGTAATCAACCCAAGAATATATATCATGTATGTGATTAAAAAAATACTTAACCGACCAACTATATGTGATTTATAAAAATACAGAATAAACTCAAATTTCAGTATTTCACCAACGGACTAACCCCATTATTCAAATTTCAGATCCAAAAATTTCAATTATATGGACTAATATTCATATGCTCATCAATTCATCATCAGCTCATACTTGTGTCTATTACTCTATGTCGATCAGTGGAGGGTATTCTATAATATTCAACAT
>QANW01001990.1:203180-239975 GCA_003254865.1 Dryas drummondii | reverse complement strand
CTTGGTGGAGGGGAGGGAGGAGGTCGGGCTGGGTTGAGGGGAAGGAGGTGGGCTGGGTCGGGGCTGGAGGAGGGTGCGACGGGGAGGCTACGTGGGTGGCCAGTGGGTGTGGTCGGGTGAGGGAGATGAAGGGGGGGTGTGTGTGTTTTTTTTTAGTCTGTTGATGGGGTGTACAAAAGAGAAAAAATAGAGTTGGGGGTGTGTTGGGTGAGGGGTGAGTGTGTCTTTTCTTTTGATTTTTGAATTTTTTTTTTACAAAAGGGTATGCAAAAAGAAAAAAAAGGGTGTGCAAATAGCAGCCCTCTTAAACAAAAAACATTTATGACTCTTAAAAAAAAATGACAAAGGAGGAAAAAGGCATTTAAGGGAAATAAAAAAATTCATTTTTGAAAAAAAAAAAAAAAAAAAAAAAAAACTTGCTAATCAAGCAAAATAAGGAAATTTGCTTAGTTGGAGACTAGTCAAAGGGTTAAACTCAATAAAAATAAAGAGAATGGGTTTGAGCTAAGAAAAGAGGTATATCAAAGGGTTAGCCATAATTTACTATGAGTTTCTTCTTGAAAGAAATGGATATCAAGAGGTTTCAACTAATTTACTATTGTGTGAACATAATTGTATAAGGATGTTCTGATATATATAGGATGCGCATTATGTATCCCAGTACAATATCTAGGTCTAGACCAAGTCCTGACGACCCAGATGCTCATGAGAGAAGGCCATTTTACATGAGTACAAGTAGGTATATTAATTAACTAATTTAACCATCGATTGAAATTTCATCAAATATAAGTAAAATAATTTACATGTCAATCACATATATTTCCTATATTGATCAAATAAATAATACATATATAATAATAGTTCAAATCACATCAATATATTCTCGACAGATTTTCAAAAATTTACCTAGCTAACTCAAATATAATTTTTACCTACAATGAATTGCATACAAATTTCCTAGGTTTTAATTTACATACATGGGTACCTGCAACAATTTAATGGCCCAAATTATTATAGAACCTATAAAAAAACTTACAAATAAGTATGTTAATGGAGCATCATACTCAACAAACAAAGTACCTACAATTAGACAAATGACATACATTAATTTAAACAAAGTTGCCAACCAATTAATATGCTCATCATTTTAGATCAGCGTAGCTATACAACTCTATAAACTATAACAAATTACACGAAATACTATATGAATTGCTTAATTTCACTGAACATGAATAGTACTTTTTATGGATCGGTGATTGATCAATTGAATTATTCAAGGTTAATGGAAAATAGAAATACTAGCGTATTAGATTGGAAATTTTATGGAAAAAAAAAAAAATTAGGTCCCGTTCAATTAAGAAGGCATATCGATCGATCATTTTATCTCTTTACTTGGAATTCGTATAATAAATTTCTCAAATTATGAAATTGGGCATGTTTTTATACTAGGTCGAATGAGCTTCACCTCTTGGCTATTCTAGTGGCAAACAAGTGAAGGATCGTGAGTAGGAATCAATTCTGAAAAGGATTTGGCATAGCTCGGTGTAAACCGTGAGTGGATCTTGTTTTATAAATGTTTTATGCAATTTATGATTATTTATTTAAGAAAATTATTTAATTGTTGCATGCTAACTTAATTGAGGGATTTAAACAAGCTAGTGCAAGTTTATTCATTTTGAAAATAGGAAAATAATAATGATTTACTCACTACAAGAAAAATATATTTGAGCGACGAAACTTTGGGAGACGAACTAAAATTCGTCGTCCAAAGCAACTTTGGGCGACGAACTAGAAAATTTGTCGCCTAATCCCATCCAGGTTTGGGCAACGAATATAATGTTCCTCGCCTAAAGGTACTTATTTTTTTCGCCTCAAATCACGCGCCAAAACGATAGTTGATCCATACATTGGGCGACGAATACGTAA
Organism: Dryas drummondii; assembly: GCA_003254865.1. Classification (NCBI taxonomy): domain Eukaryota; kingdom Viridiplantae; phylum Streptophyta; class Magnoliopsida; order Rosales; family Rosaceae; genus Dryas; species Dryas drummondii. The sequence continues at coordinate 238,049 of QANW01001990.1, read as the reverse complement.
GTTCGTCACCCAAAGTGACTTTGGGCAACAAACATAAAACTTCCTCACCTAAAATGACTTCAAGGTTATATTTCGTCGCTCAAAGTCATTTTAGGCGAGGAAGTTTTATGTTCGTCACTTTGGGCGACGAACTTAGGTATTCGTCGCCCAATGTATGGGCGAGGAACATGCATATTCCTCGCCCAAAGTCTCATTGCCTTTTTTTTTTGTACAATTTTATGTAGGTTATATTCATATAATGCGATCGTGTTTCTATTAATCCAAACCGTTTAATTTTTAATTCCTCACTCAATGATCATCATTGCAAAAAATTAGCTCAATCGGAGATGTAAAAGTTACGTAACGGTGCTTAAATTTATGAACGATCGTGAATTTTCTAATACTAATCAATCGAGTAGATGAATTCTGATTTGGCCGATTTTTTGCAGGGATGATCTTTCAGTATAAACGAATAAAATGAACTGTTTCGATTGTTGAAATCACATTGTAGTCTTCACAATTATTGAATCGACAAAGTTTCAACGAAAAAGCTAATAAAATTATACTCTTCAAGTGTATTTGTATGTAGAAGCTCACTTTTCTATTGTGTTTTTAACGATCCAAACCGATCATTTCTTAGTGCCCCACTCAAAGATCATCCATGCAAAAAATTATCTCAATCGGAGATTTAAGTTAGGTTTGGCGTTTAGGGTGTATAAACGATCGTGATTCTTATTATAATAATTGAACGGGTATATGAACTCCGATTTGACCAATTTTTTGCAGGGATGATCTTTGAGTATCAACATACATGATGAACCGCTCTGATCGTTGTAATCTTGTTGTGCTCTTCATAATTATTGAAACGACAAGGTTTCAATGAAAGAGTTAATAGAATTTTATTCTTCAAATGTATAAACCGTTCTTTTATATATAGAATCTCAAATATCGATCGTGTTTTCAATGATCCGAATCGTTCATTTATTAGTTTTTCACTCAAAGATCATCTATGCAAAAAATTAGCTTAATTAGAGATGTAAAAGTTAAATATCGGAGTTCGAACACATAAATGATTATTGCCTACTAATAAAGGTTTGGGCGATGAAACATTTCCTCGTTCAAAGTTACTTTAGGCGAGGAATGTAAATTTCGTCACTCAAAGAGACTTTGGGCGACGAATATTAGTATGCGTCGCCAAAAGTCATCTTAGGCGACGAAATGTGCAGTTTGTCGCCCAAAATCTCATTGCCTTTTTTGTGTATAATTTTATGTATGTAATCATATAAGATGCGATCGTGTTTCCAACGATCCGAACTGTTCATTTTTTAGTTCCCCACTTTAAAATCATCCCTGCAAAAAATTAACAAAATCAGAGATGTGTAAAAGTTAGGTAACGATGCTCGAACTTATGAACGATTGTAAATTTTCTAATACTAATCGAACGAGTAAATGAATTCTGATTTGACCGATTTTTAATATAGATGATCTTTGAGTATAAACGAATAAAATGAATAGCTCAGATCGTTGAAATCATATTGTAGTCTTCACAATTGTTGAATCGACAAAGTTTCAACAAAAAAGCTAATAGAATTATACTCTTCAAGTGTATACGTATGTAGAAGCTCACTTTTCTATTGTGGTTTGAACGATCCGAACCGATCATTTCTTAGTGCCCCACTCAAAGATCATCCATGCAAAAAACTATCTCAATCAGAGATGTAGAAGTTACGTTTGGCGTTTTGGGTGTATGAACGATTGTGGTTCTTATAATAATAATCGAATTGGTAGATGAACTCCAATTGGACTGATTTTTTGCACGGATGATCTTTGAGTATGAACATAGATGATGAACGGCTCTGATCGTTGTAATCACGATGTGGTCTTCACAATTATTGAAATGACAATATTTCAATGAAAGAGTTAATGAAATTTTATTCTTCAAATATATAAACCATTCATTTATATATATAATATCATATATTGATTGTGTTTTCAAAGATCCAAATCGTTCATTTATTAGTTTCCCACTTAAAGATCATTTATGCAAAAAATTAGCTCAATCAAAGTTTTAGAAGTTAAGTATCGGAGATTGAACTTATGAACGATCATGATTTTAATAATGATAATCGAACAACTAGATGAATTCCGATTTGACTGATTTTTTGTAGGGATGATCTTTTAGTGAGGGACTAATAAATGAACGGTTCGGATCGGTAAAATTAATAAATTGATTATATAAAATTAACAACATAATTGATTATGTAAAATTAACAACATAATTGATTATGTAAAATTAACAACATATTTAGTTATTTAAAATTAATTATTCATACAGCTTTTAGGAGACGAAGTGGGAAAATCGTCGCCCAAGACGCTTTTGGGCGATGGAATTTCTTCTTCGTCGCCCAAAAGTTGAAAAATTTGGCGGGGTTAAGCCCGCCATATATTTTAATGTTTAGGTTCGTCGCCCAAGAATGTTTTGGGCGACGAAAATTCTTCGTCGCCTAAGGTTCTCGAAATTTTTAAAATGTTTTCTTTTCTTCTTCTTCTTCTTCTTTTCTATTTTTTTTTTCCTTCCTTCTGTTTTCTTTCATCTCTCTCATTTCTCTAATCTTTTCTCCCAGCCCCAAGCCTGCCCATCCCATCCCCGTCGATCCCCGCCCAGCCCCAGCCTTACCGTCGCTTCGCCGCTGCATCTCTCGCTTCCCCTCGTCGCCGATCGCCCAAAAATCTCTCTCCCGAAACCCACCCCCTCCTCTTTCTCTCTCCCCGAAACCCACCCCTCATCTTTCTCTCCCCCCGAAACCCTCCCTGGCTTCCTCTTTCTCTCTTTTTCCCCTCACCCTGCCACCTCCCTCGATTCCCATTCCTATCCCCACTAGCAACCCCTACCCCGACCAGCAACCCCACCGGAACCCAGCTGCAGCAAACCCACCCGATTGTGGGTTTTTGGTGGGTTTTTTTTTTAAATTTTTTTTTATTTTGGTGTTTTTTGTTTTTTTGTTTTCTGTATTTTCTGCTCATTAGCTTTAGCTTTTTTTTTTTTTCAGAGGGATCAAGTGCAGGTGCCCAGGGGAATAGTAATACCCAGGGAAATTTTTCAGGTCAGACTTAAGACTCAATCGCTCTTTTAATGTTATTTGGCTGGTGTTTTTAATTTTTTGTTCTTAAATTTGTTTATTAGTGTTGAATAAATTAGTTTAATCATGATCATTGTTCTTAGGGAAATTAGTTTGCTGATATTTTCTTATGCTAGATAACAAATTAGTTTTCATATAAAATTAGTTAGTTTTATATTTTTTTAATTATAAAATTTATTAGGTAGTTTGTATGTAGATTAGTTGGTTTGTTAGTTTTTAAATATAAAATTTAGTTTAATTACAAAATTTAAATTAATTAGTTTGAGAAATATAATTTAGTTATAAGATGGAAGGCGATGGAGTCAGCTCCCAATGATGTAGTTCAGCTATCCTTGAGTACTGGGAGCCCCTCTATGCCACGGAGGGCCCGTCGATCTCACCGCTCTAGTCAAGTCACCTCTTCCGCTTCATCTACTGCGACGTCATCCACTGCGACGAGGGGACCATGTAGTGGGTTGAAGTCCTCTCGGATTGTGCGCAATACTGGGGCGCGGATTCCAGTCATGTGTGTGCAAAACGGCCAACGACCGTTAGATCCTAACGTTGACAGTTTGTTCTCGCACGATGTGGGGGCTATTATCCGTACCGAGTGCGCCATGGTTGCAGCCACTTGGAAAAAATTGCCGGCAGAGGTTCAACACAAAGTGATCCGCTCCATCTCAGTGAGTATATAGCTCAATAATTAATTCAAAACGATAAATTTAATCATTCATAACAATCTAATATTTTTTTCAGATTAACTTTGATATTCAGATGGATGATCCCCTCACCGTCACGTACATGACAGATTTACTCATCAAGTCCTACAGGCAGTGGAAGCACGAACTACACGTGCATTTCAAGGGATTTTTGTCGGCAGTTGAGGCATTGGCGAACCCCCCTATGGAGTTGGTAGAGCGGTCTGACCAGTGGCATTTCTTGTGCGATCATTTCATGAGCCCGTCGTTTTTGGTACGTTTTATCATTTTAAGACTTTAAAAAATCGATTATTGTTTTGTTATTCTATTATTGCATATATACACTAACACATTTATAATTTGGCTAATATTCAACAGAAGAAGTCGGTCGCCAACGCAAACCGGAAAGGGAAGCCGTTTAACCATCATAGTGGTCCAACGCCCATCTCATATTGAGTGGAGTCGCGACGTCGGGTACGTCATTATTTAATTTAATACATATCTATTCTTTAATATTATTTGAGTCTTTGACAAAATTATTTTCTTTTTCAGCGTGGGTCGCAATTCCCGGAGATAGACACTTTCGGGGATATCTATGTTCATCCCGGTTGTGATGCGGTCAAGGCAAAACATGTTAATTTTTTATATTTTAATTTTTTTCACAATTTTTAATATTTATTTTTCTAATTGGTTACTTGTATATATAATATTTTGAAGGATGAGATGGTGGCCAACTCGAGAATATATTTGGAGAGCTTGGCCGAGCAGCATCCTCCGGGTACTCCGTTGGAGTCGATTCCAGTACCTGATCCTGATGTCAGACTTCGTATTATGATAGACTCATTGAGTGTTAGGCCCGGTAAGGAAATTAATACGCGGCATGAGATATGGGTGGATTTGTGATGTTTGATCCTCGTCTTCGTCTTCATCTTCTTCTCAGCCATCTGCAGTCGTCGCAAGGTTGTCCGCTCAAGTGAAGAAGTTGCAGGAGGACTTATGAGTTGAGAGAGCGGAGAACGAGGCGTTGTATGCTGCATTGACCAAGGTGATCCCTGGGTTTGTCCCGCCACCATCTTCTCATCAACCTCCGTCATATATGAATGATGATGATGCTACTGGTTTAGAATAGATTGACTATTAAGGTTATTACTACTTTGTATGAAATTATAATTTTGCTAATTTGTGTTAGTAAAAATTTATTAAATAAAAAAACTTATAAATTGTGTTAATTTGTGTTCTATTATATAGGTTTTGGATAAAAAGAAAAAAAAATTACAAAAAAAAAAAATAAAAAAAAAATAATTAAGAAAATATTTGGGAGACGAATATTTTCGTCACCCAAAGTCGCATAAGCTGACAAAGGCATAAGTTCGTCGCCCAAAGTCGCTTTGGGCGACGGAATTGGTCGTCGCTTAAAGTTACTTGGGGCGACGAACATATTATTTTCGTCGCCCAAAGTCACTTTAAACGACGACCAATTTCGTCGCCCAAAGCGACTTTAGGCGACCAGCATGTCATTCGTCGCCCAAAGTTAACTCAGGAGACGAGTTTGGTTCGTCTCCCCATGTATCTTTGGGCGACGGAAATAATAGATTCGTCGCCCAAGACTTTGGGCGTCATGGTTTGGGCGACAAAATTCTCGACGAAGTTGGTTCGTCGCCCAAAAGTTTGAGTGACGAAATTTGACTTTGGGCGACGAAACAGGTTCGTCGCCTAAAGTGTTTTTTCTTGTAGTGACTAATATTGTTTGGAGTCTTAAATTTATGATTAAATAACTTGGTATTTTCAATTAATGATTTATGAGATGTTTTGGAAATCTATTGAATTGCATAAGTTCGAAAATCATTTGTTAAATAAATATTTTGATATGAGTAAATGATGAGTTTAGGGTTGCATTACATGAGTTTCATGTGGATAGTTTCTGGAAATGATTTTTGGAATTTTTTTGGGAAAGTTTCATTATTAAATTTTCATCCTTTGGAAATGATTTTGATTGAGCAGCTTTCATGATTTGAAAATGATTCATTAAGCGAATTTATGAAAGAGTTATATTTCAATTTTCGTATATGAATGAGTATCTTACTGAGCAGTGAATTTTTGAATAAGGAAAGCGGTTTCAAACCATCACATTAGTACCCCCCTGACAGGTACATATTTGCTCTACACTAGCCTAAAGATGTCTCGGCGGAGTATGACTAGCATTACATACTTACTTTGCACTTGCCTAGTCGGCGGTGTATGAACAACATTATATATTTGCTCTGCATTTGCCTAGTCGGTGGTGTATGACCAGCACTACATAATTGCTCTGCACTCACCTAGAGATGACTTGGCGGTGTATGACCAGCATTATTAGCTCTGTGTACATGTATGACCAGTTTTTCCACGGGTACCAGTGTGGCTTGAGGTTTTAGTTTGTGGAGTATTTTGAGAACTGAATTTACATCAGTAAATATTTTAAATGATAGTTTCAATATAATATTGCGTTTTTATTTCAGATATTTTAATAGTTTTACTACTTGAGAGTATTATTTGTTCTTCAGAGTTCGATTTACAGTTTTGAGATGATTTAAAAATAGATTTGAGAAATGGTTTTAAAACTTGGGGATCTTTAAAGAAATGAGTTCAAAGTAAATGAGCAGTTTTACAAATGGTTTTCAAGGATTTTGTTTTAAAGTTTATTTTTGTCCACTCACAGAGATTATTCTCACGTTTTAGTTTTTTTTACGTTTCCCCTCAGGTTTTAGAGATCGCTGAGGTCAGACTGCACCATGTCGAGACATTAGTTTTCCCTACCATTCGTCCGTCAACATTTTTGGCATAAAGTTTTTGTCTTTTTTGTTTTTATGTATATTGATGTTATAAAAATTCTATTTAGTTATGCTATGTTTAAATTCAGATACAAATTTGGAATTGCAGTAAAGATTAGCAGGCCTAACACCTGGTTGGTATTGGACTTCACAGGGTCACTCCGGGTTCTAGGGTGCAATCTGGGGACGGTCCTGTCAGCTTGATATCAGAACATTAGGTTAAATTCAGCAAAAAGGATGTTTTCAGCCTTTGTTAAGAATATTTAAATTCTGCATTTTATTTTGCTGCCTCTTTTAGCTACTCTTAGGTTTTTTCTCTCTAGCCTTTTGGTTATTTCTTTTGAGAGAAAAAATGGGAGCTTGTCTTTTATTTTAAGATTTTCCTTTAAATTATATGAGCACTTAGTATTTATTTCTTCTCTTCTATCTCTTATTGTCCTTAATTTACCTTGTGCACTTTATTTACTTTATGAAATTCTAGTTAATATTTCTCTTTTATTCTCTAGTATTTACTTTATTTACCTTGTCTTTTGGGTGTGAATCTCATGGGATTCTAAATCTCCTGACCAAGGTAGAGGAGGATATTCCCCTATGAGATGACCGCTATTTCCTATTAATCAGCAATTTCCCCCATAGATCTTGTGTTGTTCCCCCTCTTTCCCTCCCATTTTATTGTCTCTCTCTCTCTTGGTGACACATGTTCAACACTTTAGATATTTTTACAAAGAAATTTCCTAACTTCCTCACAAGCCCTAACTTTTTGCCTATATAAAAGATGTTTTTAGCCTTTGTTAAGAATCTTTAAATTCTGCATTCTATTTTTCTGCCTCTTTTAGCTACTCATAGGTTTCTTCTCTCTAGCCTTTTGGCTATTTCTTGTGAGGGAGAAGATGGGAGCTTGTCTTTTATTGTAAGAATTTCCTTTAAATTAATATGAGCACTTTGTATTTATTTCTTCTCTCTCTTCTCTTTTATCTCTTATTGTCCTTAATTTACCTTATGCACTTTATTTACTTTATGAAGTTCTAGTTAACATTTCTCTTTTATTCTCTAGTATTTACTTTAGTTACTTTTTATTTTGGGAATGAATCTCATGGGATTCCAAACCTCCTCATCATGAAGGTAAGAGGAGGATATTCCCCCATGAGATGACCTCTATTTCCTATTATTTAGCAATTTCCCCCATAAATATTTAAGTTTATTATAAAAAGTCTTGTCTTTTCTCTAAGAGGAGCCCCTTTCACCACAAATGCCATGTATTTGTGGTAGTTAGGAGAAACCCTCTACATTAATGCTTGGTTTTTAAATATACATAACAAATACCTTTGATTCCATGTTGTCCCTTAAACTTGGTTCACTTGGAAGGCTTAGGGTTTGTTCTTCCCTAAGCAAGACAAGAATTTTACCATAGAAATTACATTTTTTGAGCTTCAAAGAGAAAAATCCTTGGTGAGAGCATCTTGGTGAGAGCATCAAAGTGATTTTTGGTGCTCTCCTTTTTGAAAAAGAGTTAAATAGTAGTGAGGGCCATCAAGTGGGGGATTGGATTCCGAAACCTTGGTCGTTTATTCCATTGTTTCATCTCCAAAACCCTAAATGTGCTAAATTCCTAGTTCTTTCTCTCTAGATCTATTTAGTTTTAAAGTCTTTGGCATTTTACCTTCTTTTTTTGTTTGTATTTATTTCCTTGCCTTATATTTTAGTTGCATATATTTTGTTTTAGTTACCTCAAAAATCAACCATTCACTTCTTCAACTAGGTTAGATTTGAGGTAATTAATTTAAATTTAAACTTAAGTGTATCTCTTTCTTAAACACTCCTTTGGGTTCGACCTCATTAATATACAACCCTTACTACAAGATTCATATACCTGAGATGAGAAAATAAACAAATAAAATTTATCAACAAACTTTAACCCAACATCTAATATGAATTAGCACAACCTGTAAGCAATTGCTAAAATTTCTTCTTTTTGCTCTTATTATGAAGAACCGCCCAGCACCTCTGCTCCCATAGCGAAGGAAAAATGAGAAAATAGTAAAACAAAAAGTGATAATTCTAAGAGAAATAATAAAAAGATGAAATTAAAAATTTGGTTCACTTATTTTATACCTAATTCAATTTTAGTCAACGATCTTTTTTAAGTTCAATTTTGGTCCACTTATTTTATACTTAGTTCAATTTTGGTCCACGATATTTTTTAAGTTATGATTTTAAATCCTTTTTGTTATGTTTTCTTCAATTATAATTGAAGTATAAGTTATATTTCATTATTTTTTAGTCATAATAACCAATTTGGAGTATTAGAATCAAAGAGAATTGAAGTTTGGTGAAGTTTGAAAAATCTGAAAAATTTTCAAAAAAAAATTGGTAATTTTGGTGTCACACCTCAATCCTGAATAAAATCTAATATTTCGGAGTAAAGCGTGACTTACGTCCTAATCATAGATTAATAAAATTATTTATACAGTTAAGACGTGAAATGAAAAGAAAAGAAAAGAAAAGAATATAAAATGATTGAAGAAACTAAGTGAAGTTAAAATGAAAAATAGACTTTATTTAGCAAATTACTGTTCTAAGCGTACCATATTAGATGTTCATCTTCTTATATATTACAATTTATTGATAAACAAACAAAATATAGTACTCCAGCAAATTCTCTAAATTTCTTTTGGGTATTCCACATCATCGGTCATATTTCCGTCACCTGCACGATCTATTAGGGTGTGAGCTTTTAAGGCTTAGTAGGGTTTAGTGATCCCTCATGGCCAGTTATCACATTTAATCAAAGTCTCAGTAAAAAAAAAGAAATACAGATAATGATTTCAATTATATGCAATGAGAATGTGTGTACTCACTCCTTAACCATTCCCGTTGACATATACCCAAGACAAACAGGCCTACACATTTCATACCGTGCATCCTTCCACTGTGGCCCCGAATGTCCCAAGTATGAGCCAACACTCATCCGTCCTTTAAACCCAAATATTTTGAATATTATTAATTCCATGTTTTCTTCAATAATCATGAGATCACCAGGTACATCTCCCTTTCTCCATGGTGTCTCTAATAAATCACGAGATCACCAAGTCCATCTCCCTCTCTTCTTGGTGTCTCAATTAATCATTTTCTTAACCTTATTCACAATCACACTTTCCTTATGCACTTATGATTATGCATGTAGAGATAAACATTAATGTATGTGTAGAGAATTAAATCGTACATTAATAATTATTTAACCTTATGCAATTTAAGTTTATCACAAACTTAAGAAATTTCACAGTGCACACACAAGATTAATAATAAAAGTTTCCTCTCAAATAAAATGAACTTGATACATTTAATAAAGAAATTTCATCGCAAGTAATAAAGATAAATTATCACAAAAAAATCATACAACATGACACAAGGATTAATTGTAATATTGTCCAATCATTGGGGAAATAGAGATCCTACCTTAATTTCTTGAGCACAAGTTCATTCTTGGTCTGTTTCTATGTGTTCGAGTCTAAAAGTTTAAAGAAATATAGTTTAGATATAACTTAATTAAATTTAAATTTATTTCACTCTCTTTTTAAGGAGAGTGTAACTCACACTCTAATATAGAGGTGTCGGATTGACGCAAAATTTGTACCAATGGACTCGTATTGAAAAATAGAGTTGGGAGGGTGAAAATTGGGCGAAAACGGTCGCCGAAAACAGCCGCATGCGCCACCACGCGCCGGCAGTGCGAGTGGAGTGGCTGACCGGTCACTGTTCATCGTCTCTTTAAACAGCCCCTATTTTCCAGATTTTCTAGTTTTTTTTATCTCATTTTTTACTCGACTTTTGACTTATCAAACCTTCACCAAATTGAGAAAACTTATACTTGTTTTAAAGCTCTGCATCAGCTATTTACAACCATATAAAGAACATGAAAAACGGACGGTTAAAACTCAAGTTATAAGACTCGAAAGGGGGCCATACGAACATGCAAATTTTCTGGCAAAATTTCAAGATTTTTCATTTTTCTTGGTTTTTCATTTTTTTTCATTTTCAACCCTCAAAACCTATTCCTATGGCTATAATAAGGTTATAAATGACCTATTATTAGTTTAACAATATTAAACAAAGAGGTATAAACAAAATTAAAAAAAATAAAAGTTTCAAAAGAAAATTGCTAAGGACACCTATGGTTCCTTGAGCTCACATTCCTTCCTATCCTTTAGAGTTAAAAGAGGCTAAAACTTGTGATTCCTACAGTAAAAAGAAAAACACAGAGACTAAAAGATGTTAGTTCAATTATTTAAGTAAAGTCTAAACAACCAAGAAGGATGGAGTTTAACTTTGAACTCTAACCTTCTCAAGTTTCTTCCTTCCCCTTTCTATCCCTTTCCAGTTCACTCACTCACTCACTCTCTCTCTCTCTCTCTCTCTTCCTCTCTCTCTCTTTTTCTCTGTTCAGTTTTGTTGCTCAATAGTATTCTTAAGCACACTTTATAGTCTAATTGGCTTATATATTCAGTTAAGAAGAGATGAATCTAATCATTATTTAGATAAGAACCCATCCCTCTAAAGGAATCATCACCATTGATCAAGGCTTAGGTGTTCTAATTTGAGAAGACTGATGGCGTTGGTGTTATCCCTTTTTTTTTTTTTTTTTTTTTCAACTTGGGCTTTGTATCTTGTAGAAAATTGGGCTAAAAGCCCAAACTTAGAAATGTAGCCCAATGTTTATTTATCTATTTATTATTATTATTATTATTATTTAGGACATTACAATCCACCCACCTAAAAAAAAATTTCGTCCTCAAAATTTAGACGTACCTGTGTCAAAAAATCTCTGGATATTTATTGCGCATGTCATATTCTAATTCCCATGTAGCTTCTTCTACATTCCCATGTTGCCACAAAACCTTGACTAATGGAATGGTCTTCATGCGCGAAACTTGTTCTTTGTGATCGAGTATCTGAATTGGTCGATCTTCAAAAGATACTTGCTCATCAACGCTGAGTTCTCCCCAGTCCAAAACGTGTGCTGGATCCGGTTCATACTTCTGAAGCATAGATATATGAAAAACATTATGGATACTAGAGAGTTGGGAAGGTAATGCTAATCGATATGCTACCTCTCCAATCCGTTCGAGAATTTCAAACGGTCCGATAAATCTTGGAACAAGTTTTCCAGATTTCCCAAACTTCTTGACTCCGCATCGTGGCGAAACTTTGAGAAAAACATGATCGCCCACTTTGTATTCTAGTGGCCTTCTTCGTCGGTCTGCATAATTCTTTTGCCGACTTTGTGCAGTAAGCAAGCGTTGTCTGATAATCTTTATCTTCTTATGGCTTCTTGAACCAAGTCCGGCCTTAACAAAATATCTTCTCCCACTTCAGCCCAACACAAAGGCGATCTACAAGGTCTTCCATAGAGTGCTTCATAGGGTGCCATCCCTATGCAAGACTGGTAGTTGTTGTTATAGACAAATTCTGCTAGTGGTAGGTGGTCTTCCCAGTTTCCTTGAAAATCTAGTATGCATGCCCTCAACATGTCTTCCAAAATTTGAATAGTTCTCTCAAATTGTCCGTCAGTTTGGGGATGAAAAGCGCTACTGAGGTTCAGTTTCGTTCCAAGTGCATATTGTAAACTTCCCCATAATCAAGAAGTGAATTTCGAATCTCTGTCTGAAACGATCGAAATTGGGATTCCGTGTAGTCTTACTATCTCCCTAATGTATAGCTTTCCCAATGTTTCGGTGGAATCAGTAGTTTTTATGAGTAGAAAATGAGCAGATTTGGTTAAATGATCTACAATAACTCATACAGCATCTCGTCCCTTTGACGATCACAATAGACCTGTCACGAAGTCCATTGTCATGTTATCTCATTTCCATTCAGCTACAGGTAGTGGTTGGAGCATCCCTACTGGTTTTTGGTGTTCTTCTTTCACCTGTTGACATGTGAGACACTTTGCAACATAAGTTGCTATTTCTTTTTTCATGCCCTTCCACCAGTGTTGTCGCCGAAGATCGTGATATATCTTAGTGCTACCTGGATGGATGGTGTGGGTAGATGAATGAGCTTCATGTAATACTTCGTCTCGCAATTTCGAGACTTCGGGCACATATATCCTTCCCATGTATCTTAATCCACCATCTTTGGGAACGGTCCATCCTTTATTTTCATCTTATACGGCGAGCTTTTCACGTATGGATTTGTAGAATGCATCTTCTTGTTGCTTTTCAATGACTTTTTCCTTTAAGCTGGGTTGAGCAATTAAATTGCAAAGATAAGCATCATTGTTATTGGCATCAATGTATAGATTATATTTACGAATGACTTCTACAACCTTCCACTTCTGAACCCGTAAGCTTCCCACTGTTCCTTGAGATTTTCTACTCAATGCGTCTGTGACTACGTTAGCTTTTCCTGGGTGATAATGTAGTCCAAAATCATAGTCTTCTAAATACTCCATCCATCTTTGTTGTCTCAAGTTAAGATCCTTTTGCGAGAAAAGGTACTTCAAACTTTTGTGATCGGAATAGAGTTTAAAGCGTTCGCCATATAAGTAATATCGTCATACCTTCAAAGCATGAATAATTGCTGCAAGCTCCAAATCGTGTGCAGGAGAATTCTTTTCATGTGACTTTAGTTGTCGGGAGATATAGGGTATGACCTTGTCATATTGCATTAAGACACCTCCTAATCCTTGTAAGGAAGCATCAGTGTATACTACATAGCCTACACCTTGCACAGGAATGATTAGTACCGGAGCAGTGGTTAATCTCTTTTTCAGTTCCTGGAATGAATTCTTGCACTACTCGTCCCACTCGAACTTTGCCACCTTACGTGTCAACTTTGTCATTGGGGCAGCTAGTCGGGAGAAATCTTTTATGAATCTTCTGTAGTAGCCGGCTAGCCCAAGGAAACTCCGTATTTCAGTGACATTTTTTGGTTGATTCCATTTCAACACTGCATCAACTTTGGAAGAATCTACTAATATACCTTCTTGCAATTCATGAAGTTGAGTCTTCAGCTCCTTAAGCTCTACCGGTGCCATTCGATGTGGAGGTATAGAGATAGGTGATGTGCCTGGATAAACTTCTACGGTGAACTCTATTTCTCTTTTAGGGGGTAATCCGGGCAAATCATCAGGAAATACATATTCGTATACTCGCACCACTGGGATGAATTCAATCCGTGGGCCATCTTCTTTTTCGATGTTGAGGTTAGCAATTAGGCTCATAAAGTCATCCTCTTTTAAGTTAACAGTTAATCTAGGATGGTGAGTTTCCCTATTCCCGTAAAATTTAAATGTTTGTCCATCCGATGTACTTACTGTTACCATTTTTCTCCTACAGTCGATAATAACTTGGTATTGTGTGAGCCAATCCATTCCGAGGATGATATCGTACTCCGACATGTCCATTATCATCAAATCAAAATATACTTTATAACCAGTTATTTCTATCATGCACGTTTTACATATTCTATCGATTTTTCTAGCACCTTCTAATGGAGACCCAATTTTTAGTGGAAATTTCATGAATTCAGATTCTAACCCAAGGATGGATGCAAATGACTTTGAGATGAAAGAATGTGTAGCGCCAGAGTCAAACAATATTTTAGCCCAAGAATTAAATACTAGGAATGTACCTTCCACCATCTCTGGTTTTGTTGATTCCGCCTTGCTCCTATAGCATACACTCTTGCCTAGGTAGGTTGTTCAGAACGTTTTATACCGGGTGGAGGTTTAGGTTTTATTTGAATGGGTTGTCTTCCGGGACGTGGTGGCTGTTGTACCATCGGTGGCCTCCATTGGTTCTGTTGTGGCGGGTATGGAGTACGGTACTGGAATTGAGGTGCGTGAGGAGTCTGGTATGTCTGCAATTGTGGATAGAATCGTTGGGAATGCCCAGCTTGCCCGCAGTGGTAGCAAATTATTGAGTCTCGGTTTACCACATTTGATCTTGGTGGCTGAAGTTGAGAAGGTCCAAACCTTGGACGCTTGCTGCTTGGTCCTCCACTTGCATTCTTATGAATCCAATTTTTCCTTACCTTTGGAGTACTTCGTTTAGCTATAAGTGCTCGATCTACGACATCTGCATAACGAGTTAATTTGAGAATATTCACTTTTTCTTTGATTGCAGGTCGAAGACCTTCCTCAAACCTTTTTGCTTTTGTAGCATCATCAGGTATCATGTAAAGCGCAAAACGTGATAGTTCTTCAAATTTGGCTTGATACTGGACCACAGTCATTTCCCTTTGGAGAAGGTACATGAATTCACGTGCTTTTGCTTCTCGTATAACTGCAGGAAAATATTTTTCAAGGAAGATCCTCTCAAACTCTTGCTAGGTCATATTTTCTGTGTCTTGCATCCCTTGAACTGATTCCCACACTACAACAAAAATGTCGATAGATATCAGTCGTGGACTGATATCTATTTGGGTAGCCGTCTGATATAGCGCGTCGTGATATCTAATGTTCACATTTTAGATATCAGTTTTAAACTGATATCTAAACATTGTTTATATATCATTTTTCTTTTTCAACCTGATGTCCTAAATACAAAATGGATATCTAATTTGATATTATTTCTGATATCTATAAAATCCGAGTATCAATAGTTCTGGTTAATAGATATCATATTTGAGGTAGAATATGATATAAAACCATAGTATCAATATCAGGTTTGAGGTAGAATGTGATTTAAAATCATGGTATCAATATCAGGAATATGGTAAAATCTGATATGTAATCTGGATATTAATATCAGGTATGGAACATGCCTTGATATCTAAACATTATTTATATTAGGTCTGAGAAAGAACCTAATATCATAATAGTATAACATTTCAGTTTTTAGACCAAAACTGATATTGTTTATTATTTCAAGTTTAAAAAAAGGATATGGAATATATGATATTTATCAGTTTTTTTTTCACCTAAAAGGGATATCAATGAATGAAACATACAATTGTGCCTATAATTTGAAATAGTCTGAAATTTGTACAAGTATAAAATCTTTCATTCCCATATATTTCATATTTCAAGTAACAATAACATTCAAAGTACCCAAAAATGAATTACAATACAATATCCAACAAGTAGTTCTATAGTTAAGGAAATACATAATTACTAATTAAGGTATGACTGATGGTACTAATTTAAGGATCCGAAGCAGACAACTTCATCTAGCTAGTGGAATAGAATCATTCACATCTTAAAGTTGTGTTGATTGAGACTAAATATACATAAACTCTTCACATGAACACTAGACCTGCAAAAGCATAATGCAATGGTCTTAAATATTATTGGCTAATATACTGAATAAATTGTCCAAGATTTAAAAACAAAATCACAACAATACACACAAGGAAAGAATCTATACCCAATGTTGTACATACAAAATAAAAAAGTTGATAGTGATGAATATATATATATAAAGGTTTTGACCAAGGTAAAAATGTTGATTGGAAGCATAAGAAATGGAAATAAACTAAGCTTCACCTAATCAGTTAATTCAATTGATTAATATATAACATATTATCTAAAGTACATGACACTCTAATCAAACATGTGTATTCTGGAGGAACAAATGAGGAAAACAAATTCATGGGATAAGTGGCTAAAAAAATTAAAATAAGCATAAAATTCATCATAAAGTTAAAACAAAAAATTTAAATCACCTATGAGGTATGTGGAACAAATCGAAGGTTCTTAGGCTTTAGTGAAATATAAAAGATATGCAGGTCATGTACTACAGGCTAGCTGTCGTGTCATACCTGAGAGATGCAGCCACCAAGTCCCATGCCCTCAAAGAATTGATGGAATATATATATAGCACTACTACAAAATAACTCATCTACAAAATAGATATATAAAACAATAAATTGAAATTGTACATTCCCTATAATACAATAATTGTATTTATAATTTCATTGTGAAAATACACTTAAGCATTAGGAATTATCAAGCTACTAACTATACAACAAAAATTATACTAGAATTGCAACAAATTCTAAAACCAAAGAGTTATACTTATTAATTAGAATAAAACCAAGTTGTATATCAAGTGCCAAGTAGGCCTTAAATAATAAGAAACTTGACAATTGACACTTAGAAACTTTACTTTTCCTTAGCATCTCCAAACAAAGCCCTTTGAGAGTCAAAAACTTCCTTATCACATCTATCTGCATAGACATAAACAAATACTAAGTTAAATGCTAAGTTAAATATTAAGTATCACATTTATCACATTAGCTCAAAACAGTTTAAGGCTGACTGGTTATCACATTTATCTGCATAGATTAAACAAATACTAAGTTAAATACAATCCTTAGTGTATCAAGCATCTAGAATAGCATCAATGTATGAACTTCAAGTTACAAGAAGTCACATAGTCAAAATTACAGAAAAATCTTTTGAGATTTAGTCACATATATATAGCAATTTACAACACCAAAGATTCCACCACAAAGGGCTTAATGTCTCACTAAGTCATTTCCAAAACTCATTAGATGTATAAGAACCCAAAAAAGATAAAAATAAAAATTAAGGAAACTCTTACTGTAAGGTAATAAGTCTTAGTTGGCAAGGTATAAACTCTTTTTGGATGCACCCTCTGCTGCTTTTTGGGGTCTATTTCCTTCCCAAAATTCTTACCAGAATATAAAGGAAAAAGAAAATAGTGTTATCTAAAACATGCAATTGGAGCCACTGATAATGAGTACAATGAAAAAGAAAATAGAGTTCAAATGTGGAAAAAGTTGAAAGAATGGACAAGGTTTCAACATGGGTCATATTCAAATCCAAGGTTCTCAACTGCTCTTTATTTGGGGACTGAGCATTTTGCCTTTATATCTCATTTTCATATCATATTAATTATAGCATTAGTACTACAAAGCCATTAGTGCTTCAAGATTACATCACATGCCATAATCCAGTATTAGCTAGCTAGAACCACAAATAAAGTAGAGGAATATCCAATGTATAAGCACTCACCAAATCTGAATTAAAAAAAAATAAAAAATTTATATCCGCAGCCACAAAAGAGAGGTGCATGATATTATTGTCACTTGTTTATTATGTTAATCCACAAGTATTAAATTGTGGATGGGGAATGATTGTAACAATAGGCAAAAGATCATTAGTACCTAAAAGTCTGTCAATTCTATTCAATATAAAATAAGATTTTATTTTATTTTTGCAATTTATTTTTTGCTGCTACAATAAAATAAGATTTGATTCTAGGGAGAAGTGTCTTTCTAACTATACAAGAAGGTGGAGGTGCCAATTTTCTAAGTCATTGCTTCAGAGTCAAAGTTATGAAGGAATCTTTTTTATGCAGATGAGGAAAATAGGAAATTCAAACAATTTGGACCCCACTAAAAAAGTTTCCACTAAAAAAGTTTTATCATTCATAGCATTTAACAAAACCATAGGTTTTTGAAAGTTGAAGTCAATGATAACACACATGATTCCCCTACTACTTAATAGATTGGGCATTAAAATGGTCATCAATTTTATCAGTGCTTTTGTTATCATAAAGAATCTATCCTGAGTAGGTGGAATGAGTATCAGAAATTGTAAAAGTATCAGGTGGAATGAGTATCAATTTTCCCAAAAAGCACCAGATGAAACATTATACGAATCAGAAAGAAACTTTTACTGTAAGTTAATAAGTCTCAGTTGGAAACTCTTACTCTTACATTATACGAATTAGAAGGAAAAGGTAAAAGATATGAAATAAGGTTGTCCATAACATTTTGGCCTGACCTAAAAGCATCCGACTTTACCCAAGTTCTCAGTTTCTTCATCTGAAGATGAAGAAATGGTCCAACCCACTTCTAATAACTCTTTCTCTCACTCTCCACTATCAAAGGCGTGACCTTGAGCTTGTCATTTTGAGAATAAGTGCTGGGCGACATGATTCAATGAAAGGAAAGAGAACAACTTGAATGCAACAAACAACCAGGAGGATGGGAAGAGACTCACCGCAAGAGAACGAGAATCGGAGGGAAGAATATTAGCCAATTTCCTCAGATTGGTTGAAACCCCCTTGTGAGCAAACTAATTTACCCAAAAATTCAGAAAACATAAACCAGCACAAATACAACTAAATCACAAACCAAATGCTCAATCAAACTAAATAAAAAAATCCAGAAACCAACTAAATGAATTGGGGAAAAAATTAAAAACATGATAAACACTTACCATAACCTGTCGAGAGGATCTTCAAGTGGCAGCGGCGACGGTAAGAGAGAGGCTGGGGTGCAACTGGTCAGGTGAGAAGTGTGTCTGCGAAGGGAGAGGCTGAGAGTCAGAGGGTGAGAGAGAGACAGAGAAGTGAGAGTGACAGAGACAGACGAACTCACTAGGAAGTCTGGGAGTGGCGACAACGACGGCGACGGCAGGTGTGTGAGGCTGAGCTGAGAGAGTTTTTGCGACTACGACTACGACTTGCGACTTGCGACTTTGCGAGAGACAGACAGACAGAGAAGTGAGAACTGACCTAGGTTTTAATTTTTTAGTATATATAGAATTTGTATTTAAGTGTTGGGAGCTAGGTTAAGTCGGAAAAAAATCATTACATATCAGGTATGTTTGGGTGTTAGGACAAAAAAATTATAAATGGTATGTTAAGATATCAGTTGATAGTTTAGATTGATGTCTTTATAAATTCTTAAAAAAAAGGAAATATTATATATCAGTTGAAAAAAACCATGTGATATCTAATAGAGTTTAGAAATCAGCTAAAAAATTAACTGATATTATAATTTTTACAATATCAGTCAATTTCAAATCTGATATAAAATTGGTGATATCTATTGACAATTTTGTTGTAGTGCCACCAATGATATGCTTGTCCCTCAAGATAAGAACTGGCAATAGTTACTCGTAGTCCTTCTAGTACCCACTGATTCATCATACTTCTTTTGATTTGACGTAACCATTCTTCTACTACTATTGGATCTAGTATACCCTTAAAGACAGGGAGTCAAGATTTTCGAAATTCTGCTTGAATTCGCATGACTCGTTCCACTTCATCTTCTTCGTGGCGTCCTCGATTGCTTTCACGAATCTCATTTTCCATGTCTTGAATAGCGGCGATTACTCCATTGTTTCTAGTCAACACGTGGTTCGCATCCTCTGCTTCTCCGGCCATCTTAATAGAATAAGAGTTAATGCTAGTTAGCATTTCTACAAATATAAAATAATTTCCAAACTTATTTACTGCAAATATATATATAATCTATAACCACACCACAAAAAGAGTAAACAAACATTTAATATTATATTTAGAAATCCAGGTATCTTGTTTTTTTAGACTTTGTCATCTTTTACAACTCCTACCCTCTATTTTCATTATCCTAATATCTAAGTCAAAAATATTTCCAAAACATTCCCCAAAATATTTCCAGTTGCCAAAATCAACCCCCTTAAATACGGTCATGTTTAAGTTAATTTCTAGTGCTCTCCATCCTACTCGTCGTCAGAACTATCATCTGTGACTGGTGGTGGGGGTGTGTGGCGCTCGCCACAAGCTAACTCTGTAGAAATCTCTGACACAGGTGGCACTGCTGCTATAGGTATTGCTTCCATAACCTGTTGTTGTGCATGTAAATTTTGTGCTACTGCTATCTCACGGAAAATCTCATAAATCTCATCATCCATAGCCAACTCTAATGCCCCAACTAAAGCCCGAGCCTGTCCTCTTACACTGTGTCGAACCATTTCCCTTTGAGATTCTGGTGCAAGGTGAGGAAACAAAATTAAGATATCTCTAATCTCATTAATCAGAAAGTTACGAGCATCCTAATTGACCGCTTCATCATATACCGCTTGGTTAAGAGGAGCTATCCCCTCAGGACCGATGCGATAACCCCCCCCCCCATCTATCCATTCCTTCAATTACTTCCATACTGTCAACATAATTAATTTGTCCACAGGGTTAGTAGAACATAAACAAATAAATATTGAATGCAAACAACAAACAAAAATCAATCATATACATACATATATTATTTCTTTTACCTTTTAAATCGTAGATGAAATATAATCCTACTCAATTTGTCCCATTTCTCAAACCTATAAGCTCTGATACCAACTTGTCACACCTCAATCCTTAATAAAATCTAATATCTCGGAGTGAAGCATAACTTACGTCCTAATCGTAGATTAATAAAATTATTTTTACAATTAAGACGTGAAAAGAAAAGAAAAGAAAAGAAAAGAAAAGAAAAGAAAATAATATAAAATAATTGAAGAAATTAAGTAAAGTGAAAATAAAAAATAGACTTTATTTAGCAAATTACTGTTCTAAGAGTACCATACTAAATGTTCATCTTCTTATATATTACAATTTATTGATAAACAAACAAAATATAGTACTCCAGCAAATTCTCTAAATTTCCTTTGGGTATTCCACATCATCTGTCATATTTCCGTCACCTGCACGATCTATTAGGGTGTGAGCTTTTAAGGCTCAGTAGGGTATAGTGATCCCTCAAAGCCAGTTATCACATTTAATCAATGTCTCAGTAAAAGAAAAGAAATACAGATAATGATTTCAATTATATGCAATGAGAATGTGTGTACTCACTTCTTAACCATTCATGTTGACACATACCCCAGACAAACAGGCCTACACGTCCCATACCGTGCATCCTTCCACTGTGGCCTCGAATGTCCCAAGTATGAGCCAACACCCGTCCGTCCCTTAAACTCAAATATTTTGAATATTATTAATTCCATTTTTTCTTCAATAATCATGAGATCACCAGGTACATCTCCCTTTCTCCATGGTGTCTCTAATAAATCACGAGATCACCAAGTCCATCTCCCTCTCTTCTTGGTGTCTCAATTAATCATTTTCTTAACCTTATTCACAATCACACTTTCCTTATGCACTTATGATTATGCATGTAGAGATAAACATTAATATATGTGTAGAGAATTAAATCGTACATTAATAATAATTCAACCTTATGCAATTTAAGTGTATCACAAACTTAGGAAATTTCACAGTGCACACACAAGATTAATAATAAAAGCTTCCTCTCAAATATAATGAACTTGATATATTTAATAAAGAAATATCATTGCAAGTAATAAAGATAAATTATCACAAGAAAATCACACAACATGACACAAGGATTAATTGTAATATAGTCCAATCATTGGGGAAATAAAGACCCTACCTTAATTTCTTGAGCACAAGTTCCTTCTTGGTCCGTTCCTATGTGTTCGGGTCAAAAAAGTTTAAAGAAATATAGTTTAGATATAAATTAATTAAATTTAAATTTATTTCACTCTCTTTTTAAGGAGAGTGTAACTCACACTCTAATTTAGAGGTGTCGGATTGACGCAAAATTTGTACCAATGGACTCGTATCGAAAAATAGAGTTGGGAGGGTGAAAATTGGGCGAAAACGGTCGCTGTAAACAGCCGCACGCGCCACCACTCGCCGGCGGTGAGAGTGGGGTGGCTGGCCGGTCACTGTTCATCGTCTCTTTAAAACAACCCTTGTTTTCCAGATTTTCCAGTTTTTTTATCTTATTTTTTACTTGACTTTTGACCTATCAAACCTTTACCAAATTGAGCAAACTTATACTTTTTTTAAAGCTCTGCATCACCTCTTTACAACCATATAAAGAACATGAAAAACGGACGGTTAAACCTCAAGTTATAAGGCTCGAAAGGAGGCCATACGAACATGCGAATTTTCTGGAAAAATTTCCAGATTTTTTTTTTTCTTGGTTTTTATTTTCTTTCATTTTCAACCCTCAAAACCTATTCCTATGGCTATAATAAGGTTATAAATGACCTATTTTTAGTTTAACAATATTAAACAAAAAAGTATAAACAAAATTAAAAAAAATAAAAGTTTCAAAAGAAAATTGCTAAGGACACCCATGGTTCCTTGAGCTCACCTTCCTTCCTATGCTTTGGAGTTAAAAAAGGCTAAAACTTGTGATTCCTACAGTAAAAAAAAAAAACACAGAGACTAAAAGTTGTTAGTTCAATTATTTAAGTAAAGTCTAAACAACCAAGAAGGATGGAGTTTAACCTTGAACTCTAACCTTCTCAAGTTTTTTCCCTCCCCTTTTTGTCCCTTTCCAATTCACTCACTCACTCACTCTCTCTCTCTCTCTCTCTCTCTCTCTCTCTCTCTCTCTCTCTCTCTCTCTCTCTCTCTCTCGCTCTCTTCTTTTTCTCTATTCAGTTTTGCTGCTCAAGAGTATTCTTAAGCACACTTTATAGCCTAATTGGCTTATATATTCAGTTAAGAAGAGATGAATCTAATCATTATTTAGATAAGGACTCATCCCTCTAAAGGAATCATTGTTCACTTGAGTATCTCAATAAAAAAAAAATTGCTCAGAGGTACCTTAATTACTAATTTTGCACACCCCGGTACCTCCGTCAACTTTTTCGTCTGAAAACCGTTAACTGCCTACGTGGCGTGCTGACATGGTTTTAAAAAAAATGCCACGTGGATAAAAAAATAATAAAAAATTAAATAAACTTTAAAAAATTGAAATAATGATTAAGAAAACTAAAAAAAAAATAAAAACCCAATAATTAAATTAATTGAAAAAAGAGCTGAGAAGAACCCAGCAACCTCGCATCCCCGATCATTCCTCCCTCTGCCTCCCCTCTACGGCCACCAGCTCCACCCCTCCCCTTCCTTTCCCTTCCCTACCACCTTCACTGTAGATCGCGTCAACCACCTAATCTCCCACTTCACAATGACACTGACCAACAACAAAACCCAACCTCTCCTTCTGACCCATCAGACTTCTTCAAATTCTCCACAGACCCAAATGGGTATTCACCCATTGACACCGTACGTTCTTTTCTACGGAAAATCCATCCCTTACGCAGAACCCATTTCCATTCCGACCCGAAAGCCTCAAATCAACGACCCATTTTGCTCCAGATCCGAATCTTTGAGATTTTCACACACCTTTAATTCTCACTCGCATTTCTCACCAGCTCGTTCCGATTTTCTCCGGTCGCCGTTGAGCAATTCGCGGAAGCACAAGGCGTTGATGAGGGGGTGCAGGAGTAGGGTGGGGAAGGGGTGGGTAGAAAGCAGAGAGGAAGAGAGAAATTGACAGAGGAAGAGAGAGAAAAAGTGGAATGGAGGGAGAGATGAAGAGAGAGGGGGTGGGTCGGCGGCGTGGTGGCTGGGGTCGGAGGGGTGGGTGGCTTGGTTGGGTGGGTCTCGGAGGGAGGGGTGGGAGGCGGAGGGAGGCTGTAAACTAGCCTGCAACTCCATTTTTTTTTCTTTATTTTTTTGTTTTTTTTTTGTGTTTTTTGAGTTTTTAATTTTTTTAGTTTTTTTAAATAATTATTTCATTTTTTATTATTTTTTGTCCACGTGGCTTTAAAAAGTATGTGAGTGTGCCACGTAGGCAATTAACGGCAGGCCTGACGGAATAGTTGACGGAGGTACCTGGGTGTGCAAAATCAGTAATTAAGGTACCTCTGAGCAACTTTTTTTTATTGGGGTACTCAAGTGAACAAGGGTGGTTAGTTGAGGTATTTTTGTGTAATTTGCACTTAGTTTTTATTTTTTTAGGACATTACATTCGGGTACCCTATTTTGGGGCCAATTATCTAGATTTTTAGAACTCTGATTTGAATGATCTTTATATGGTTGTAAAGAGAAGATGCATAACTTTAAAACAAGTATATGTTTGCTGAATTTGGTTGAGATTTGATAGGGCAAAAGGAGAACAAATTTGAGAAAACAAATCTAGACCTTTATTGAACAAGTGGAACAATTAATGGACCAAAATAGAACTTAAAAAAGATTGTGGACCGAAATTGAACTAGGTGTAAAATAAGTTGACCAAATTTGTAATTCTCTAAGAAAAAAATGTATATGAATTGATATATAACTTGAAAACTAAGAGCTTGTTTGGCAATGATTTTAGAAGCCTTAAAAGTGTTTTCAAATAGTCAAAAGCGTTTTGCTTGTGTTTGGCAAAAAACATTAAAAGCGCTTTTGGGTTATAAAAGCACTTGGGAGCTCTTTTTAAGGTGCCTGCTCATGAAGCGCTTCCAAGTACATTCACAAGAAGCATTTGAAATTTTTTCAAAAAAATTTATGTTTTTCTAACAAAAGCACTTCTATTGAAAGCGTTACTGTGTAAAAGCGCTTTCTACATAAGCACTCTCAAATAGGACCTAAATATAAAACAATATGGTCTTTTTATTTCATACATTCTCCTTCATTTTTTCCTCCCTTTCCCTCCCTCCTATCATTTCTCCCTTCTTTCTCTCTCATTTCTCATGTATCTCTCTCTCTCTCTCTCTCTCTCTCTCTCTCTCTCTCTCTCTCTCTCTCTCTCTCTAACTAAAGAAAAAACTAAAACTAAAAGCGAAATTGCTACCAAACGATCATATATAATGGAATAAAGTAGTGCTACTAAAATCTTAAGATCCAAAATTTTCAGTTGAAAAATCTTTTATCACTTCTGTCACGCCCCAATCCGGGATTAAGAGTTAATTTCATATTAAAGTATGAATCACACTCTAATTATAGAATTAACTTTTATAACCAGAATGTGATAAAGAAAAATAAAATAAATAAAAATAAACTTCTTAATTTCATTATATAACAAAACCTGATTCAAGCTTAATTTACAAAATAAGTCACAATTCAATACTTTACACACTTATAGTATCAAAATCAAAGCCAACTCCAACTCGGTTCATGCCTAATCACCTTAACTACTCATGGTCTGTTTCGTGGAACTTCTCGTCTCAAAACATGCAAAGTTTGAGAGGGGGTGAGCTCTAATGAATGGCTCAGTAGAGATATTCAATCTTATCATGCAAAAATTAATTATACTGTACCTCGGTGAAACATACAACATGGAGCAGATAATATATAATATAAAAATATTATTAATGCATGAATGTTATGCTGCACTTCCTCGATTTAAACCTCATAATATGGATAAAGATTTCATCCATATAATAGAACAAACAAGCCTGCACATCTCATATCATGCATTTTACTGCTATGGCTTTGAGTGCCCTATTATACGAATTTAACACTCGATGCATATTGAGATATAAATTGCAACGCACATCTTCACTTTAACCAGAAATAAAGTATAAGATATCCTAACTTCGACCGCAGCCGAAGGTTCCAATGCGCCTTGGGAAATAGATCGTTTTATCAGTCTCCGCTGAAGGGGCTTCATTCCCCGCACATGCACACTACGAATTTTAAATAACATAATTTAATTCCCCAAACCTTTTTCACCACCGTAACTTCAATTCTCAATGAATTATGTTTTACATTCAAATAAATGCACGAATAATAATAAAATAATTCTTATCATGCTCAAGTAATTCAAATAATTTATATAAGTTACATATTAGCATACATATCACATTTTTCAACAAAAGTTCAATAAAATCAAGTTTGCAGTCCAAGGTTCCCCAGATCTCCTACCTCGAATACGAACTTACTCCGCCGTTAGAAATAATCACGTGTCTCTGGGTCGTTCTCTGAACCTAATCTCGTACAAGGAAATCACAATTAATTACGGAATAAAAGTTGTTCCATCTCTAATTCTAGTGTGTGTAGTGAAAACACTAAGTTAGGGGTCTCAGATCGCAAAACAGAGGCCACCATTGGACTTGGAATCGAAAACGCAGTGGGGAGAGACTTTCTCTGGCGACCGAAGCCGTCGCACGAGCTGGTGGTGCAAGTGGGGGTGGCTGGTGGCATTGTTCATCATCTTCAACCTTTTTCCCCTGTTTTCTTCAGTGTTCCAAATTTTGTTCTCAACTTTCGCTCGACTTTTACCCTATCAAATTTCAACCAATTGAACAAACTTATACTTATTTTAAAGCTATGCATCTCCTCTTTACAACTATATCAAGATCGTTCAAAACAAATGGATAAAACTCCAGATAATTGGTTTCAAAGTAGGCACCCCGAAAATTGCATATTTTCCAGAAATTTTTAGATTTTCCAAATTTAAACGAACTTTAATTTCCTTTGATTCTAACACCCAAATCAGTTTCTTAGGCTACCAAAACATGTTTAAAAGGCTCTAAATCAAACACCCAACTTCAAACCAAGCTAGAATCAAAACTACATTAAGAACACCGTTAATGAACATAAACCCCAAAATTTGCTAATGGCATCCCATCTGAATTTCACTTCCTTTTTCCCTCTAAATCCTATGGTGTTTGTGATCCTCTAACCCTTTTTAATCATTAAATAAACCTCACCAAACTAGAAATTATCACCAACTTTAAATTCTAAAAGAAATAGAGGGCATAAACATAGATCTTACCTCCTCTCTCTCTCTCTCTCTCTCTCTCTCTCTCTCTCTCTTCTCTCTCTCTCTCTCTCTCTCTCTCTCTCTCTCTCTCTCTCTCTCTCTCTCTCTCTCTCTCTCTCTCTCCCTCCGATTTGGTCTTACAACATAAGCATCTCTCTTTCTTTCTTTTAATCCTATCTTGTAACACCAAACACACTCACAACCACACAATCACCGCGCGCGTGCGCACACACACACACACACATGCACTCTCACCTAAATAAAAAATCTAAGGGAGCGTGGTCTCTAAGTTGCCAGCACAACAAAGATTTATATATATATTTTAAAGTAAATATAAATATATATAATATAAACATAATTAAAATTCAAATATAAATATATATGTAATATAAACATAAAACTAACTATAGAATAAGTATAATTATAATTAATTTTAACTAATTAAACATACTTTTATTTAACAAAGACTAGGTTATTACAACTTCTCTTTCTGTTATCTTTCATAGTTTGCTCTAGAGCCGTGCAAAACAAGGTAACAACGTTTAAAGAACAAGATCAAACTTGCAACATTAATGGAGGGGTGAGGGGATGGAGATGAAGTTTGAAAAGCTTTTCTTTTTATTTTGTTTTTCAATTGTTTTGCAAGGATATATTAGAGACACCAAATATGTTCACTAAATTTGCTCATCAAATAATGTGTTCAAGTTAATATCTTATTTGTTAGAAATAAATGAAGTTTAGAATACATTTAAATATTGTCATATCATTCATTTGCTGAGCAAAATTTGCTAGAAATATTTTGTAAATTTAACTATATATACCCAATTAAATTAGAGGGTTCAAATAGTGGCAAAAAACAAAAAATTAGAGGGTTCAAATAGAACCATGATGTCTCATGATTGATTTTAAGGGCATATATACATATTGGATAATATGGTTTTTGAATTTGAAGTCTGGAAGCTGATATGGTTAGCCGATTGGTAGCCTTAGTTTTAAATTTGAATTGTTTGTTGTTTTTTGATTAGGATTGAAGCTCTTATCCTATAGCTTATCCTATCTCTATATAAAGGGATGTACTGTGCTACTTAATTAAACAAGAACATACAGTTTCTATATGGTATCAGAGCTACCGATCCTTTAGCCTTAGCTTCTCATTACAACTTTCTCTGCGCAATGGCCTCCACCACCGTCCAATACCCTTACCCAGCTACCCTCAATGTGGCAAATTTTGTTTCTATCAAATTGACACAGACAAATTATCTTATGTGGAAAACACAAATCATGGGTTTGATTGAATCCCAAGACATGATAGGATTCATTGATAAAGGTCTTCCTTGTCCGCCCAAATACCAACTTCCTACAAATTCTACAGAGGATGCAGATGCACCACCAGTGCCAGTCAATCCGGCATATATAGCTTGGAAGAAGTCCGATGGTCTTCTCCGGAGCTGGATTACAGGAACATTATCTGAAGAAGTCTTAGCCGCGGTTGTTGGACTTAACACTGCTTATGATGTTTGGATGGCAATCTCACGTGCTTTTGCACAAGATTCACAGGAGAGGGAGTTTTATCTTCAACAAAAACTGCGAATGCATAAGAAAGGTGATTCTACCCTTACTGCTTATTTACTTAGCTTTAAGAACAATTGTGATGATCTTGCAGCAATTGGAAAGCCGGTTCCCGATCGAGAAAAGGTGTTTGCATTACTCACTGGCCTTGGTTCCGGATATGAATCCTTTGTGACAACTATGTTGAAGCCACCCACTCCTTGCTATGATGAGGTAGTCCCTTTGTTGAAGTCACATGAAAACATAAGGCTGTTATATGCATAGGACAATCTGAATCATCATACTGCATTCATGGGTCAGCGTCAAAATACTTCCAAGCCACGTTTTGGTAGAGCTAATACCTTTAGTTCGCGAGGAAGAGGTTTTACACAGACTAGTCGATCCACTGACTCTGGCTCTCGTTCTAATGTTGGTGTGATTAACAATCCAACTGGTGCACCTGGCTCCTCAAATTCAAATGTGAAAGGTCAATTTTGTCAAATTTGTTCCAAACCTAATCATACGGCTCTCCGCTGTTGGCATAGGTTTAATCAATCCTTTCAGTCTGAGGACATACCAAAGGCTCTTGCTGCTTTCACCATATCTGGCGCTCAAGACCAAGAGTGGTTCCCTGATACCGGCGCTAGTGTACACATGACCAATGACCCTGGTAAGCTTTATTTTATTACGCCGTATCATGGGCATGACAAAATAATGGTGGGTAATGGTGAATTTCTGGAAATTACACATGTTGGAAAGGCTGCTATTCATGTTGATAACACTGTGTTACATTTGGATGATATTTTGGTTGTGCCTGGAATTAAAAAGAATTTAATCTCTGTCAGTCAATTAACTTCAGATCTACCATATCAGTTTGAGTTTACTGATACTTATTTTTTGGTTAAGAACAAAGCAACTCAGCATATAATGGTGAAAGGAAGGAGGAGCGGTGATCTCTACAGTCTACGGCCTAGAAATGAAGTGGTATGTTATGCAAACAGGTGTTCTGTTGTTTCCAAGTCTACATGGCACCATCGGTTAGGACATACACATCAGCAAATATTTGATTTCTTATGTCGTCGGAATTTAATTTCTAGTTATGTTGCTACTTCTAATAAGGAAGTTTGTACTAGCTGCCAGATGGCCAAGTCTTGTCGCTTGCCTTTTATTTTATCTAATAAAAATGATCTTGGATTGTTTGATAAAATACATTGTGATTTGTGGGGACCAGCACCTGTTGCTTTTGTTCAGCGTTTTCGCTATTATGTGATTTTTGTTGATGAATTCTCTCGGTTCACATGGATGTTTCCTCTTAAGTTAAAAAGTGATTTTACTTCCTGCTTCACTAAGTTTCATAAATATGTGACCACGCAATTTGGTAAACAGATCAAAATACTTCAATCTGATGGTGGCGGTGAATTTGTGAATCATGTTTTGGCTAATTATCTTTTTTCTCATGGGATTGTTTATTATAAGTCTTGTCCGTTTACACCTGAACAAAATGGCATGGCAGAACGTAAGCATCGTAATATTACCGAGCTTGGGTTAACATTGTTGTTTCATGGAGGGGTGCCTAAACGGTTTTGGGTAGAAGCTTTCCATACAGCTGTTTGGCTCATAAATAGATTGCCTACGCGGGTCCTTGATATGCAATCACCATTTGCACGGCTATATGGTCATACTCCAGATTATACTTCTCTACGGGCTTTTAGATCTCGTTGTTTTCCTTATTTACGGCCTTATGCTCAACATAAATTTAATCCTCGGTCTTTGCCTTGTGTCTTTTTGGGATATTGTGATGAGTACAAGGGTTATAGATGCTTTTATCCACCTACTGGCAGAATTTATATCTCCCGTCATGTGGTATTTGATGAGGATAATTATCCTTTTAAGAATCCTGGATCCTTATTTAATCCTACTGCTTCCTTGACTGATTTTGCAGTTTTTCCTGACTGGCTTACAGCTACAGTGGAGCCCACTTCTTCTCAACCTTCACCTCCATTCACAGGCCCACGTGATCCAGTTTTGGAAGATATTATTCCAGTTGCTAGTGGTGTGACGTGTGTTGAGGCTGGCTCATCTTCTCCTCCTCATTCTCCAGTTCTATCCTTAGTTGTTTCTCCAATGTTTGATGAGGAGCCATCTAATGGGAATTCACCAATTCAGATCACTGATGCAGCATCTATTTCAATCACTGATGCAGCGCCTATTCAAATCACTCATGTAGCGCCTATTCCAATCACTGATGTCCCATCTTTGACTACTTCACCCGCTGGTGTCGCACCCTTGCCTATTCAGCCCATTGATGTCGCATTTCCTCTAGCGTCTCATCATTCCATGACTACTCGGTCGAAATCTGGTATTGTCAAGCCTAATTCTAAGTATTGTTTCTCCGTTGTTACTGAACCTATAGAACCCAAATCTGTGAAGTCTGCCTTAAAACATAGTGGCTGTGCAGCTGCCATGGATGAAGAATTACAGGCTTTGCGTGCTAATGACACTTGGGAGCTCGTGCCTCGTGTTCCTGGCTGCAACATTGTTGGTTGCAGGTGGGTTTTTAAAACCAAATTGAAGTCTGATGGTTCTTTAGAGCGTCTCAAAGCTCGGCTAGTTGCCAAAGGATTCTCTCAGGTACCAGGTTTGGATTTTATTGAAACTTTTTCTCCGGTAATTAAGCCTACAACCATCAGGATTATTTTAACACTTGCCCTTGCTCAACAATGGGATATTCGTCAATTGGATGTAAAAAATGCTTTTTTGCATGGTTATTTGTCTGAACCTGTGTACATGGAGCAACCCCCTGGTTTCCAAGATTCTACGTATCCTCATCATGTGTGCAAATTGAAGCGTGCTTTATATGGTCTCCGACAAGCTCCACGTGCATGGTTTGATCGGTTCACTACTTTTTTATTGGATCTTGGTTTTTACTGTAGTGTGTCAGACTCCTCTTTGTTTGTTTTACATCGTGGCAGTCATGTGCTTGTCTTACTTCTATATGTCGATGACATAATTTTAACTGGCAGCTCTATTTCTCTTATTGATGACATGGTTCAGGTGTTTCAAAAAGAATTTTCCATGAAGGATTTGGGCTATCTCCATTATTTTTCGGGGGTGGCAGTGGAACGCTGTTCAAATGGTCTTTTTCTTCATCAGGCTAAGTATGCTCAAGAGCTTTTGGATCGTGCACAGATGACTCATTGCCGTCCTTTATCTACTCCTATGCCTACCAAAGCTTCTTCCCCTGATAGTACACCATTCTCCGATCCTCAATTGTATCGGAGTCTTGTTGGTGGATTGTAGTATCTCACGTTCACTCGGCCCGATCTGGTATTCAGTGTGAATTTTGCTTGTTAGCATATGCAGGCACCTACTGTTTCTCATTTTCAGTTGGTGAAGCGTATTTTCCGATACATTCATGGTACTCTTACGCATGGGATTCATCTGTGATCTTCTTCAAACTTGGCTCTCTCCGGCTTCTCTGATGCGGATTGGGCAGCTTGCCCTGCTACTCGCCGGTCTATCACTGGTTTTTGCACTTTCCTTGGTGATAACTGTGTATCTTGGTCCACCAAGAAGCAGCCTACGGTCTCTCGTTCTATAATACAATCCAACAGCGACGTCTGCAATTTTTGCTCGCCATTGTCGCGTGTTAGTCTGGGATTTGCAGGCTAGATTATTCTAACCTCTTCATGTTGTGCTCCCAATGTATTTTCTAATGATTATCTTACGTTTATCACATATTTAATATATATATATATACAAAAATACTATAGAGCTAACCAATTAATAAGATAATAGAGTCTTAACCACCCTGTTGGGCCCACTATACAATGTAATATCATGATCCAAACCATTCATATTTTTTTTTTCCATTCAAAGATCAACCAAATTAGAAATCATATATCTAGACATTCGATTATCATTACAATCATTTCATGTTTTATTGAAAAATTTGTGTTCGTCTATTTACATGAGTACAATTAGCTTACTAATAGTTGGTTAAACGATTTTCGATTTTGTTGATTTTTTACAATAATGATCTTTAAATGAGAATTTAAAAAATAAACGGTTCGGATCATGAGATTACATTGTGTATAGTGGGATCAAAATGATGGTTAGTGTCGTATTATTTTACTAACTGGTTATTTATAGAGCACTCCTCATATATACTTCAAAGATCATACCAAGCTAACCATCCTTTTGCCCTATCATGACTAATCTCATAATATAAATCGTTCTTTTTTTTATGCCTCATTGCAAAGATCATCATTACAAAAATCAATTAAATTGGAAAGTACTTAGTCATGCAACTATGATCAAATAAATAGATGAACATTATTTTTGATAAAAGCATATAAATTATTTTTATTATAATCAAATGGTTAAATAATCTCCGATTTTGAAGACTTTTTACAAAAAGAATCTTTAAAGTATGGCCTAAAATATAAACGGTTTGGATTTTAAAATTACATCGTTTAATGAGCACAAAAAAATAGTTAATTTCGTATTAATTGTTAACTAATTAGCTTTAAAGGCTTTTTGCGTGTATGTATATATAACATCTTTGATTACAATTAAAAGGAACAATCTCAAATAGACCAAGATAAAATTTCAGGTCATTTCTTGGTGAACATGATCTGCCATAATCTTTTCGATCCCTTCATTTATGTGTAAGTTTTCCTAATTGGACTAATCCTATATGGAGTAGGAAACAACAATTCAGCATACTTGTAGTCCAAGTTAAGGGCCACAATAGATCAATATCAGTTGTCCTAGTCTAATTCTGATTCAACTTAGACAAGGACTAAGAGTCTGCCATGGTAGGGTGATCGAATCCTATATGAACATAAATTAGGAGTTCTATTCTACAGCTATGTGTATGTTGTAATCAAGTAGTTCCTTTATGGGAGGACTTTTGATTTGCAGCAGTGCATATAAATAGGACCAAGTCCCTGCTTTCACTGATACGTTTTTGCATTAAGGACTCAGCCCCATATTCAGTAAGCTATTAAGGAAATCAGTTGGAAGGAGAAGACTTGGCATCCAGCAGAAAGCTTGATATCCAGGAGTAGGCTTGACATCCATGGCTGCGTGTATGTTTCTTTCTTTTCTTACTGGTTGTTAGTCTGCAGTAATAAATCAACTTGTATTTCATTATGTATGTGAACTTAAGTCTAACATGTGGTATCAGAGCAACCTCATACACGTTTTGAAATCTTTACATGTCATTACTGATTGACTGACTTCCATGATTATAATGTATTAATCCTCTGCTATGCATTATATTGTTGTTGTTATTCATATTCATATTTATAAGACTCTTATAGCATACTGCAAACTATATGCAAGTTTTAATTAATTTTGATTATGGGATTCCGCTGCTGCTGTTTTAATTAATTACTTGTATGAATGGTTAGTTTGAATGCATGAGATTCTTGTTTCATATTACATACCAACTTTTGATATATTAAGAACTTGTCATATGCTAATTTTATTAGTTTTCTGCGTTCTTAGCATATTATCCTATCAGACCAGCATTCAACAATATACTGCAACATAATACTCGATCAAAGAATAAATGTCTAGAAAATTTAGTAACTTGTATTACCAAAGTAATAATTTTATTCAAACTTTCTAGACAATAAGGAATAGATCAAATTGTAATTCTTTCTTGATCATGTAAATGGTTCTCCCAAAGGAGGTTTAAACTTTACTTGAATTCTTGGATAGAATTAGCATATTACAGTCCAAACAAACATATGATTTTCTTTATAAGTCTTTGCTACTGCCTAAAGGTGTTGAAAGAATTATAATGCTGGATATGTCTGTTGAAACTGGTTTTATGGTTTATTTTTCTTTGTGGTCTCTGCCCAAAGGTGAGATACAATGACAGTTTTAAAGGTTAGAATATGGGACTTTTCTACTTGTTTCATTTTTTCAAAAACATTAAAATTCAAGTTCACTTTACTGCAGCATCTTTTAGCCTTGCTAGCATAGAACCACTCAATGGAACTAACTTTAAGAAGTGGAAACAAGACTTGGAGATTTATCTAGGCTTAGCTGAAATCGATTTAGCTCTAAGGGAGGATTGTCCTGTGATAGCTGATGACAGTACAGCAGAACTGAGATCTAAGTATGAGAAATGGCAGAAGTGCAATAGGCTTTCTTTGTTGATAATGAAGAGGGCCATGAGTGAGACCATTAGAGGGGGAATTCCAGAGTCTGAGATTGCTAAAGACTTCATGCAATCCATCACTGAAAAATTTATGGAATCTGAAAAGGCAGAGACTGGGAGCCTTTTGCACATGTTCACCAACATGAAGTTTGATGGCACTGGAAGTGTAAGGGAATTCATCTTGAAGATGGTTGATGTAGCTGCCAGACTGACAAGCTTAGACATGCCAATTTCTGATGGCT